>OX244033.2:600000-924449 GCA_945859785.2 Tridacna gigas
ATTGAAATTGTAAGGCTCCTCTTTAGAAAGAACGCATGAGTAAATTTTCTATCGTTATCTTTCTAAGAGTATTTCAGTCGGCGAACAGTTTGTACATTCAATTTTTAGCGTGGTTTATCAATTCCGTTAGGAGCTTTCATCGACAGATCGATAGAAGTGAATAACTTCACAGTGGTTGTTCATGTCGTTGCTAAGCGATCTACAGGGGCGCCGCCATGTTTAAGATCATGTGATTGGTAGTTCAAAATGGAAGCCTCCTTTATACAGACGAGGTTAGATGTAGGTACGGAATCGGCCGAGTTGTGACGAGTGGCATGATACCTAGCCATTCGTCACTTGAGCATGGAACCATAGAGTCCATTTTGTATAACAACCAACTGAATTATGAGGTAAACTGGTTTTTGGACATGCAGAAATTTGACTACTAGCAAATATTTCGGGTGACCTGGGTCGATACTTTTTGCAGATGCATTAAGTTCCCTTTCACAGAGCATGGCTCAAATAATTATAAGCAACCCTCTGACAAGACAGGATGTAATGTTCCTACGTGATCCATGATAGCAAGCAAATTATCAAATAATAATGGCTCCATTAAACCCATTACGGGTAACAAGAGACTGAATCACGAGGCAGAATGCTCCTTGGATATGCAAAATATTTGAGCCATAAAAACGGGCTTAACACTTAAGTTGCTGAATAAATGAAACACAAATTTCTACTCAGTGCTAGCAGTCCAAACATTGCGGTTTCAAAGTTGATTTCACCGGAAATAAAATACCGTATCGGACAGTGTAGATCAAAGATCAGACTGCACGTTCTGTGCAGTCTGATCTTGATCTACACTGTCCGCAAAAGGTCAGTGGGTCGCGATTAGCAGCTTAAGGATTAATGCATCTGGGCCGAAACTTTTCGCTATTGGTCAGTTTTCTTTATGTCTACCTCATGATTAACCCTTTCCCAAACAAGCCCTGGTTTTCACGTGTCTGCAGTACAAGGCTTTTGAAAACACTGTGGGAAAAGGAGAAATTGCTCACAACGAGCAATTTCTCCTTTTCCCACAGTGTTTTCTACACTTTTGGAGAACTTTCCGCCATTTTCATCAAATTTAAAATTGTCGTCTGCAAACTCTTTCAGTTTAGAAGGGTCTAAAATTTGTCGTTTGGGAAAGGGTTAAGCCGGTTGGTAAAAATTGGCTATTATGGATTCATAATTATGTGATGGCTTGATTTGGTATCTCGTATGACGGAGATGCATTAAGCCCCCCTCTGCCAGAGCATGGCTCATGTTCATCCTTTAGACTGTTTGATGATCACAATCTAGACTATCATACGTTCAGTTTTAGACTTTTGAATTGTTATACGTTTAATCTTAAAACTGATATTCATTTAAAGTTTCGACTGTTATATGTGCACATTTTATACTGTAATTAAAAAAGAAAGACTGCACATTTTAGACTGTGCTTAAAAAAAAAGAGAGAAAAACAGTCTGCTTAAGTGTTTAATAGTTTAATTGCTAAATGTTACATATTTGGCCTCATTTAAGAAAAAAAAAAAACAAAGAGTGGTTACCTTATTTAACCCTTTCCCAAACGACAAATTTTAGACCCTTCCAACTGAAAGAGTTTGCAGACGACAATTTTAAATTTGATGAAAATGGTGGAAAGTTCTCCAAAAAGGGTAGAAAACACTGTGGGAAAAGGAGAAATTGCTCGTTACGAGCAATTTCTCCTTTTCCCACAGTGTTTTCAAAAGACTTGTACTGCAGACACGTGAAAACCAGGGCTTGTTTGGGAAAGGGTTAAACGGAATGAAGCATTAGAAATTTGAAATTGTTTTAAATCACTATATAACTATTGAACAGTCAAGGTACAAGACCCGTTATTGTCATCAATTATCTCGTGAAAACGGTATAGTATCGTCCTGGAGCGAAATGTCCTGTTGTATCGACAGGACTCTTCCGTGAGAACAATAGGGATATCTCGTGGAAACGCTGAAACACATGCATGTATGAGCCGTGCTTTCCGAAAAGGGGGTTTAATGCATCTCCGTGATGCATGATATCCAGCAAGTCGCCACGAAATAATAAACTTATAAAATCCATTTAGCCCAACAATTGACTTAATCCCGAGTTAGACTGGTCCTTGGACAAACAGAAAATTTAAAGATAGCAAAAGGTTTCAGCCCATGTCAGCCAACGTGGACTGTGCAGGCTGACGTGGGCTGATACTTTTTTTGCAGATGCATTAAGTCCCTTTTTCACAGAACACGTGTCTTAAAGACGTAGAAACAAAAAGGTCTTACAGGTACGCTCTTTCTTTGCCATGGGAATAATACGATTATTTCGTGGCAACGCGATATTGTGTCGTAGAAAACGAGACAATTACCTTGTGGGAACCGAATGACTATATAATAACTACATGTATATCGTGGGAACGAGATAATTATCTTTTGGTAACGCTACTACTTTATCATGCGAACAAGTTTATTATCTCGTAGAAATGTGATGTTGTGCCGAAAGAAACGAAATAATTATCTTGTGAGAACGATATAACTATGTCATGTGAACAAGATAATTATCTCGAGGAAACACTATATTATAAAATTTGATTATGTCTAACAACCGACTGTTTCGTAAGGTTGACTGGTCCTTTGAAAAGAAAAACGACCAAAAGCGAACAGTTTCAGTCTCGGTCAGTCTGCGCGGACTGCGCAAGCTGATCTGGTTCGATACGTTTCGCAGATGCATTAAGCCCCCTTCTTTTACAAAGTATGGACCATATGTTATGTTCTGAAATGGGTACAGAGTTTTAAAATTTTCTTGTAGTAACGTCATAACTTCATCACAGGAACCAGATAATCATCTCACTGAGAAAACATGAAACAAATTCTGAACATCTCCCCTCTTTTCCACAATATTTTCAGGCTGATTTATAAATTTTCTTCAAAATCCAATAAGCATGTATTCCATTAAACTGCCATCAACTTTCCGTTAATGTGAGGACATATTGTGCCATTGTCCAGTCTTGGAGAAAATAGCCATTAATAAATTCCTTTTGAGAGATTTGATCCTATTATGTTTCATCTGAAAAATATGTTAACCTTTTAACCGAATAGTATCTTGTTTTAATAAACATGGGGAAAAGAGGTATAGGTAATAAGCATTTCCTCCTTTTCCCACAATGTTTACTTCATTTTCGAATAAAATTCCATCAATTCATTTATATTTGAACCATGCTCTAGCAAAAGGGACTTAATACATATCCGTGATGCATGATACAAAGCAAGTCATCACAGGATCATGGATCCCTAAAATCCATTTGGACCAGAACCGACTGTGTCGTGTGGTACACCGGTCCTTGTATATACATAAAATTGACCGATAGCGAAAAGTTTCGGCCCAGGTCAGCCTGCGCGGACTGCGCAGGCTGACCTGGTCGATACTTTTCGCAGATGCATTAAGCCCCCTTTTCACAGAGAATGGCTCATTTATATTGTCGCTTTCAAATGCCTTTAGTTTGGAAACATCTCAAACTTTTTCGTGTGGCAAAGAGTTTAAGCAGTTTATGTCTCGACAGACCATCAATAAACTTCTTTCATCTCAATGAAATAGTTTAACCAAAAATAACCACCGAGTCTAATTTCAAACCTAAACGAAAGGAAGGAGAAATACTTAACGGATCGGAAAGAAAAATCATAGCGTTGAAAGCACCGGTGTGGTATTTGTCATGGGAGCCTTTGTGTGGATTAGTAATTTGTAAAAATAAACAATAGAAATAGCTTCAAAATATTCGCTTAAAAGTAAACCTACTATATAGTCATGCACAATCCGATAGAGTAGCATGCAATCTTGTGGGACGAATAAGTCCTGGCGAACAGGCCCAGGGACGAATAAGCCCAGGAACGGACCGTTTTGGGGACGAACAAGCACGGAATCGGGTGGTCAGGAAACAAAATTGTGTGTATCAGTACGCCAATAGAAGGCCATGGCGGATCACGCTATTTTCGATAAAAAAAAAGAAGTATTTCCACGATCGATGGCCTAATCCAATTTATTTTAATACTCCATTTTCAATTTCATATCTGGGTGCAATCGAAGCACTTACTTGTCTTAGAAAAAATGAGTTTATGTGGGTTTACTTCCTTCGCTTTTGCACAAACTACGATACATAATTGTCAAAATGCCGTACTGAACTCATAGTGGCATTGTCTTCGACAAACGCCACAAAAACAATTTGTGAGAAAAGGAGAAGTTAGATCTATTATAACAATATGTTTTAAAAAAATGTGCATGAAAAAGGTCGTGTTTTTAGAATATAGGCTGCATGAAACTTGATTTTACTAAAATCCTCAGAACGATTCAGTTCGCTCTTAGTCGGGAAAACGCTCAACTATGAAAATGGAGACAACGTTAACAACAACAACAACAACAACTTAAATGCTGCATGTATTACCGTCAGACGATAACAATGTCTTTTTAAAATCGGCCCATTTCGTGATAATAGAAGAAACCGGTATTTTTTTCATCTAAAATGCCCATTATTCTGTTTATGATTCAATTTTAAGAATATTCGTAAAGTAGTCGTCGTGGCGAGGTGGTCATGCTATCGGACTTCCACTGCACCGTTTTATGCGGAAGTGACACGTTTACCGTAATGAAGCAATGCTTTTAACTTGTCTTACCTTTTATGTGTTTGTTTTGTTATATTGTGTTTGTCAACAAAGGCTAAAATTGTCATCTGAGGGTAATACCACTAGTTAGATGCAAATCTGCGTCATTTAAATGTTGGAACAATCCTCGTATTTTCTACAGGAATTGTAATCTTTATTTTAGTTTGAAAGCCATCTTTGCAGGAGAATGAAAATGTTTATCGTTGTTTAATTTTTCTTTAACTCACCAAACGACAAAATTTTAAATTCTTCCAAATTGGAAGCATTTGAAGAAATGCCTAAATGCTTAAATAAGTAAAAACTATTTGGTTTAGCCAATCAGATATGTTACTTTCAAACTGAGAAAATCTTGAAGAAAAAAGACTAAAAATGTTTTTAAGAATGGTTGGTGAAAACGGGCCCTCGTGATATTTTAATAGCTATACAGTAGAAATAAAAATATATGAGTCATGCTGTATGAAAAGGGGGCTTAATGTATCTGCGAAAAGCATCGACCCAGGTCAGCCTGCGCAGTCCGCGCAGGCTGACCTGGGCCGAAACTTTTCGCTATTGGTCAATTTTCTGTATGTCCAGGGACCAGTCTACGTTATGATTCAGTCCATTGTTCAAAGATAAAAGAGTGGCTATCATAGATCCATGATCATGTGATGACTTGCTTGGTATCATGTATCACGGAGATGCATTAAGCCCCCCTTTCACAGAGCATGGCTCATATATAAACAATACACTATATATGATATTAAAAAAAAAAGCCATATGGAGAATTGGCTCCTATGAGATAAATAATTAGAAAAGAGAAGAAGCTGGTCTGATTTAGGTCAATTGTGGAATTAAGAAAGATATTTCTTTGTTTTGTTGCATAGAAAATAATTACTAAGCCCACTCAATGAAGGCAGAATGAAACAAACGAGTTATGAATTCGTATTTTGCGCTAAAATTGTAACAATATGCGCTCCCGTTTTGGCAATACTTTCGGTCAAAAGTCTATCGACCGTCCCTAGAGGAATCATTTAATTAGAACTCTCCTTTGTTAATGACGCTGTTTTATTAATCAACTAATTACGTCCCGCCTCCCTGAAACCAATTAACTCCAGGCTGGCTTGAAAAAATCATTTTGGAAATACTGATGGCCAATTTTACTAATGATTGATGTATGAATAATATTGAAATCAATGTGGAAAAATGTGGAATTACTCGTGACGAGCAGTTTTGTTTCTTTTTCCAGTATGTTTCAAAAGTTGTTTCTTGTTAGACAAGAGAAAGTTGATAGCCCAATGTGTTAAAATGTTAGCCATACAACAAAATTTTGGACCCATCTATACTGAAAGCGTTGCAAGACAGTAATTTAAACGTGGCTTAAATGATATAACTTGTCTTAAAAAGGGTAGAAAACATTTGGGGAGAAGGAGAAAATGCTGGTAACCAGCATTTTCTCCTTTTCCCCATATGTTTTCAAAAACCTTCCACACGTGGGTCGTTAAACACAGGATTGTGTGGTAGAGAGTTAAACACTCTCTTGATAATAGATAACATTTTAGCTATATGAATCACTTGGCATTTCATATCTTTTTCTCTCAGGAATCCCGCTGCTGCAATGCTGACACCTGTCTAGTTTAGTTCTCTATGTGTAATCATTTCTTCTAATCATGTTTTCTAATTTCATGTTATGTCTTAGTATGTTATTTTTCACTACTCATCTTGTCCTATGACTGTTCATTTTTACATTGCTATCATTATTATTTATCATTTTATTGTTTTTGGCGAGCATTATATGATAATGATGAAATGAACACATTAGAAAAGAATGAAAAAGAGAACAATAATAAAAAGTATATAGCTAGAAAGAGAGTCAATTTTAGACCAAACCCCATCCAGAATAAGACCCTTGCAGTAAAAAGACGAAAATGCGAAAGCCCCTTCCGTGATCAGAATGCGGGAACACATTGTATAAATCCAAGAGTACAAAAGAACGGAGTGAAACGATACAAAAAGAGAAAATGTGAATCAAGTTTGGAAACCTTGCAACGAAAACGAAATATAAGGCAAAAATAAGCCAAAGAATAATAAGGAACAAAATAATCAAGTTTTATCCCTGCTTCTCATTTACAATTTATCACTCTTGGTCATGTTTCCTATTTTTCGATTTTCGTATATTGCCTTGTAACTTTGTAATTCTGTAAGATCATGTGCCCATATATTGCTATATATTCTGTTGTTGCCATTTATAACTGTATGTATATTGCCACTCAGGTCTGAGACCTTCTGGATTTTGAAATAAATAAACTTGAACATCTTGCAATGGACTTTTTGACTTGCTGACTCCCAAAATATTTTTCTGGAAAAGCAGCCAGTGTCTTGAGAGGATACTCAGTATGATATCCGTTTAACTCTTTACCAGACGACAAAAATGTAGACTTGTCCAAACTGAAAGCATTTGCAGACGACAAATTAAATGTGGCTCAAATGATAGAATTGAGTAGACAACATTGCGGGAATAGGAGAAGAGTTAATTTTCAGGGTCGGTAAAACTCGACATTGTGTGGTGAAGGGTTAAGAAGTATAGGCTTGCTCTGGTTAGTGCCCCGGTGACCCCTATCATAACTGATGCGGGAACACCAAACAATAAACCCCGGTTTGAATTCGATTGTATGTATAAAGGCCATCATTTAGACCTAAAAGTGATAAAAAAAACCATCCTGCTCAACAGCCCCAAAATATTCTCGCCAACCGAAATTATTTTGTCAAACCACAGAACGAAATTGTTTTGTTCAGCACCCCCACAAATAGATCCCGTTCCCAATAAGCAACAATAGCACAAACGACAACAACAATAATATCCTTTTCAAGAACGAAAACAATAACCTGTCCATGATTTCTTTGAAATGAAAAAAACCGACTAGCATGCTTTAAAAAATCCAGCCCGAAAAACCTAAACAAACCTGTTCAACAATGCCACCAAAAAATCCTTTCTAACAACACCTGAAAATAACCTTTTTAATATATCCTGCTCAACACCATCCCACCCAGTATTTAAAAACAAGAGGGCCATTGGCCCTAAAGCGCTCATCTGAGTAAGGTCATCTAGGATTGATAAGGCTGAAAAGATCCCGATCGTGATGATGTAAAACGTATGAGTGTAAGTGATCTACTTTTTGACCGACTTAACATATTTTTGTATTTCAAATCTATCTCAAAATGTGGTCTCTATAGTACACACAAGGTTTTTCTAAGATTTGGCCCAGTGACCTACTTTTTGGCCCGACATGAATCAATATCCAACCATTGTTAGATATTAACAAGACGAACATTCTGGGAATGTTTTATTAGTATGACACAGAAAATGTGGCTTTTAGACTGCCCACAAGGTTTTTCTAGTATTTGGCCCCGTGACATACTTTTTGACCCGACGTAACCCAATTTGAAACTTATCCGAGACTTTATCCAGAAAAGTATTCTGACTAAGTTTTAAGAATCAGGCTGAAAATATGGCCTCTAGAGTGCACACAAGGTTTTTCTAAGATATGGCCCGGTGACATACTTTTTGACCCAAATTTCTTTGTCCAAGACTTTATCCAGACAAACATTCTGACCAAGTTTCATGAGGATCTCGCTGAAAATGTGGCCTCTAGAGTGCACACAAGGTAAATGTTGACGACCGCACGACGGACGACTCACGACGGACGCCGGAAAACAACACGATTGCAAAAGCTCAAGATTCCCTCATTCTGAGGTAGATTTGTTTTACCATACAATTTCATTTTTCTGGAAGGTGAACTTCCTTTTCTTTAGCGATGAACTTGAGTTTGCTCAAGTTTCACTTTTTTATCAAAGTAAATTCGAAAAAAGAAAACTAAAACAAACGATCAATCCGTTACAGCGAATGACAAATTATGGCACAGAACTACGGAAGCATATCCTGATATAATAAGGAAAATATATTAAAGGTTTACAACACAAGCACGTGTGAAAACATCGCAACATAAGGATAAATTGTACATAACGATCAATTCCTTCTTTTGCCAAAATGTTTACAATAGTGGTCTGTTGCCAGGGAAAAAAATATCGTTTTAAGTTTGTGTCGTCACGGTGCCTTGAATTGTTACCAAACAATCCATTGTATTAATAAGTCCAAAAAAAGGCTGTTTTGAAAACATTGTTGGAAAAGGAGAAAATGCTGATAAACAGCATTTTCTCCTTTTCCCATGTAAATGAGCCATGCACTGGCAAAAGGGGGCTAAATACATCTCCGTAATATATTGTAGCAAGCAAGACATCACCTTATTATGGGTCCATTTTGTCAAACAACTGATTCAATCATGAGGTAGCATTATCCTCTGACATGCAGAAAATTTAAAGATAGCGAAAAGTTTCGGCACATGTCAGCCTACGTGGACTGCGCAGGCTGACATGAGTCGATACTTTTCGCAAATGCATCAAGCTTCCTTTTCACAGAGCATGACTCAAAAGCTATCAATATGGACCTGTCTAAAAAAAATGTTGTCTTGTAAAAGGTTAAAGAAAAAAAATTAAACCGTGGGCAGCGTCAGATTTCTAACAATCATATTTTTTGCAATTTTAGCGTATAAATAGCTGAAATTTGATAGGACCACGAGCCACTTCAAAAGAAACAATTTATACGCTACAAAAATTTAGAGAGACCTCGAGCGTTCATTAACTTTTTACTGCACCAATATGGCTTCTTTTGAGCCCACGACACTATGGCAGATTTTAAGAATATTTTGGTGAAGGGAAAAGTTTTACTGGCAATTGCTACATAAGTCACTGCATTTTGAAAAAAAGAAATAACCGAATCAATTGAATCAGTGGTGTTATCCGCCGCTTATAATATCACGGCGACAGCTGATTTTTTAGCTCACCTGAGCACGAGGTGCCCAAGGTGAGCTTTTATTATCGTGCAGTGTCCCTTGTCCGGCGTCTGTCGTGCGTCGTCAACGAGTATGTCACTGGGGCCAATCTTCGAAAACCTTTCTTGTGTAGACCACATTTTCGATCCTATACGCATGAAAACTGGTCAGTATGTTTGTCTTTATAACATCTGTTAAGAGTTTGGAAAGGGTGGGGAGTTCCTGCGTGGCTCAGTGTTAAAGTGTAGGACTCGTGACCTGGACGCTTCTGGTTCGAGCCTCAAAAGATCCACTGGGTTTTTCGTGGGAGTGTCCCTGGGTAAGACACTTCAGAGCCTTAGCCTAGTACTGGTGAAATCCAGGAAATACATGAATGTGTAAATCCAGGAGATACACGAATGTGTGAGCTGTCGCAGTGATATGGCTGAAATAATATTGAAAGCGGCGTAAAACACCATTAACTCATTCAATGGAAAATAGGTCACGTTCGGTCAAAAAGCGTGTCACTGAAGCAAATCTTCGAAAATCCTTGGATACACTCTAGAGGCCATATTTTCAGTTGAATATTCATGAAAGACGATCAGAGTTTCTGTCTTGGATATATCTTGGAAGATTTTGAAAACTGGTCTTGTCAGATCAAAAAGAAAGTCACTGGGGTAAATCTTTGATAATTCTTGTGTACGCTCTAGAGGCCACATTTTTTCCCCAAAACTCTTGACAGTTAACCACAATTGTTCTTGCTGATGATATCCCAGAGCCTTTTGAAAATTTGGTCCCACTGAGTTAAAGGTAAACCCTTTGAAAAACCTTGAATTTTTTGGGGGCCACATTATCGGTCAAATACTCACAAAACTTATTCAAAAACGTTTTTCTTGGTGATATTTCGGACTAGTGTAAGAATGGGTTTAGTAAGGTAAAAAAGTAGGTCATTTGGTCAAATCTTAGGAGAACCTTGTGTTTGGATATAGGCCAAAATTTCATTCCAATACATATGAAGATTAGTCAAAATGTTTTTCTTCATGAGTTTGTAGACGAATTCGATCATTGGCCATGTCGGTTCAAAAGTAGGTCACTGGAACAAATCTTTGAAAAAAAAAAAAACTTGTGTACATTTTAGATGTCACATTTTCATACAAAACTCTTAAAAGTTGATCAAAATGTTTTGACATGATGCTATCTGGGACAAGTTTGAAAATGGGTCCTGTTTAGGAGATTCATGATGAACGAGAGGGTCATGATAGTCCTGAATCGCTCACCTTAGCCTGTGTATTTATAGGAACACAATATGAAGTACAGTCAATGTTTTTGGTTTCATATGACCTTGTGACCTAGTCTTTTGCCGGGCTGACCCATTTTCATAGCTGTATAAGATACCATGTAACCAAACATTCTGGAACAGTTAAATGAGTGTCAGAGTGAAACTGTAGCCTCTACAGTACGCACACTTTTTCGAAGATTTGTCACAGTGATCTACTTTTTTACCAGCTTTCACCAACCTTCTGAAGTCTCACAGCTTGTCAGTGTTGGAGCATAATTCCACATTTAACTCTTTACCACACGACAAAAATGTAGACTTGCCCAAATTGAAAGCATTTGCAGACAACAATTAAAATGTGGTTCAAATGATGGAAGTTGTCTTTGATAGGATAGAAAACAATGTGGGAAAAGGAGAAAATGCTGGTTATCAGCATTTTCTCCTTCTCCCATGATGTTTTCAAAAAGCTTCTTCCTCAGTGTCGCTAAACCTCGGGATTGTATGGTAAAAGAGTTAATTGTAGCAGACGACAATATTTAGACTTGTCAAAACTGAAAGCATTTGCAGTCGTTAAAACTCGTGTAACCATGGATTTATTTTGATAATGCAATTCCACGCTATATATATATTATGCCCCTGTATATGCCCTGTGTATATGTACGCTTGTGAGTACTTTTGAGTATGCTGATGTGTGCAAGTCGTGTTTGCCAGTGGTTTTTTTGTCTGCTCCTTTAATTTCCGCTGTTTTACTGAAATTGTTCACCTCTCGACACTCTCGCCATGTTCTTTATCAATTAGAGACGTAATTTTGTTGTGTCTCTTCATCTAAGTTTTTTATCATTTCACTTTTGGAGAAAACTTGTACTGTTCCGGTAAGAATATTTCATTTTCATATATTGTCTTACCTTAGAGATAAGAAATATATTTTAGGAGTATCAACATTGTACATAGTTGCCAGGACCTTCTTTTGAATATATCTTTGCGAGTCTTATTATTATTATTATTATTTTTTATCTTCTGTCACGGAATAAATCAATTTCAAGACAATTGGTACTCCTCTTGTGCTTGTATCCCTGTCGGCACTCATGATTGTTTGGTAAAGAGCCGAGGACAACGACAGACAAGAATGAAAAAGATGAGCTGTGCTCTGGCAAAAGGAGGCTTAAATGCATTTCCGTGATCCATGATACCAAGCAAGTCATCTGATATCTATGGATCCATAAAATCCATTTTGTCTAACAACCTACTCTATCATGAGGTAGATTGGTCCTTTGACATACAGAAACTTGACCAATAGCGAAAAGTTTCGGCTCAGGTCGAGTCCATACTTTTCGCAGATGCATTAAGCCCCCC
Organism: Tridacna gigas; assembly: GCA_945859785.2. Taxonomy (NCBI): domain Eukaryota; kingdom Metazoa; phylum Mollusca; class Bivalvia; order Cardiida; family Cardiidae; genus Tridacna; species Tridacna gigas. The sequence continues at coordinate 612,141 of OX244033.2, forward strand.
TTTTAAAATAGCATGGCTCATATCAAAGATGATGAACTGGGTGTACGATGTGAATGTTTGAGAAATGTCGGGTAACCATCATGGAAACAAAATCAATCACAAGACGTTTGTAAAAATAAAGTCTAAGCCATAGTTCTACTTACCACAATGTTTTATTATCCAGAAAGTCTTGTCTAAAATTTGAAGGTAATCGAAGGCAAAACAATAGATATTCATGAATAAATCTTTTTTTTTTTTTTTTTTGATCGTGAGAAATGTCAATAAATCATCGTGGAAAATTTATACATATTAGCATCTTTTTTAAAAAAAAAAAAACAATATTTTTCCCAAATGTGTTTTTCATCTTGGGTTGACACTTTAAAACAGGCGTAATAAATCAACCCGTGCAAAAGTATCATAAGATTTTCAACAAGAGCAAATACTTAAAAGTACAGAGAAAAAATTGTTTATTCAACAGCATTGCTTGTACCAACCGATTTCATCTTTTTCTACAATGTTTTCCAACACTGTAAAATTTAAAGAGGTAAAAAGTCGATTCTGAAAAATAAAGATCTAGAAATTTGATGCACTGTCTTTGACAACCCCTCTTGTAATTTCAAAGTCCTAAAGCCACCCCAAATTCAATTTAAAAGCGATTTTCGTTTTCTGAAAATGCATTTAAAGTGTATTTAATGGAGTGCCTATTTGGCCTTCGGCGACTTTTTGTATGTCTAAATTTTCAAAGAAGTTCATTTTTCTTATGTGGTTTACATAACATAATATTATTTTGTATCCTTCAAGTAGACGACCCTTATTGGAAACAATTGTGACGAAAGAAATTATCTCGGTTATGCTTGGCAACAACCATGGTCTTCGTTGTGATTTGTTTTTTCTTTGGAGGACAAAGTGACTAATGACATGCTCAAATAACCTGATCACACGAGATATATAGGATCCTGTATATCACGGAATACTCGAATTTTCATTTACACCGTTACTATAAATAGCACTGCGTCATAATGAGTTGTATGATGCCAGCACATGGCGATCCGGAAAATGTAGAAGCTTTTCATTTTTTTTTTTTTTAGATCAGAGCTACTGCTTGATCGCAAGAGCCGTTAGGAACTTTCGAAGGTCAGGGTGCACAAGAAAAATCATTTGTGAACCCATCGTAACTAGGTTTATTTTTTGCGTTTTCGGTTAAATATTATCTCTGAATTTCGTTGCACACCTTGTCTTATTATATACAACATAGAGGTAGTTGCCTATGTGCTATTTATAGTTACGGTGTAAATGAAAATCTGAGTATTCTGTGATAAACAGGTGGTCCACCAATGTGCACAAGTGTTCGATGATCGACCAAGGAAAATTTAAGTTTTCTGTGATAGACCAATGGAGTTTCAAAGGCATGTGCTTGAAGTGAAGAACATTGTGGAAATATTTCGATTTACACACACTCTACCAAATGTTTCATTCTATTTTGTTAATATCACAGAACTATCTTCTTGTGCATGTATACATTTCAAACCGAACTACATCTGTAAATATGGACCTGTGAAGGGTAGTAGGTTAAACGTTATCATGTAGCTTTATTGTTTGTCGTCATTCAATTTGTGTGAGAAATAGAATCCCACATTCGTGTAAACCTATGTATTATCATTTTTATCAAACTCGTTGACTCAAAAGTTTATAATACTCGCCAAGGCTCGCGTCATCTAATTCTAGTCAACTCGTTTAATAAATATGATAATACATAAACACGAATGTACGATCCTCTGTTTAACAAAAGAGGGCACATAATGATCCCATGACGTCACAAAATCCTATCTCAAATGTGTGTAAGATAATAAAAGTCGTAATGGCTTTATAACACTGAAAACAGCCGAGCCCCGGTAAGTCAGTCCATAGCGTACAGGACTTGAGAACAGGGCGTCGCTGGTTCGATTCCCGGCTCTGCCAATTTCTTTCTGATGATTGATGATAGTCATTGCGACAGGATTCATTCCTCTCTCACCGCTGACCATTGTTTCGACGATGGTTATGCGGGAATATTGTGTGTAGTATTGGTGTACGAAACTCCAGGAAAGCATGGATAGGTGCACTGGCCGCCGCGATATAACTGAAATAATGTTGGAAACGACGTTAAACACCATACAATCAATCGATCAGTACCGTGAAAACAAGGGAGGTTATATTATAGAATAGTGTCGTTACTCGCGAGTTAATTATTGCGTTAACTCTTCCGGAGCAGATCTCAAGCAGGCAACAAGGAAAATATTGTAAAAACATCGATTATCAACTTGAATCCTGGCTAAACAAGAGAATGCAAGAGAAAACATTGTGACAAAAGGAGAAATTGCTCGATGCGAGCAATTTCTCCTTTTGCCACAGTGTTTTCCACTGCAAGACTATTAGAGTCGAAAAGTCGTCAGTAGGTGGAAATAAAATACCGAGGATTTGGGATGGTGAGAGTTAAAAGTTGTGACGTCATTCATTGATAAATGAAAAGTCATCCCACTAAAGTCAACTATCAGCCGAGACAAAGTGAGAAAACAAATAGCACTTTCTCGGGTTTCATTGTTATGATGATATTGTGTCGCTAGAATTTTTACTTCCAGAATTTCATTCGGTTTTGTGTATTTATCGATATCAGAAATGTTGACATTGATTTTGGCCTGTAATAATGCGTCTACAAGACAGTAGAATTATTTATTTATTTATTTATTTATTTATTTATCATTTCAATATATTTAGTTATGTATTTATCTGTTTTTCATGGTTTATTACTCTGTAACAGACGACAAATTTTATACATATTCAAAGTGAAAGATTTTGCAGACGACACGAGTTCAAGCGGTGGAATTTGTTTGTGGAAATACAGAAATCACAGTGGGAAATTATATACCAGCATTTTTCTGTTTTATAGAAAGATCTCAAAAGCCTCTTTCCTGTTTGTTCGATTAATCAGTGGATTGTTCGGTAAAGGGTTAACTCTTTACCAAACGACAAAATTTTAAACCGGTCCAAATTACAAGCACTTGCAGACGACATATCAAATGTTTGTCTAATGGTAAGATTTGTCGGAGATAGGATAGAAAACATTGTGGGAAAAGGAGCAAATGGTGGTAACCAGCATTTTCTCCTTTTCCCAACAATGATTTCTAAAGCCTTCTTCTTCAGGGTCGTCAAAAATTCGGGATTGTGTGGTAAAGTGATAAAACTCTCAGAAACTTTGATGTAAAATGTATGAAATATCTTTGTATTTCACCCTATTAACACACATAAAAATCACCAAAAATTCCGTGTATTTACAACTCTGAAGAGTAAAGCTTTGAAAAAAAAAAGACCCTTCCGTGAAAACGGAAAAGGAAATCTGGTTAACGGCATTTTCTCCTTTTCCCACGTTTTTTTCTATCCTTTCAAGGCCAGATCCCAAAGCCACATGAAATTTGTCGTCTGTAAAATGTTTCCAATCTAGATGAGTATACAGTTTTATGGTCTGGTGAAGAGGCTTTATTCTAGGACTAAAAACAGATCAACTTCATTTTTACAGAGTTATATTTGTTGGCACTTTGATGTCAGGCTGCGGTTATCTCATATTTGGGAAGGACGCATTTCCTATGTTCTATTGTCCGGGCAAACTGCTGAAGAGGGTTTAATGGGTGCTGATAAATAATCAAGATTGATAGATCGAATTACTGCGTGGTTGGTTGCTTGTTTGTCCGATCGACTGGTTTGATCAGCGAGCAGTTTGATAACGAAAAGCGTTAACCATTTGATTGCTTTTTGCGTTCGGTTTAGATTAAGATCAGATCGTAGAAATAAATGAGCCGGACTCTGGTGTAAGGGGGCTTAATGCATCTTCGTGATGCATGATACCAAGCAAGTCATCACAGTGTTATGAATCCACGAAATCCGGTTTGTCTAACAACCGAGTGAATCATGAGGTACACTGGTCCTTTGACATGCAGAAAATCGATCAATACCAAAAAAGTTTCGACCCAGGTCAGCCTGCGCAGACTGCATTAAGCCCCCTTTTCACAGAGCATGGATCAAATATAATTTGGGTTCGTATACACCATCCATTCTTAATTTCATTCTAAGTGTAATTCTAGATTTAGAAAGCAACACAACTTCCGGTCGGCTAAAGCAGTTGATTTAGCCTATCAGAAACTGTTTTACTTTCATATTTAGAACAATTCTTGAGAATAAGACTAAGAATATTCTTCAAAGTACGGGCTCTGGTCTGAAAGTTGCTTAAAAAAAAAAGACCGAGTTCTCGACCAAAAATCTTCACAAATTTTAGAAGAATTTTAAATTTGGAGTAGATTAGTCAAGATTTGACTTTTTTTCATAGACGGGGGAAAACAAGAAAAAAATACGACAAAAGCTGGGATATGAACCTACAGCCTTCAAACCACAGGCCAGTTTCTGTACCAACTGAGCTACTTGTCTGTTTTGTGTCTGTAATGGCGGTTATTCAAATTTCTACCTCACCAAACTTTGAAATGATTCATCGCTGAATAAACTCTTGCCCTGTTAAATAAGTTACATTACATAAGCCCGGATGTTGCTGTTTCAACCGTATTTTTGGGTGAAAGATATCTTCTTATCAGACAGTGTAGATCCAAAATCAGACCCCACGTTCTGTGCAGTCTTATCTTTATCTACACTGTCCGCAAAAGGTCACTGAGTAGTGTTAGCAGCCTAAAGGTTAAGTAAGGCGATAGCTGGCAAACAATCAGTAAGGAAGAAAGACAAAATGTAAGAACAAAAATGTTTTTCAGTGGTATTTCCTTAACGGGCTATATAGCTGCCTGAGATATTTTTAGATTTCATGCCAGAATTTGGCAAAGGTTTGTGGGAACGTCACGTGACCAATAATACACCTCGAGTGTATTGCTTTGTATTCAAATTAGTACGTCATATTTGATCTCATAAAAATAGACAGATACCGATTGCAAAGTGACCGCCATTTGACGTAACCGTAATGTTTTTTTTTTTATGTTTGCTGGATAAAGCATCAGAGTTAAACAAAGAATTTTAGTTCCCTTCACAAAATCTAAAAATGCCCCATCGAAAGGCATTGGTACCCTTTTTACGTCATAAGGGCTGACCCGTGACAAGCGGGGATAAGAAATTTATTTAAAAAAAATGTTGGGGAGCATTCCTCATGTTTTCTACATACTTATGTATAGATCTGTCTGCATCCAAGTTTTAACTCTTATTCTGCAAAATAACTTTAATAAAACTTTGAAGCTGCTAGTAAGAACTCGAATAATGTTATTTAAAACTTTTTTTTTTTTTTGAGGGAAATATCTCCTTATCTGACGGTGTAGATTCAAGATCAGACTGCACGTTCTGTGCAGTCTGATCTTGATCTCCACTGTCCGCAAAGGTCATCGAGTCCCGCATAGCAGCTAAAGGGTAAGAGCAATACTAGGTGTACTTTAGGTGACTGAAAAATAAAAGATATTCAAAAAGAAAACTTACGGGATGTAGCATTCGACTGCTAGGCGCAACTCAATGAGCTTTTGTGGACATAGTAGATCAAGATCATACTTCACAGAACGTGCAGTCTGATCTTGGATCTACACTATCCGATAAGGAGGTATTTTTCTCCCCAAAATTAGTTTGAAAGAGCAACATTCGGGTCCTTACAATCGACTTGAAAGTTTTATGTGACTTATATAGCAGGGTAAGGGTTAAATCTAGTAACACGCCGCTTTAATTAAACAGGAAGCTATTTCATTTAACTTTTCACCAAACTACACATGTTAGCCTGGTCAAGATAGGAAGTTTCCAGATGATAAATAAAATGTGTCTCAAATGATGAAATATGTCTTAGGATTAGTAGAAAACATTGCGGATAAAACGCTGGTTACCAGCAATTTCTCTTTATCCCAAAAACATTCACCTTCAGGGTCATTAAAAGGCTGGACATGTTTGGTAACAGATTAACTCTGAAATAGGTTTTGCGGACGGCGTAGATTAAGGTCAGACTGCACTGATCTCGATCCATGCTGCCATTCAGCGTCTACTTTTCCCACGATGATCTCAAAAGTACTCAAGGTTAGTCGAAACACAGGAATGTTCGGTAAAGGGCCAAAATCATTTTAGTCATGTATCTGCAAAAAGTATCGACTCAGGTCAGCCTGCGTGGTCCGTGCAGGCTGACCTGGGCCGACACTTTTCGCTTTTTTTACCTCATGATTCAGTCGGTTGTTGGACAGAATGGACTTAATGTATCAATGATCATGTGATGTCTGGCTTGTTATCAACAGGGATCGGTGTTATATACGATCCTTAGTATCATGCACCACGGAGAAGCACCTAGTCCCCTTTTGTCAGAGCATGGCTCATTTGTGACCTGGGTCGAAACTTTTCGCTATTGGTCAATTTTCCGTATGCCCAAGGACCAGGCTACCTCATGATTAAGTCGGGTGTTAAAAAACATGGCTATTATGGATACTTGATAATGTGATGGCTGGACTGGTATCATGTGATCACGGAGGTGCTTTAAGTCCACTTTTCACAGAGCGTGGATCAAATATGTGTAGTATGTCTTAAACTTTATACAGCTAAATGACTTAAATAGAACTTTTAAGCCGATAGTAAAAACCCGAACAATGTTATTTCAAACGTAATTTTTGGAGAAAAAAAATCTAAAATCTTCTTATCAGACAGTGTAGATCCAAGATCAGACTGCACGTTCTGTGCAGTCTGATCTTGATCTACACTGTCCGCAAAAGGTCAGTGATTCGCGCTTAGCAGCATAAGGGTTAAATTTTTTAAACTTTTTTTTTAATATTTCATATTCTAACCTCGTCGCTACAACAACTATGAGCCATGCTCTGGGAAAAGGGGGTGTAATGCGTTCTCGTGATGCATTGTGCCAAGACAGTCATCACAGTATCATGGATCCATAAAATCCATTTTGTATCACAACCGACCAGATCAAGATGTTCACTGATCCTTTGACATGCAGAAAAATGACCAAAAGGAAAAAGTTTCGACTCAGGTCAGCTTCGCAAACTGTTGAGGCTGATCTGTATCGATACTTTTTAAGGATGCGCTAAGCCCCCTTTTTTACCCAGTATGGCTCACATGTATTGTTACGCGAGTTTAAACCGGAAGTTCTGGGCGAATTACCGTCAACATAATCTGTATTGTTGTCAGGAAAGTAAATTTTTATATGTCAGTGGCAAACTTCGGTAATTCCTCACTATACTTTGTTTACCCTGAATAAACTATCCCTTTATAGACCCTGAAGGGCAAGCTTTTGAAAACATTTGGGAACATTTGGGAACAGGAGAAAATATCGGTAACCAGCGATTTCCATTCTTTCCACACTTTTTTCTACCTTTCTAAAGGCATACCCCCTAATATAAGCAACATTTGATTTGTTATCTGCGAATGCTTAAAACTTAAAATCGTCTAATTTTTTTTTTCATCTGATAAAGAGTTTCGTCGGGATAAAAAATGACGAGCTTTGAAACCTTCTCGATTGACAGAGAAATTGTTTTTTTGTTCTTGTTGTTGTCGGTGCTTTCTTTTACCACTTCCCATACTGTTTTTTACCTGAAAATATAAATATCAAGCCAAAAACGTTTTGTTTTCAATCTTTGATCACCTTCAATACTTTTTAGCAACTGCTACTTCCGGCATTTTAACCCTTTACAACACAATCCCAACTTTAAACGACCATGAGCGAGAGTTCTTTTGAAAACATTGTGGGAAAAAAAGAAAAAATGCTGGTAACCAGCATTTTCTCTTTTTTTCCAACAATGTTTTCTACCATTTGAATGACACATTTTATGCTTTGAGTGACATATAATTTATTGTCTGCAGTTGCTTTTAATTTGGACAAGGTTAAAACTTTGTCATCCTGTAAACAGTTAACCGTCAACAAAAGGTTGTGTTACGGTAAAAAACGTAGATCTCCGAAGACAACCTTGACCTTTGATATTTCCTTCCTGTACGGTAAAAAAAATGTTTCTGCTGTTGTTGTTATTGTTATTCTTGTTGTTGTTTTTGTTGTTGTTGTTTTCGTTCCTCAAAAATTATTGAGGAATAGTAATATGAGATACAACTTCCCGCTTCTTTCTGTCTGATCTAAGATGCTCTGCGGACGTGGCTGCAAATTATTTTTCTTTTTGTCGCTGGCCATTATCTTTCGCTCTGAGTACTTTCAGTGCGTTGAATGATAAAGGGCTTCGTTATTTCCTGGTATAAAAAAAAAAAACTGCATATGAGGGTAACACAGATTAATACACTAAGCTGGCAAATTAAGATAATTGGTACAAGTAAACATGTGGGCTTAACAAAAGCCAATCTACATAGAAAAAAAACTATCCCCCATTTTATTACAATTATGATATAACTGTCATGATAGGAACAACGATAATAAATAGCAATAAGGGAATCGAGATAATGGCTGCATGGGGCGATTTCGAGATACAATCATGACGAAGAGACAATTGGTTTGCCCTTTTACAAAGGATCCACGACTTTTACGACCCTGGGGAAAAGGGAAAACTGAAAACATTGTGAGTAAAAATAGAAAAAACATTGGTCACCACTATCCACTCATTTTCCAACATATTTTTTCAGCCGTTTAAAAGACGACTTTAATTGAGCCATGCTCTGGCAAAAGGGGCTTAAAGCATCTCCGTGATGTATGATACCAAGCAAGTCATCACGTGCACATCAATCGATAAACACTATCTTGTCTAACGACCGAGTGAATCTTGAGGTAGGGTGGTCCTTTGACATACAAAAAATTGACCAACAGCGAAACGTGTCTACTCAGGTCAGCTTGCGTGGATGCATTAAGCACTCTTTTCACAGAGCATGGCTCATTTTCCCCCATGTATGTTATGTTGTCTGCGAATGCCCGCAAGCATAGAGGAGTCTCAAACTTGTCCGGAAAGGGTGGATAGAGATGGAAATAATTCCTCTGAAATTGATGATATCACCTTCCCTTGCGAATGAGACAATAGATCGATGTTTAATCTTTTCAGTACCATAGGCGGAAATACGGGCTTTTGCGGGCGGTATAGACCAAGACTTTGATCTATACCGTCCGCTTGTTTAGTCACGGCCATAGGATAAACATACTTTTGAGGTTCATTCTGTTTGTCAGACGTCGAAAGAGATTGAATTTATATATTTGAGCAATGCTCATTGAAAAGGGGGCTTAATGCATCTCCGTAATGCATGATACCAAGCAAGACATCACATAACTATGGATCCATAATAGCCACTTTTTTTCTAACAACAAACGGAATCATGCGGTAGAATTGTCATTTTACACGTAGAAAATTGACCAATAGTGAAAATTTTCGGCCCAAGTCAGCCTGCGCGGACTGCGCAGGCTGACCTTGGTCGATACTTGTCGCAGGTGCGTTTAGCCCCCTTTTCAAAGAGCATGGCTCATCATGTCTTGTAAGAGTTAATCCTGAAAGAGGGTTATTTAGTGTCGATGCCGAAAATCGAATTTTTTTTTAAAATACCGATAGACACAACGAGATCTATTCCCCTGCTATCATATGGAAACAGCACATTTACATTCAGTGAAAGGTGCAATTTTTGACGTTCAAATGACGGGATGGTCGTTTAGCAACCGGAAACTCCGATCTGTAATCATAATACCAGATGTGACGTCATTATAATGGTTTAAATACGAAATTCCCTGTAATCGATTGATCATGGTACATTCCCAGAAGTCTTTGCGGAACTCTGCAGCGAAACCTGACAATTCCTCAAGAGGCTACGCAACCCATTAACCCTTATGCTGCTAAGCGCGACTCACTGACCTTTTGTGGACAGTGTAGATCAAGATCAACGTGCAGTCTGATCTTGAATCTTCACTGTCCGATAAGATTTTTTTTCCCTCCAAAGAATAAGTTTGAAATAACATAATTGGGGTTTTGGGGTTATTGCCGCCGTGATATAACTGAAATAATGTTGAAAACGGCGTTAAACACCATACAATGAATCGATCAATACTATCGCATTGAAAATTTTAAGTTTTGAGCAGGATAAGGGTTGCGGGAATATCATTCAGAAAACAAAGTTTTCTTACTTTTGGCTTTCTACTTAACGGATGAATTGGCCAGCTATCGGAAATGAGTTATTTTTGGAGTTTGGCGAGATTATAAAAATCTTTATAGTTCACTTTGACTCGATTTCTTCTGTAGCAAATTTTGCAGCAAGAGAATGCGAATATGACTCTTGTAAAATAGGGAAAAATTGACTTGAACGAAGGTTAATCTCTTTTCCACTCGAAAACATTTTAGACCTGTCCAAATTGAAAGCATTTGCACCTGATAATTTAAATGTGGCGCAGAAGGTGAACTTGTCTTTGAAAGGATAGAAAATGATGTGACATTTTCTCCTTTTCCCATGCCGTTTTAAACAGTCTTTCTCCGTCGTATCGTAAAGACATAAAATCATTTGGTGAACCCTTTACCACACAAGCCCGGTTTTAACCTCCCGAAGGAAGAAAAGCTTTGAAAACTTTGTGGGAAAAAGAGAAAATGCAAATACGTAACATTTTCTCCTTTTCTCACATTTTTTTCTCCTTTTATAAACTATCGACCATTTTGGCCATATTTACATGTAATTTCTCCTCTTCGATATAAAGAATTTGGGCTTCATCACGGTATTTGTTAAAAGAATCATCCGTATAATTAAAGAATAGACTAGGTCAACAGGATTTCCGCACCACTTTTTTAAAATCCATTTCGTTGAATTCTCAGGGAATTCTAAGAAATTTTGGCTCAGTACTCCTGGAACTAAATCTATAGCACGAGACATTAAAATATCCTGTACGATTTGGATTGTCAATATACATGTATTTACCCTCAACCCGTAAGCTGCTAAGCGACTTACTGACCTTTTGCGGACGGTCATCTACACTGATCGATATGAAGATTTTTTTCTCCAAAAAGTAAGTTTGCAATAGCATTATTCTGGTTTTTTACTATCGGATTGAACATTTCATTCAAGTTACTAAGCAGGATAAGGGTTAAACTGCTACACATACTGAATGAAAGTTTTAAGCCAGTTGTAAAACACAAATATTCAGTCTTCGAAGATTTTTTTGCCGGAAAATCTCACCGTGTCGGACAGAGTAGGTCCAAGGTCTTGATCTACATTGTCCGCAAAAAACCATTGAGTCGCGCTTAGCAAATCAAGGGTCAAGGTTAAATGTATATTCGATTGTTCGACACGAGCAATTTTCCTTTGGCAATTTGGTTTTAAAAAATCTTCTACAAGACTCAGTTGTCTGCAGATCGTAATGCGCCGAGAACCATTTAGGGTTTTTAGCTCACCTGGCCAAAGGCCAGCAAGCTTATGTGATGGCACTGTGTGTGCGACTGTGCAGGAGTTCGGTAACTTTTCTTTCAAAAAATGTTCTTAAACTACCTGACTAATTTTAAGCAAACTTCACGGAAATTATTTTGCTATTGTTGTCTTGAGAATTCCTGCATAAAAAAAAAAAAAAAAAATAGAAGTCCGCGATAAAACCTGGTAGCCATGGCAACAAAACTGAAAAAAAAAAGATATTTAAAATCTTCACACAAAAACTCCTTGCCCAATACCATAAGGCCCATGGGTATCATATTTGGCTTGTAGCTTCATCTAGTGGACCTCTACTTAGGCTATTCAAATTATAGCCCTAGGGGCAAAAATTGGCCACGTGCCAGGAGTCACAAGTTTTAAATTGGCGTATAAGTTGAAGAGTAAAAACTCCCCATGTTACTATCCATAACGCACAGGACTACACAGGACTACACATTTTCCATATAGCTTCGTTTAGAGGACCTCAATCAAGATTGTTTAAATTATGGCCATTGGATCAGAATTGGCTACAACCCCGGGGTCACAATTACATGGGCTTATACGTATAGCAAAGTCTATTTGCTCCTTATCAAAATAGTATAGTGCTAGGGCTACCGAATTTTTGACGTGGCTTCATTTAGTTGAGCTCTATCAAGACTGTTCCAACTAAAGCCCTGTGGGTCGAAATTGGCCTGGCCTCGGTAAAAAAAAAGACGTGTGGTTCCAAACCATAAGGCCTAGGGCTGTGAAACTTTGCATGTATACGTAGCACTATACCTGCACCAAGATTGTCAAATCATAGTCCTAGGGTCAAAATTGGCTCGGCCCCGGCCGTCACAATTTTTATATAGACACATATAGTGAACATTTTGAAATCTTTTTGTTCCGGCACGTGAGAGCTAGAAGCGTGAGAACTAGAGCTGTTAATATTAATACATGTTATAGTCTAGAAGACATGTACCAAAATGGTTTAAATTATAGCTCAGAGGTCAAAATTGGTTCCGAAACAGGGGTCACAAGTTTATCATATGCTTATATAGTGAAAAGGGCTTCCAAATCTGGTACTTAGCTTCATTTGGTGGGGCACTGCAAGGTTTGCTCAAAATGTACCCTGAAGTTAAAAATAGCCACGCATGGTTTACTAGGTTTCTTGGAAAATTTAGATATCGTCTTGTTTATACCCATTTGCCCTAATCCTGTCTTATCTGACAGCCTAATCAAAGACCTTGGGACATAAATCGTCCTGACCTCGGGGTCACAACTTACATACGTGCTTTTCATGGGAAACCTTCTAAACTCATTTTCGTATATACCATTTGGCCTTGAATTTTCACGTTTGATATGAAGCATAATATCGAGGACCTCTGCCAACATTGTTCAATTTATTGCCAAAACATTGATCCCAACGGGGATGGGGGCTAGGCTTGGTTTCTCTACGAAATTAAAATAAGCCATGCTCTGTGAGTAGTATATATTATACCATTTTGCAAACATTTTAGTTATGAGACGGTATGAGACGGTATGAGACGGTTTTGTTCTCTAAAAAAGGTTCCTAAAAAAAAAAAAAAAAAAAAAAAAAAAAAAAATTTAATTTTTTTTAAAAAAAAAAATTTCATCACCACGCATCAGGCTAACCGGGTGCATCATTACATCATTGCTTCAGTTACTGAGTTGCTCAACGAACCGATGAACTAACGAACTGATGAACTAGTTAACGGCTTAAGATTTTGATAAAAAAAAAATTTAATTTTAAAAAATTTCATCATTACGCGTCATTGCTTCAGATACTGAGATACTAATTCAATCTAGATACTAAGTTACTAAGTTACTGAGTTACTGAGTTACCGGGATACCGAGTTACTCAAAGATATCGAGATATTGAGTCAATGAGTTACCGGGATACCGAGTTGCTCAAGACAAACTCTTACATCACTTAACCATCGAAACCCCCCATCAACCAACGCGTCATGCAATGGCTAGCCAGTTTATCGGTTAGTGGGGTGGGTTGGGATTTTGGTGAAAAAAAAAAAAAATTTAATTTTCGAAAAAAAAAATTTTTAAAATCGCTTGCCATGATTAAATAAAAATTGAATTTAAGATTAAAAAATCGCACAAAAATAGTAGGTAAGATGACAGACTTACAAGATAAAATAAAAAGGTATCTACCTCCAATAAAATATCCAGTCTCATTTTATCCAAGAAATTTTATACCATATTCATTATCACACATAAAAAGTAGTGTTGATGATTTTAATTTATATTATGATTTAGAAAAAGCTATTACTTTAAAAGAAAAATATGAAAAATTAAAAAACGGAATAAACTATAATACAGAGAAAAAAATACAATATGGAAAAGAAACTTATATTAAACTTTTACAAAAATTAAAGAATCATGTTCTTTTACTTAACACAAAAGAAAAATATAGAGATACTTTAACAAAAGAAGATTTAGAGACAATTGAAAAGATAAATGAAGAAGTAGTCATCATTAATAACTTAATATCAGATTATAATGAAAAAAGAAGTGGACTATGTAAGAAAATGCAGGAATTAACAAATTGGAGAGAATATACAATTTTTGAAAATAAAAAATATGGTCTTTTTAAAGAATGTTATAACAATCTTCATCATGAAAATAATTGTTTAGGCAGATTTGAAAGAAAACTAAAAGAAAACGTATCATTTAATGATATAATGAATTATATTACAGGAAGAAATATTGATGAAAACTATGTTTTAGAATGTATAACATGTGGTAAAATTAAAAATTTACAATTTTTATTTGTTCTTAACACAAATAAAAATTTATTTTTTGTATTCCTCTATCCTATGATGTCCCCAAGCAAGTGTATGAATTCCATCAGGTAAAATAAACCTTTTATCATCATTTGCACTTAATGCTATTTTATTAATTTCTTCCGTATAAATTTGATGCTTATAACTTCTTAAATTTGTCATTGTTCTATGCTGTATATTATTTTTTTCTAAACAATTTAGATAATCCTGATGCGTTATAGTTTTCTTAATTATATTTTTCTTAATCCCCTTACATTTTCTATTTTCCACCCCATCATCCATTTTAATACTGTACATTTTTGGTTTTAATCCAATAGTTTCTTCTATTTCCCGTCCACTTGTTTCATCCTTAAACATACCAATCACCTTTTTATTTACACCAACTAGAATACCTGAAGGATGCCCCTCTTTTGGATAGTCACTTGTATCAAACTTTTCTTTAACATCATCTGAAATATCTTTATAAAAATCTTCTGTTTTAATTTCATACAATAAACTATCTGTATCTGTCAGTCCTAAAGTTGCTCTATCTCCATATTTTGCTTTAATATAGTTATAGTGAAAATCATACATCAATGTTTTACTTAACTCAAGAATGGAAAACCCTAAATATATTGGTTTGTTAAATGTTATTTGTGTTTTTCCCATATGAATGCTTATTAAATTTTCATTAAATATTTCTAAATGCTTAAAGTTTGGTTTGTTTACAAATTTTCTTGCTGTTTTTCTACTTCTAACAAGTCTAACATTTACCCTTTTTCTTATATTTTCCATAGTTTTTCCAAACACTGAATTGTTCATTAACTTATAAAAATCTTTTTCAAAATCATTTTCTGCTTTTGCTCTCAGTTGTGTGTTTAAATCAATATATAGTTTTAACCAATCACTCTCTTTAAACTTAATCCCTCTATGTATCTTCCTCAATTTTAAACCAAGACTTAAACACTGTTTTAAACTTTTATAATGTATAATATATTTCTTTTTATCATTTAAATTTGGTACCAGCTTTTCAACTTTATTTACTTTTTTTCTTTCTGCAGCAAGAGGAAGCTCATTAAAATAATCATGCAGTTCTTTAGGGACATCTAAATCAACTTCTAAAAAACAAGAATGACGTTTCCAGTTGTTTAATTCCTTTTCCGTCATCCATTTAAATCCGCCAATTGAAAGCTTCTGACTCATTGCCCAACCATACAAGTTATTCGCATCTAAATATTTACAAAATACTGAAGGCATATTTGAATTGTACTTTTTAGCTAAATATTTATTATTAGCTTTTACATACCTTTTAATAATCATTGAAATTCCACCTCGGATCCCCCTTTCAATAAATTGGATTTTATTTTTATCTCTAATCAGTTTTAACTTAACACCAGTTAACTTTAATGCAGCATCCCAAGCTAAACCAGGTGCAGTAAAATACCAAGCAGGGTCTAATTTATAAACTTTAAAACAAACTTTTCTAAAACTTTCAAACACATCAGCTAAAAGAAGAACATCCGTTTTTAAATATAAATCATGATATTCACCAAGAGTTTTAATTTTAAATGTTTTCCATACCTTTTTTGCATGTTTATATTCTTCTTCTGTAATTCCTTCCCCAGCAAGTTTTGAATAAAATGCTTCTATAGGTGGTAATTGTGTTTCATTAAGTCTTTCTAATGAATCAATATATTCATATGGATAAACGCCCTTTCTACGAAGAAGTTTAAACTCTTCTTCTTTTGGAAATTCGCTTTTTAAGTTTTTGAATTGATAATCTTTTAAATTTTCTGCTAGTTTTGCTAAACTGCTACCCATAAATTTAAAACTATCTAAAAACCTAATATCCTTATAAATATCTTTACTTTTATATTGACCTACTAAAGTCTTTTTTGTAAAGCTTATATATTTTTCTTCATTATTTGGAATTACATTAATTTCCCCCTCACTAACACCAAGATTTTTAACAAACAAATGAGTATCATATCCAGACAAATTATGAAAGAAAACAGGAAGAAAGTTTGGTTTATGAAATTTAAGATTACATTTATTATGTGCGGCTCCTCTATATCTACCACTAAAATGACAGTGGTCTCTTACTTTTTTCCATCTATCTTCATCTTTTTTATTTTCTTTTTCTTCCTCTTCTTCCACTCCATCTTCTTCATCGCTTTCCTCTTCTTCATCACTTTCTTCTTCCTTCCCAAACTTCTTATTACAAAGATAACAGGTATCCGCGGTATTAAATTTTTTTGCATCCTCTGCGGTAAGTATCATATCTTTTTTTGGTAATTTAAAAATCTCTTTAGTCAGACTTTCTATTTCTTCCACAAACTTTTCCTCTGCTTTTTCTCCTCGATATAGTAACAATCTAGACTTAAAAACATTTTCATCAAAACTTTTTAAAAAGAAAGCATAACCTGTTGGGACATGCATATGAGTTTTTGTTGTTGTACTTTTACTTGGGTCTGGTTTTGCATGTTGTATTGGTATTTGCATCGTTTCAAAATCACCATAAACAACAAAAGGATGCCATTGTGTTTTAACCCAGTTTTTAAACATTACGGTACACTGGTTTTTTGATGGCATTTTAATTCTTACAGCATCTTCTTCATAGCAAAACACTCTATGATCTTCTAAAACTCTTTCACTCGTAAAATGTCCTAAACAACTCCAACAAAAAGAAAGTTTATGTTTATCTTTAGATATTTTTGATGCTAATAGCGCGCTTGGATTTTTCACCCAAACATAATGACTATTTTCATCTTTATCTTTTATTAACAAAAGAATCACTAAATGTTTTCTACCAAAAGTTTCTTTTCTTTGCCTTCTAAGAGGATATAACCCATCTTTTTCATCATAACCTATAACAACAATAGAAAAATCTGGATTTTGATTTTCAAATTTATTAATATCACACAACTTAACGGGACATTCTATTCCCCTCATATTTAATTCTTTGATTTGCTCTTTTAATTTTTTATCAACTATTTGTGGATTTTCTTTTTTCGGATAAACCACCCTCATACAACAGTATAAAAAACAATTATGATCTTTTTCGTTTTTAATATTAACAAGTCCATTTCTGTTATTTGCTCTTTTTAATCCTGCTGGTAAAGACATCCATGAACCGGCACGCCCCTCCCATGCTTGTATATTTTCTACAGAATGTAATGTTAAGCTTATAACCCCCTCAAAATTCCAACCAGTTCCTTGTATTAAAAAAGTTTCGAAATTTCTCATAACTCGTTCTACCATGTCATCATAAGCATCATCTACATTACTTTCCCTTGTTATAATTTCATGACTTGAAGAAAGTTTAACGTTTTTATATTCAATATCACCATCATTTTTTTCCCTTGAAAATAAACATACTAGTTCTAGCTTTACCTTTGTATTTCTATTGTTTCTTAAAAAATTAGTTATGCTTTCTCTACATACTTCTAAAAAATCATTTGCTCCCCATCCCCCTACTCCATTTATAACATACTGTGTTGCAAATTCTCTTAATGCAGACGCTTCTTGTCTTAATACGGTGTTTGGCATCTCTCTTCTCGGCAAGTCCTCTTCTACATTTTCTAAAACCCGGTTTATAACTTGTGGAATTTGCTCTTCTGGAACATTACCAGTCATCCAATTAGTAAAATTAGACACTCTTCTTCTAACACTCTGAGGAATTACTGTTGAGGCAACCCTTTGAGCACCACTATATAAATTAGATGTAATCGTTTGACTAGCATCTACCAGTCTATTGATAAATCTTCGTGAAAAAGAATTCATCGCTATAATTTTTAAAATAAATAAAATTATCTTAAGTCAAATTTTATTATTTTTTCATAAATAATAAAATTAAAGAATATCAATTCTATATTTACCTTTCCATACTCTACCATTCCAGTTTTCAATCGTTTGTGGACATTTATCTATATACTTAGAAGCCTTGTAAATTGATGGAAACTCTTTTACCTCTTCAGTTTCTACATCCTTTAAGGTAACCCTCTTTGGGTTTTTAGAAATATCCTTTAATCTTTCATAATTAGGAATTTTTTTTAAAAATTTTTTTTCTTCCTCTTCAGGATACAAACCATGCTCTTTTAACACATCAATATACTTTTTCTTGTTCCAATAGGAATACCACTTAATATTGTTATCTGTTAATATTTTTTTAAAATCAGCAACCTTTTTCATTTTATTTAAGTAAAAATTTACTTAATATACTACACTCATCTTATTCCCATCACTCTGGAAGTTGATTAGTCTATCACTAATTAAAACTGCATAAGCTAAAGTATTTGCTGGAACACCTGGATTTGCTTCAAATGTTGCTTTAACATGAATATCAGTAACAGAATACTTAAGCCTTTCACTTTGTTTTGATAAATCAAACACATACAAAGGAAAGAGAGTTTTATAATCTGAAGGAGTAATATTAGGGTTTGATACTAATTCATCCATGTTAAAAAACTTTTTTCTAAATGAAGCCGCTTCACTATATATTCTACTAAATAGATTAGTGTTAAATTTTATAAAATGATCATAAGCAGGATATTTTTTTGAACCTAACATTACATATATATTATTTACATTTAAGCTATCAAATATAGCAGGGTTTTGAAGTTGATTATTACTTTTACCAGATTGAAAACCAACAATTAAAAATCGCGGTACTTCAGGAGATGATTTAGATGATAACCTCCAACTAAATGCCGTTGTTTGTGGAACCGCAATACTATCACTTTGTATCATTCTATACCCAACTGGGAATTTTTCTTTCTTCTCAATAATTTTAAAAAGTTCTAGCTTGTTTCCATCTTCAGGCTCAACGTGTGGCATAAACCAAGATACTTTATCTAATCTAACTGCGCCAAGGTCATTTAATACTGGCGGACCATCTCGTCTTGCTGCTTTAAAAATTGCATCATTATCATTATCTCTTGTTAAGGTTAAAGTTTGTTTCATACCATATAAAATTTTGTTGTAATCTTCACAAAAACCAAATATATGTTTCAATGGTATCCTAAAACTAAATAATCCTTTACTTTCTATAGCTATATTTAGATCACCTGTGCCCAAAATATAATCTCTTCTAATTTTAAAACCTACATTATTATTTTCAGCTTCTGTACTTGTATCTTTATACCACAATTGATTTAGCCCCTGTGATTTAGAAAAGTCATCAGGATATTTTAACAGTCCTAGCATTGTAGTAGTTTGACCAGGATAATTAATGTTTTCTATCTCTTGTCCACTAAGTTGATATCTAATATTTTTAAACAAATACATTAAACCATTATTTGTTAAGGTTACCAAATCACCAGCATTAGTTGAATCATATACATTTCCATTGTGGGTTGTTAATCCACCATTAATCTCAAGATATGACTCGGAAGGATGATAAAAAATATCTTGAGTTTCGATATCAATCCTAATATTTCCTCCAGGGTTGTTTAGATTGGTTCCTGAAATAGGCAGATATTCATAATATTCATATTCATTAATACTATCATCTTTTAAAATCGGTGCTTTAATATTTAAAATATCCATTTTTATTATATGCAATTATAATTTTAAGTCAAATTATAATTGTTTAAATTAATTTGCCCATAGTTGAGGGAATGACTTGTTTTCATCATTTACATACACACCCTTAAGTTTAATATTTTTAATTTTTTCTACTGAAAGGTTTTTTTTCATTTTTAGATAAATTCTATTTCCGTAAAGTATGGTTACCTTAGACATATTATTTTTTTTTAGATATTGATTTATATCTTCTTCAAATTCCTTAATGATATCAGCTTTTTCAGGTGACAATTTTAAAACAACCTTTTTATAATCATAATTTGTATCACTGCTATCTATTACTTCACAATCTTCATCAAGTTTTAAATTAGCATAAAGGATACTAACCTTTTTTGTATTGTATTTTTCATAATGCGTTAAATTAAATTTTAGATTAGTCATTCTTTTTATTTAATGTAATAAATTACTTAACTTAAATTTATAATACTTTAACTCCACCACCCCTACTATTTAATTTCTTAACTAAATCTTGTATAGCAATGGCACTACCATCTATTAAGGTGTTAATATTTTGCGCAGCAGGTTGAGCAGTTGTAGTAGGCTTTTGAGTATATTTTTCTATAATCTTTTTAGATTTTGGTGTTAAAGCCTTTTGAACTAACTTTTTACCTGCATCAACCGCGACACTCTTTCCAACCTCTAACGCTTTCTTTGCTCCTTCCTTAGCTACGCTCTTACCAACATCAACTGCTGAAGATGCAATTTGTTTAGCTGCGCTGCTTGTAAAGAGTTTTGTAAGAAAATTAGCTAAAGTATCAAATATTCCTGCCCCTCCATATACATAACTTCTTTTAAATCCTCTCTTTTGTGATGTAATCATTTTTATATTATAGACATTAATTTTTTATAAGTTTTTGTATTAAAAACACGTTGTCTTTTTAATTCATCACAAATACTTACAAGCTCATTTCTTACACCTGTATGACCGGCTCCTTTACTTGCTATTAAGAGATCTAATCTTTCTAATAGTGCATTAGGGTCAGATGGTATTACCGTGGTTGTTTTATTTTTTCTTAATCCTTTACCAGTTTTTTCTTTAGTGATAAAATTAAGAACAGGTTTAATTATGTTATTCCATTTATTACCATAAGTATTATACATTTTTAAATCATTTTTTTTATCATTATCAACAAACATAATATTACTTAAATAAACTAAATTTTGATAAGTATTTAACTCTTCTTTGCTATATTTTTTCGGATCATTTGATAAAATCAATTCCCATAACCCATCACTAGCAGGAATTCTTTGTTCTTCAAAATAAAAAAAACCTTTATCTTTTGGGTCTAAAAAAATTTCTTTATTACCAAATTTAAATACACTAGAATTTTTATCAAAAACTATTCTATAAATATTATCAAAATCATATTTTCTTTCTGCATGTTTTTCATTAAAAACTTTAATAAAATGATTAATTTCCTCTTTATTTTTTTCTAACTTAACGTCTTGATAAGAAGGAAGTTCCGCAACAGGTAACAGACTAGGTTTCGGTTCTTTAGAAAGTACAACAGGTAATTGAATAATCCCCTCCCTAATAGGTGCTAATCCCTTTGTAATTACTCCTGGTAATTGTTGAACTCCCTCCCTAATAGGTGTCAATCCCTCAGTAATTCTTCTAGCTGCTTCTAGTTGATATGCACCAATATTTCTAGTTGCTGCTTCTTGTATCTCCTTTTGTGATTTAGTTAAGGGTCTAAAAAACTTTGAAAGGTATGTTTGTAATTCGATATCCCCGGTTTTTTCTGCAAGCTGATTATCATGAATTCTTTTCTTCAGTGTTAGATATTCTTTTACTGTTTCTTCCCTTTTTAAAGGGTCTCGGATCTTTAAAAATGACATTTTTAAAAAGTAAAAAAATTTTTTAATTTGTATTGTCTATCTCACACGCACAAGAACATTTAAACTTGGGTGGTTTTAGTTTTAATTTGAATGCCTTTCTACAAGTCTCCTGAATTCCTCCCGTGCTTCTATTCGTCCCTTCTCTATTAAACTCTCTGATTCCTCTAGCTTGCTTTTTTTCTTAGACTTACTTCTAATTTCTTCCTTCATTTGTTTGTATTTTTCCAATTCTTCCATAATTAAAGTAAATTCTGAATGATCTATTTTGTTGTCTGTTATTGCTTTTGATATATGTGTAAGTAGTGTGTTTAGCTTTGAATCAGCCAACATTTTAATCTGAAGATGTTTTTCAGATTTTGTTCTGCTTCTTCTAACTACAAACTTACCCACTAAAGCGGCTAACCCAACAACTAAAGCACAGCCTTCTAGAACCATAGTTGCAGGTATCGCTACTACGGTTGATAGTAAAGCGATTCCCCCTGCTCCGGCACCCAGTGCTATAACGGTTAGTCCTGCTTCTACATTGTCCACATTCTTACTAATCTTCATGTATTTTTTACTTAGTTGCTCTCTTTCCTTAACTTCATTTTCTAGAAAAGTCTGAATTTCTGATATCTTTTGTAACCTGAATGATTGACCATTGTCTCTTGCAGTTACTCCTAACGTCGTAGATGTTATTACTGGCTCTAATGATGGTGCATTTGGTATATTTCGTTCTTCTGGTAGCTCTGGATAAATCTTTTCTTTTAGTTCCATTTTATTAACAACAACTTATTTTTTAAATAGAATAGTAAAGACGACACAAAAAGGTGTTTTCTTGTATTTTTTTTATTTTACCAGAGTTGTTTGTAATTGTTGCAACCATGTCATCCACTTCTTCTAACGTAACTTCATTTGTAATAGATAATTGATTAAGTTTAAGATTATAAGATAGAGAAGCTAAAACAAAACCTTTACTCATATTGAAGCCCATACCTAAGGCTAACGTCATCGTTTGTCCTCCTTCTATTACTAACGGTTGTTGGGTAAAAATATCCCATGTAACAGGATTAACTTTTTTAGCTGGATACTTAACTTCTACAGGTTTCCAAAAAATAGTTTTTGGTTGAACTATTTTATGTTTTCCATTTCCAAATTTATGTACATTCATTTTTTAATTTACAATATTGCACCTAATATAGGAATATTAGCAAATGGACTATTAGGCCCTAAAAGAAGACCTTTTCCATCATAAATTTTACCACCTTGTTTTAAATACAATCCATCACCAACGGAATAGAATCTGTTACCCTTTGCTGGACTAAGAAATAAACCTTCACCATCAGTTTCTACTTGACAGACGCAACCACCTTTCTTAAGATACAAACCATTACCCATTGCTTTTTGAACTCCTGAAGATGCCAAACCAGATAGTGCACCAACTCCTATAGCAGGTAAAACGGTTCTTGCTAAAGTAGGTAGAACTGATGAAGCTAATCCTGCTAATAGAGGTAAAAATCCACCTTCTACTTTCATATTATGCTTAAGTTGTTTAGTTGACATTCTAAACGTTGACCCCTTACCAGCTTTATAAGCTTTTGTAAGTTTATTTACTTGAGATTTGGTTAATGCTACTACATCATTACCATGAATATCTTCATGCTTTAAACGAATACTTGCCGGAGCTTTGTTTCTAAAAGAATGTAAAATTTTTTCCTTTTGTCCGTCTGATATATTTATTTTTGCATTAATATAGTTTGTCATTTTATATTTATCTTGCTTCTCTTATATGAAATCTAATTGTTAAATTTTCCCCTCTAAGATTGAGTAATGTTCCATCTTGGTCTGTAATTGATACATTTAAATTATGTATTTCATTTAATGTTAATGGAAGGTAAACAAGGTTTACCGGATTTTCTATAATTTTATATCCTGGTGATACATTTGGAAAAAAACTATAAATTGTATTTTTTTGTGAACCGTTAACATAACTACCTGAAATTAAATCTATATTAACTAGTAAGCTATTAATACTAAGAATATTTACTACATTTTCTGATTCATGAAATCCTTGTGTATATTTAGAACGGGTGAACCCTAATATTTTAGCAATAGAATGTTGTTGGTTAAAATCAACCTGATATCCATTTTCTATAACAAGAATAGACTTTAAAGTATTAGTATTTGCTGAGATGCTAATATAATATTCTTCATTAACAGCATCATAATGACCCTTTTTTCTCATTTCTTGTTGAATTACATCATTAATATCAACTAGATCATAACTTCCTTCAGGTATTTTTATTTTTACCCATGTTGCACCATTATCTGGTGTATAAACAAAAATGTTATTGCTAGCATCAATATTAGGAAATGAATAATAAGTTTCAAGATTAACCAATGCTATTTCATATTCTTTATCTTTTTCTAATTTAAGTGGAGGAGTAAATCTTGTTGTAAACTCTGTTTTGTTATCGCTTACGATAATTTGAAATGATGTTTTATGGTTAGTGTTTTTTACTATCTTTTCAAGTAATTCTACTTCCATTTTATAAATTTGTAAAATATATTTTAATGAAAAATATATTTTTTAATTATAATCTTTGTAATTTCGTGGTATGTAAAAGTTATCAAAACCACATCTATATTTTCCATCGTTAGGGTTCTTAGTTAAATCTAACACTACAAAACCATGAGGTATTTCCCAACATTTTTTACAAAAATTGATAAACTCTGTTTTAGTCATATCATCTCCTACATGATCACTATAAATATGATTAAGATTTTTTAAGTCTTGTCTAAACAAGCATATTAAGTTTGCATTTTCTCTAATAGTTTGACGGGGTAGTCTAAAATAATTTTGTGCCAGATAAAAACAATCGGCATTACTATGTCTACCCCTTACATAATAGTTTTCACACTTGTTTTGTCTTTCTAAAAGTAAGTCATCAAATATCATTAAGTTTTTATTTGATGCATTTAAATCTCTTGGATCAGGTACATCACTAGCATATTCAAAAAATTCACAATCGATATCAGATTTTTCCTTAATTGTTTTTGCCCATTCTTCAACTAATGCTGTAGGTGAAATATCACGGTTTTGAACTTCATCTTTAAGTGAAAACAACCTTAATATGTATTCTTTTGGTATTTTTTCTTCAAAAGCTTTTTTAAGTATTCGATATTCTGGTTGAAACAAACTTTTACCAAAAACGTATAAGTTACTATAATCTAACCAATCAGGTCTTAACAAAAGGTTAAGTAAAAGTGTAGTTTTACCACATCCTGATTTGCCTACTATTAAACCCCTGATACTCCTAGGTAAAAGGGGATGGTTAAATCTTTTTGCTAATGTTTCATTCCAAGATAAATTAACAATATCCATATTTTAATTAAAAAAATTTATTTTAATATATAAAAAATGTATTGTGTTAAATGTAAAAAGAAAACTGATACTACAGATTTAAATTGTACGGTAAGTAAAAATGGTAAAAATATGGTGCGAGGAAAATGCGCTATTTGTGGTACCGTGAAAACACAATTTGTTAAACAAAAAGAAGGTGGTTCATTGTTAAACAAAGCAATCAATAACTTACCTGTTGAAATGCACTTACCTGGTCATAACTTTACTGGCCCCGGTACCAAGTTAAAGAAAAGATTAAATCCTGACTTAACACCAAAAGATTGGTCAAAGCCTGTTAATCGCGTTGATAAAGCAGCATATCATCATGATATCTGTTATCTTAAGCATAATGATACTAAAACACGGAATGATGTGTGTGATGCTAATATGCTTAAAGAGTTAAAAGGTATCTATAATCCTACTATTAAGGAAAGAATGGAAAGAGGATTGGTTTCTTCATTAATAGGAACCAAGAAAAGATTTGGTATGGGTGTCGGTAAAAAAAAAATTTAGAAAATATAATGCTAGCAGAAGAATTACATAAACCTGTAAAAAGAAAATTTAAGAAAAGGAGAGTTAGAGTAGGGGGTGTCGATAAGATATGGGCAGCAGATTTAGTAGATATGCAAGCATTTTCTAAACTAAATCGTGGAGTAAAATTTCTTCTTGCTGTCATTGACATCTTTTCAAAATATGGTTGGCTGATCCCCTTAAAAGATAAAACAGGGAAATCTGTTTCTGTTGCATTGAAGAGTATTTTTAAGGAAAGAAAGCCTGAAAAAATGTGGGTAGATAAAGGTAAAGAGTTTTATAACAAAGATGTTAAAGATTTGGTTGAATTGTATTCTACTGAAAATGAAGAAAAATCAAGCGTTGTTGAGAGATGGATTAGAACAATGAAAGAAAAAATGTGGAAGTATTTCTCTGCTCACTCAACAAATGTATATATTGATGTATTACAAAATCTTGTTAAGGAATACAACAACACGAGACATTCTTCTATTAAGATGTCACCAATTGAAGCAAGTAAGAAGAAGAATAAAAATAAAGTTTGGACAACATTGTATCCTGATTATGATCAAGTAAGGGAGGATAACAAACCAAAGTTTTCTGTTGGAGACAAAGTAAGGATAAGTAAAAAGAAAAAGACTTTTGAAAAAGGTTATACTACGAGATGGACTGAAGAGGTTTTTACGGTTATCAAAGTAAAACATACGACACCTATAACGTATAAGATTGAAGATTTAAATGGTGAAGAAATAAAAGGTTCTTTTTATGAGCCTGAACTACAAAAAACGAGTCAAGAGGTGTTTAGGATAGAAAAGGTTATTAAAAAAGGTAAAAAGAAATCTCTTGTAAAGTGGAAAGGTTATTCTGATGAGTTTAATTCATGGGTTGACAACGATGCTATTGTAAATATTTAACTATATAAAAATGGAAAATATTTTAATTGATAATATAACTTTACCAAATAAACCTTTAAGCAATTTTGAGCTTGAGGATGCCGCAAAAAAATTAAAAATAAAAAATTTTAGAGGAATATTTTTAAGAGATACCCTACCTAAAAAAGTAAGAAATAAAGAATGTGGTATATTTAATCTTGATGCTACTGGCGGACCCGGTACACATTGGGTTGCTTGGTTTAAAGATGGAAAGAAAAAAATTTATTTTGATAGTTATGGTATTCAACCACCTCTTGAAATTATAGATTATTTAAAAAGTCCATTACAATACAATACAGATCAATTACAACAAGCAGGTGAAGTATTTTGTGGACATTTATGTTTGTACATTCTTAAAGAGTTGTGCTTGGGTAATAAATTTCAAGATATTTTAAATAAACTTTTTTAGCAATATTAAAAAAATGCCTGTTGATAAATTTGGAAGAATGGATGAAGTTAAAACAAGCGGTGATGGTGTATCACTTGCTTACATTACTAACAACTTTTTACGTAAAGATGGAACAACCACTGTTACCGGTTCCATAAATATGGATGGTAATACATTAACAAGGGTTAGTAATCCAGTAAATCCTCAAGATGTTGCTACTAAGAGTTATGTTGATGGTAGTAGCTCAGGGTTGTTAGATGAAAACGGGGGGTATCATATAGAGGGGTATCTAAACATGGGTTTTAATAAAATAAAAAACTTAGATGAACCTGAGGGGCCCAGTGAAGCTACTACAAAAAGATATGTAGATGGTATTAATGCAATACGAAAAGAACAAGATGGTACCTGGTCTGCTGTTGCAGATATAAGCATGAAGGGGTATCATTTAATGGATCTTATAGATCCTGCATCCCCGATGGATGCTGCTACAAAAAGATATGTAGATTATGCTAATCGCGCATTTATTCATGATGGTGAAGCATATACATCAAGTAGTGACATTTCTATGGGTGGATGGAGGATTAATGATGTTGCTTCACCTATAAATAATCGACAAGTTGCAAATAAGTTTTATGTAGATAGCATTGTTAAGACGGCCACCGCAGGAAAAAGAGCTTTAACACAAAACCAAGCTGGGGTTTTCTTAGCAACTGGTAAAATAGATATGAACACTCACCCACTTACCGGCTTACCAAATCCAATAGACCGTGATTCTGCTGTCAATAAAAATTATGTTGATAATGGGGGTGCCATTGTAAAAAATCCTGATGGAAGCTTTACGGCCTCCGCGGATATAAATATGCAAGGCTTTACTATAAAAAATGCGGTAACCCCAGTAGAAGAAAGAGATATAGCAACAAAATCCTACGTAGATGAAAAAATAGGTATTAAACCAAAACCTATAATTACCGTGTGGGCTGAGGAAAAGGGAGATCTTAAGAAAAACAGCTTTCAGTTTTCATTTGGTAATGGTTTATCCGGTCCATCTCATGCATTGGGGGGTTATTGTTTATCCGCGTCAGGAAGAATATTACGTGGCACATTAGTTTCTTTACCAAAAGATGATGATGATAGTATACTTGAAATAACCATATCATCTGCTGAAACTGGAAAAAATATTATTAAAAAACGTGATGAGTTATGTACTTGTACAGAGTTTAATCCTCCTATTGAGGTTAACCAATGTGATGTTATAAATTTTAAAACTGTGTCAAAAAATCCAAAGGTAACTAATTCTTATGTAGCTATATTGATAGAATTGGATATGTAAAATATATAACCCAGAAAAAGGGTTAAATATTTATAAAAACTTAAAGTTTATGCTATATTCTTCAATGTCATTAATACAACTTTCAAGGAAACTGTGTTCATTTGGACAATCTATAAATCTTTGTTTAAAGAGAGATAGCAAATTGGTTAAATCTTTACTGTAAAAATGATGTTTAACACGTATGTTGTTACCACCAGCATAAAATGTTATGTTTAAAGTATCTTCTTTAGGTTGTTCATAAAACATTTTACTGCAGTAATAGTAGATATCACTAAACCATCTTTGATTTTTATAGGGCATTAGTCCGGTTCCATTTGTGTAAATGATTTTGTTTGTGTTTATAGGATGAATATTTGATTTATCCTTAAGCAGGTCATTTAGCTTTTGCTTGAAATCTGGCTCTAGTTCTAGCATTTTATTTTATGAAAATTTTTTTTAAATTTTTTTTTATTTATCAATTAATTCTATCAATGTTTATTAAACCGTTTTCTAGTTCTTCTCTTTCGGATATTAGATGATCTAGATAGAAACATTCGTCTGCAAATTCACAATTTTTATCAAACCATTCTTGCATTACACCACCGTATATACTATGGGTTAGGTAGTAAGTATAACAATTTATTTCTTTATAAAACTTTTCTAGTTCTCTAAATTCTTTTATCAGATTTTCCACATGTTTGTATTCTTCATCCTCTACGGAAAATGTTACACATGCTCTGTTTGTTATTTCTTTAAATAACTCATATTTATGTTCAATATCCTCATATGCTCTTGAATGGAACCGGTCTATTACCTGTTTGTCATTTACAGTTTTACTTGCTTCTATTTCTTCCTTTATTTTTTCCATATTTCTCTTTTAATATGGGTTATATATCATCTTAAGATGAAATATATACCATGGATTATTATTTAAGTCCTATTTTTAACATTAAATAATTGTGATATTACTCTAATCTTTTTTGTATGGTAGAAGATAACCACTCGGTAAACTCTTCTGCATCAAAAAAATTCTCTACGTATCCTATTTTCTCTTCATTTATTCCTTCTGCTCTTTTAAGGTAATTTCTATACCTCATTACATCTCGTACCGTTTCATGAGAAGATGTTCTTGCAAGAGTAGCATAATAATCAAGTTCATCCTTTGAAATTGTTTTATTATCTGGTTCCTGGTAACCATCTTCTATTTCCTTTAAAGCAGGTTTTACAATTTCCTCTTCACAGTTGTCAAAGAATATTTCTATTCCTTGCAACACCTTCTTCTTGGTTTTCTTGAGTTTATCTCTAAACTCGTTGAGGATGTATTCTTCTCCTCTTTCTAAATGTTGTTCTACTGATTCTCTTTCAGTATGTTCTATTTCTGTTTCTCTTAATGAATTCATGTTTCTCTCTCTTGGAGGGATATATCTAAGAAAATAGATATATCACTATATAGTATAGTTTAAACTTTCTTAACACAGGAGCATGCAGATATGAAATGCAGAAATGCCAAGAGAAGAAATGTTATTGTAAAACATATGTGTATCGAATACTGGGAAATCGTTAAGATCTGGTTACTGATTTCTGTTTCATTAGCCTCATTTACCATGAGTGAGTATGCATCTGTTTGGGTTATGTTTCTAATGTTCATTTTTGTATCTCACAAGTGTATCTTTCTTGTATACTATTTCACTGGATTAAAAACCTTAAAAATCAATTTTTTTTACATGTTAACAAAATAAAAAATTTAAATTTTTTTTTTATTAAAAATTTTTGTGGTATACATTGTGGTATTAATTCAAAGATACTTCCTTGTCATCTAATATGTCTTCAATGATTCGAAGGTAGTCTATGGTGTTTAATATATCCCTCCTTAACATTATTATTCCACTCCTTCTACCTGTTTCAAGTTTTTGTATAAATTTTTCTATTTTGGTTTTAATTTTTTCATGGATGGTTTTTACTTTGATTAATACTTGTCTTTTCATTTCTTCGTTTTTGTTGTCGCCTTTAACCTTAGGCAGTCTTAAAAAATTTAATGTTCTTTTTAAACGGGCGTTGCTTACATCTTTTTTTATCTTCTCAATGATGGTTAAAACTATTTTAACGCTAACATCAATCAGTTCGGGTGTTGGAATTTGGTTGTATAAAGTATCGTCTCTTATGAAAGATACCTGCCCTCTTTTTGTATTGCCTAATGCTTTTCTTTTGTTGTATGCCATGTTTGTACTTCAATACCTACTATCTCTGCGCGATTTTTTAATCTTAAATTCAATTTTTATTTAATCATGGCAAGCGATTTTAAAAATTTTTTTTTTCGAAAATTAAATTTTTTTTTTTTTCACCAAAATCCCAACCCACCCCACTAACCGATAAACTGGCTAGCCATTGCATGACGCGTTGGTTGATGGGGGGTTTCGATGGTTAAGTGATGTAAGAGTTTGTCTTGAGCAACTCGGTATCCCGGTAACTCATTGACTCAATATCTCGATATCTTTGAGTAACTCGGTATCCCGGTAACTCAGTAACTCAGTAACTTAGTAACTTAGTATCTAGATTGAATTAGTATCTCAGTATCTGAAGCAATGACGCGTAATGATGAAATTTTTTAAAATTAAATTTTTTTTTTATCAAAATCTTAAGCCGTTAACTAGTTCATCAGTTCGTTAGTTCATCGGTTCGTTGAGCAACTCAGTAACTGAAGCAATGATGTAATGATGCACCCGGTTAGCCTGATGCGTGGTGATGAAATTTTTTTTTTTTTAAAAAATTAAATTTTTTTTTTTTTTTTTTTTTTTTTTTTTTTAGGAACCTTTTTTAGAGAACAAAACCGTCTCATACCGTCTCATACCGTCTCATAACTAAAATGTTTGCAAAATGGTATAATATATACTACTTCTGTGAAAAGGAGCTTAATACATCTGCGAAAAGTATAGACCCAGGTCAGCCTGTGCAGTCCGCGCAGGCTGACCTGGGCCGAAACTTTTCGCCATTGGTCAATTTTCTACGTGTCGAAGGACTATTCTACCGCATGATTCAGTTTGTTGTTAGATAAAATTGGCTATTATGGATCAATAATTATGTGATGTCTGTCTTTGTATCATGCATCACAGAGATGCATTAAGCACCCTTTTGCCAGAGCATTGGTCTGATATTGCTATTTAGATTCCTTGCAGCTTAATGACTCTCGATGCAAAGTGCACGAATGGCACATTTATTCCAATCGCCAGTGGAGCGGTACAGGGCTATCAGGTCCATCTTGCTTTTTTTTGTTGAAGTTCTCACGATTCGTTTCCAGGAAGTGGTCTTGGCTATTCTTAGACACATTTTTTTTTTGCGAAGTTTCTTTGGAGATATTTTGAAAACAATATAATGAAATGATGAAAGGAGAAGCTGATCCCAATCGGAAAATGTCTCCATTTACCACTATAATTCATTGTTTTAATTATCCCGTGATGCTTCTTTTGTTTGCTTATTTTCCTGTATTTGTGCTGTGTAAATTGCTTATCGATTCGCGCATGACTGATTAATATATTGATCGGTTGACGGACGCACAGACGGAGGGACGGACAGACGGATAGATGTATGGATGGATGGATGGATGGATCGGTTGTGTTTTTCCTTTGTTGCTTCCTTAGTTCGACAGATTGTTTGATCGATTTTTCCGCAAGTTTCTTTCCGTGTTTTTAGATATGGAGAAGTCTCGAAGACGTATATCCCTAAGGCTGCTAGGCGCGATTCATTGACCTTTTGTGGACACTGTAGATCAAGATCAGACTGCACAACGTGCATTCTGATCTTGGATCTATATAGTCCGAAAAGGACATACCCTCCTTCCCCCCCCAAAAAAAAAAATAAGTTTGAAGTTACATGAATCGGCTTTTTACTATCGGCTTAAAAGTTTTATTTATTTAATTCATATAGCAGGATAAGGGATATTGGATCATACGTGTGTTATCTGAGCCATGCAAAAGAGGGTTTAATGTATCTCCGTAACACAGTAAACCAAGCGACACATCCCAGTATCCATTAAATCCGTTATGTCCAACAACCGACTGTATCATGAAGTAGACTGGTCCTTTGACATACAGAAAATTGACCAATAGCGAAAAGTTTAGGCCCAGGTCAGCCTGCGCGGACTGCGCAAGCTGACCTGGGCCGATACTTTTCGCAGGTGCATTAAGCCCCCTTTTCACAGAGCATGGATCATTTATATGTTTGCACCGATACGATTTCTGACTCCATTCCAACTGATATCTGCAAATCTAATCAAAGGTAAGGCAAAACAATAAATCAGCTATGGTTTATACGTTTCTGTCCCTTTTTTTCGTCATTATTTTTCATGTGTTTAACAGCGGCCATTGAACTTTTCAACATTTCCTGTTTTTTTTTTCTTTTATTTTAGTGCTGAAACCTTTTCCCTTAACCCTTAAGCTGCTAAGCACGGCACGATGACCTTTTGCGGACAGTGTAGATCAAGATCAGACTGCACAGAACGTGCAGTCTGATCTTAATCTACACTGTCCGATAAGGAGATATTTTTCACCAAAAAAGTTCGTTTGATTTAACATTATTTGTTTATTTTCGTATCAGCCTGAAAGTTTTATTGAAATCATTTAACAGGATAAGATTCAAAGGGGGATGCACATTTTTCTTTTAGTCTAACCAAGCTTAAAAACATGATTCATCACGGAAATAACTATTGCAATAGCTGTACGCAAATCAGTAAATTTGTGCCGCAAGGTTTTCGCATAGGCTTATGGGAATGTCACGTGATTTTAACACGTGTTGATTACCGGTATGTAGAGTTATGTGCAATCATAATTGAGTCGTGCTCTGACAAAAGGGGGCTTAATGCATCTCCATGATGTAATGTATCAATCAAGCCGTCACATAATCGCGGATCCATGATAGCTACCTTTTCAAACAACCGACTGAATCATGAGATAGACTGGTCTTTAGACATACAGAAGTTTTGACCAATAGCGAAAAGTTTCGACTCAGGTCAGCCTGCGCGGAATGCGCTGACCCGGGTCGATAGTTTTCGCAGATGCACTAAGCCCCCTTTTCACATGGTATGGCTAATAATAAAATAAATTCGATGACATCATATGTTATGTCATAAAATAGACTGGTTACCGAATTCAAAGCGACCGGCCCGTTATTTTAACGCCAAATTTGTACCGGTTATGTATGTTATCAACCATTTTTACGTTTCTTTTTAGTTTTTATTAGCTTTTAAGGAATAATTCATTTCCCTGAAAAAGTATCTATAAAAGCCCCTTTAAACCAAACTCGTGCACCAAATGAAACGAGTTCGCACCTGACGGCTTATTCGTCGCAACTCGGCCGATTCCATACCTACATCTAACTTCATCCGTATAAAGGAGGCTTCCATTTTTAACTACCAATCACATAATCTTAAACATTGCGGCGCACATGTAAATCGCTTAGCAACGTCATAAACAACCACGGTGAAATTATTCACATCTATGGATCGGTCGATGAAAGCTACAAACGGAATTGATAAGCCACGATAGAAATTGAATAAACAAGCTTTTTGCCGACGGAAATATTCTTAGAAAGATATCGATAGGTAATTGTGACTCGTGTTTTCCTTTTGTAAGAGGAGCCTTACACTTTCAATAACGGTAAATCGGTGTACTTCCGACAGAGAAATGTACCGTGTAGATGCATATCAAACTACGTGATACGCCCGAGGGACCTGATCACCAGAACACCCGGGGTATGGCGAATGCTGACTGCGTATATAATGTATACAAAATTTGTAAGATATCGATTATCAACATCAATTCAGTTGGTTTTAAAATATAAATATAAATATAAAAAAGGGATTCTTTGTCTGGCCTATTTCATTTGAGCCATGCTCTGGCAAAATGGGGTTTTATGCTTTTCCGTAATCCATTGTACCAAGTAAGTCGTCACAAAGTTCTTGATTCATAAACTGCACTGTGTCTAACAGCCGACTGAATCATGAGGAAAACCGGTCCTTTGACATACAGAAAATTGACTAGTAGCAAAAAGTTTCGACCCATGTCAGCCTGCGAGGACTGCACAGGCTGACATGGGTCAGTAGTTTCTGCAGATACATTAAACCTCTATTTCACAGAGCATGGCTCATTAAAAGTGTGTGTGTGGGGGGGGGGGGGTAATTGTGTTAGCCACAGCAAATTATAGTTAAATTCTCAGCAATATTTCGAATTTCAAAGAAACGCAATTTCTGATTGGCTTAACTATATGTAAACAATCTGAAGCAAGAAGTTTAGCCAATGAAAAATCGTGTCTTTTCAGGCTAAATTTAGAACAGTTTTCAGTAAGATACGTATATTTAAAGATCCCTCCGCTTCATAGATACGTTCACTGCCACTTATAAGCTGTTCTGTTGTTGCTACTACCATTTATGGCCCTTTGACCAAAATTTCGAAGCACAATAAAACACCAGAGATAGGAACGGACGTTTTTTTTATCCAACCATGATAATTACGAAACCCGGATCCAAGTGTGGGCAGGTCGTATTCCGCTAATAAACTGCTGATTTCCTTGTTTAATTGGTCGTTATCATGTTTAATGACGTAATCAACTCGGATAACTTTTAATCCTTAGGCTGCAAAGCGCAACTTATTGATCTTTTGCGGACAGTGTAGATCAAGATCAGACTGCACAGAACGTGCAGTCTGATCTTGGATCTACACTGTCCGACAAGGAGATAACTTTCGCCTAAAAATACTATTAAAAAAGCAAAAATTGTGTTTTTACACTTGGCTTAACAGTTTCATTTCACCTATTTCGCAGCATAAAGGTTGATCTGCCGAGACCTAGGTCGTAACATCACCTAGTCTGAATTCAGCTCGTATCCTAAATTCTAGGACTGATCATGTGATTAGCATTAGCCAATGAGATTGCTAGGATTGAAAGTAGAATTTAATTGAGAAGGGTCGAAGATTTCATAACTCGATTACAACACCGGGTTTAGAATAAAAAAAAAGTCGAGTGTTTTACTTGGTTTTCAACATTGTTTCAGTCATATCACGGCGACAGCTCGCCTTTTCTTGATTTTACTAGTACTAGTCTAGGGCTCTGAAGCGTCTTGCCCAAGGACACTCCCACGAACCACCCGGTGCTTTCGGTTGGGTTCCAATGCGGAGCCCTGACGTTATGAGTCCTACATTTTTCTTACAGATTGTTCCAAGTTTAGAAACAGGTTTGGTGAGCAATTTTTACGGATATTTCTTCGAAAACCACGTTCGTCGAATACGCTCCCTAGCCCTGACCCTTACCCTTACCCTGACCCTTACCCTAACCGAAATGTGGCTCAAATATTCCTCCTAGACAGGGGTTTTCATCAAATAATTCAAGAAATTTAGCAATCGGTATTTGAAAATGTACATGGATTATGACAAAATCCCTTCGACGAAACGTCGTGCACCGAATTTTCAATTTATTCCTTTCTGTGCCACAGGTGAAAATTGGCAGTTGTGGACAGCATAGGTCAAGATCAGACTGTTCAGAACATGCAGTCTGATCATGGATCTATACCGTCCGCTTGTCAAGTCAAGCCTTTAACCGGTAGGCTACTAAGCGCGACTCACTGACCTTTTGCTTACAGTGCAGATCAAGATCAGACTGCACCGTTCTGTGCAATCTGATCTTGGATCTACACTGTCCGATAAGAAGATTTTTTCTCCAGAAAGTTAGTTTGAAATAGCATTATTTTGGTTTTCACTATAGGCCTGAAAGTTTCGTTTAACTTAGTTAGTAAGATAAATGTTTAAACCCTCGTCCTGGTAAATAAGTGATATAAAACTTTCAAACTGATAGTAAAAAACAAAATTGTGCTATTTCAAATATAATGTTAGAAAAGATATCTCCTTTATCGGACAGTGTAGATCAAGATCAGACTGCACGTTCTGTGCAGTCTGATCTTGATCTACACTGTCCGCAAAAGGTCGGTGAGTCGCGTTTAGCAGCCTAGGCTTTAAGATAAAAACAGTTCTAAGTATCGGTTGATTATATCATCAACCGGCGAATGAGGTCGACTTTATGTAGTAAAATTACACCGACTTAGTAAACTAGGAAATAAATACTTCGGCTTTCGGGATGAAAGGAAAACAGTGTGCGATAAGGATGAAAGTTATATTATTATGTACAAAGATCTCTCCTCATAACGACATGCACTTTCAGGAGTCAACTTACCCCCCCCCCCCCCCCCCCCCAATATTTCGCAAAATGGAAATCGGTAGACATTTGAAACGAGTATTATTTTGGCATAAGATTTTATCGAAGAACTTTCAATTTTGGGACCATCGTCTTCATATTAATTTTTCTGCCAAAAGAAGTTTTCTTTTCTTTTTATTTTCAGTTGAAAAGAAAAGAAAAAAAAAACCTAGGCATTTGAACGGTTATCTTTCCTTTTAAAGACCTACAAACACTTTCTTTTGAAGATTGTAATGAACAGAGGCCCCCCCAAAAAAAATAAAGTACTTTAAAAAAATTGCATCTATGTCAAGATTTATTCATGTTACCGAGTACAATTTTCTTTTTATCTTTCAGTTTATGCAACTTATTAAAAGACATTTATACATTGCAGCTTCTTCTGAATTTACATGTGTGAAAACTAATTCGGTTTGGTGCAGAAAGGTCAGGTGTACTATTTTCATGCACCATGTACTACAGACATGAAATACGCCCTTGACGACCCTTGGTGCATGAGCGCCCATCCTTGAGAACCAGCGAAAAGGTCAAAACAGTGGAGACTGGTTCCCAGGCTTCAATTATATCCTAGCCAACCTGTCGACAAGGAATTATAAATACTCTGAAATAATGTAGGTGCCCCAGCCCCGCCCAGGTAATAGGCCATAGCGGTTATTTGATGATTTTCTTTCTTTTAAAGAACGTGCAGTCTGATCTTGGAGCTACACCGTCCGATAAGTAATTTTTTTGTTCCTAAAGATAAGTTTGAAATAACATTATTTGGGTTTTTAGACCGGTTTGAAAATTTCATTTCACTTATCTAGCAGGATAAAGGTTAAAACTAAAACAGAAATTTAGGTAAAAAACACGAAATATTATCGATTTCAATTATTATCATTTTAATTGTAAATTTCCCCAACCCGTTAGTAACGGTAAAGTTGCTTTTACATAAGAAAGGATAGGCACAGAATTTACACGATTAGATATCGGTTGGCTCAGCAGCACAGTAGGTAAAGTCGCCGAATACGGTTTTGAAGGTTGTGGGTTTACG
This sequence comes from Tridacna gigas, assembly GCA_945859785.2. Lineage (NCBI taxonomy): Eukaryota > Metazoa > Mollusca > Bivalvia > Cardiida > Cardiidae > Tridacna > Tridacna gigas. The sequence continues at coordinate 649,448 of OX244033.2, forward strand.
TCCGACTGGAGGCAATTCTTTCAGCACATTTTCCCCGTTGTTGTCGTTTTGTTGTTAAGAGAAAACAATGACGCCATTATGATTTGTCTTAACAAAATATCAACTTTCGTCGCAAAAAATAGAAAAAAATATGACTCAATACTCTTTAAGATTACAGAACTCCTATAATCCTGACTGAATAGCAGTTTGATGAAGGCAGGTGTTCAGGATTAGTTTCTAATTAAAATAGCCTACAAATAAATTGATAAAAAGTTTACGTGGAAGTATGAAGCGTCTGAGCGTCCTAGAATACCACTTATAATTAGATAAAGATGTCATTGATATTTAAATGTTTATTTTCGACTGTTTGCCAGAAAGTGTGTGTGTGTGTGGGGGGGGGGGGGGGGCGCTTTAAATTCAACCTAGCCATTTCACAACGAAAGCACGCACTTTTAGAGGATTTGTATAGCAAATCTGCTTATTGAGATGAGTCGGACCGGAACAAATATACTCTGGATACGCATGCGCACTATGGCAAACATATATTATGCCGTCTGGAAATGGTTTCAAAGTTGACTGGTCTCGCATTTTGCCGTCTGGTAAAGAGTTAAACAAAAAGAAACTCATAACAAAGACAAGAAAATAGAATATGGACCTTATTTCCAGGCTTTCGTGACACGTTAAAGTGGTTTAACTGATGACCCATTTATGATTCCATAAGTTTTGATGACCCATCTCGATTATCATCGACTGGGCGACCTGCCTCTACTTGACTCATAGAAACAGAAACAGGTTAACCCTTAGCCTGCTAAATAAGTGATATGAAACTTCCAACCTGATAGTAAAAATCCGAATTTTGCTATTTTAAAGGTATTTTTATAAGGGGGTGGGGAGAGACATCTCCTTATCCGACAGTGTAGATCAAAGATCAGACTACATGTTCCGTGCAGTCTGATCTTATTTGACACTGTCCGCAAAAAACCATGTTTAGCGGACGACAAAAATTTATACCTTCCCAATTTTAAAGCATTTGCTGACAACAAGTCTTATCTGGTTCAAATTATCATATTTGTCTCTAAAAGGGCAGAAAACATTGTTGGAAAAAGATAGAATGCTGGTATAATGTGTTTTTTCCCTTTTCAGGGAAAGTGGAGATTATTTAGTAAAGGTACGTCCTTACATAGAAAAAAAAAAAAAAAAAACTCCTAAGATTTGATAGACTATAAAATGGTTCAGAATTTAGTCAGCCATGTAAACATAAATGAATGACCGATATATACGCCGTAAGAGATAAAAAACATGAATCGGCAATCTTCGATTTAAAACCGGAAAAGTTACACTAGTGATTTCTTTGATGGCATCCAGAAAATGAAATGCATTTTCTATCGGTCGTAATCCACGCAACCTTGCAACAGTCAGGGGCAACATTTGGCATGAAGATACAAGACTGATTATAGTTTGATAAAATAAAGATGAGATAAGTTTGGTTGAAAACGAATATAGACGCATCTTTAAACTTTATTTCATTACAATTTTATCCTTTATCGCTTACTATATCATAAGATTGATCGTAAACACCCATAGATAGGACTGAGAGAGACAGCGACAGACAAGCAGTTGGAAGGAGGGTTAGAATAATTAGTTCTCTTATTAAACTCTACCCCTTATCCTGACAAATAAGTGAAATAAAACTTTCAAGCCCATAGTAAAAACCTAAATTTTACTATTTTAAAGTTATTTTTGTGGGGGAAAATTCTCTTTATCGGACATTGTAGATCCAAGATCAGACTGATCTACACTGATCTGATCTTGATCTACACTGTCCGCAAAATGTCCTTAAATCGCGCTTAGCAGCCTAAGTGTCCATCCTTATCCTGCTAGATAAGTTAAATAAAACTTTCAAGACGATAGCAAAAGCCCGAATGATGTTATTTCAAACTTAATTTTGGAAGAACATTATCTCTTTATCGGACAGTGTAGATCCAAGATCAGACTGCACGTTCTGTGCAGTCCTGATCTTGATCTGCACTGTCCGCAAAAGGTCAGTGAGTCGAGCTTAGCAGCTTAAGGGTTAATTCACAGAACTTTATCCTTTCGTTCAATCTCTCTAAGACAAACTTGACCCTTTACTGCACAACCCCGAATTATAACGACCCTGGGAAAGACCGCATTGTTGGAAAAGGAGGAAATATGGCTTATCAACTGTTTCTCCTTTTCTCAGAAGATTTTCTACCTTTTCAATGTATACCAGTTCATTGTCGATGACACTTTTTAATTTGTCTTCTACAAACGCTTTCATTTTGGACAAGTCTACAATTTTGTCGTTTAGGAAAGAATTAACTCTTTACCAAATAATTCTTTATCTTTTTCTCTCTCCGAGAAAGGCGACCTATGCAACTATTGTGGTTGGAAAAAGGAGAAAATTCTAGTAAACCAGAATTTTCTCCCTTCGCCCTTCCCCCTCCCCCCCCCCCCCCCCCCCCCCCCCCCAATATTGTCAATCCTTTTACGAAAAAAAAAAACATCATTTTAAGTTGTCGTTTTCAAATGCTTTCAAAATTGACAAGTCTAAAATTGCACCGTTTTGTAAAGAATAAAACGTTTTTTTATTGGTTATCATAGCAAAAATTAAATTTTGAGCAGTTTTATGGTATTTATTTGTAATCATATTATTCAAACAATAGGAAAAGCGGGTAGCGTAGATCCAGCTAAGACTGCACGTATGGATCTACATTCTCCACAAAATACATCAAGGATCGAATCTGGGGCAGGAGCAGGGGAAAATAAACAAGCTTTCTCAGGGATGTAAACAATAGACGATTGCAGCGCAGATACACGATACGATGGTAACCGAGTAACACATATTTACAAAACAATTATCTAGAATCTGGGACAGCCACTTCATAAAACAACGATCAAAAGTAATGCCAGTTTTTGCAGAAGCATCTCGATTTGGCTTTTTGACATAATATCCTTAGAGAGATAAACGTTTGTCAGTCCTGACATTAATTATCGTTTTATTACGTTGTGACATGGTAAGATTGATTGATTGATTGATTGATTGAATGGATGGATGGATGTTTTACCTGCTTTCAACATTATTTCAGTCATATCACGGCAACAACTAGCTTATTCGTGTATGTCCTGGGTTTCACCAGTACTAGGCTAGATCTCTGATGTGTCTTGGCCAATGACATTCCCACAAAAAACCCAGTGCTTCTAGGTACGCTCGAACCCGAGCTTTCAGGTTACGAGTCCTACACCTTACCAGTTAGCCACACAGGACCCCGTACCACTGGTTGTGTAACGTAACTCTTTACCAAAGAACAAAATGTTAGACATGTAAAATCCAGAACATTTGCAGACAACAAATTACAGGTAACTCAAATGCTTTGAGGTGATCTTAAAAACATGGAAAACAACAGCAACAACAACAGCTTTATTTTCTGAAGGTATGAATTAACCTTTTACTAAATAATTCCAAGTTTTCACGACTCTGGGAAAGAAGGCATTGAAGACATTGTAACTAGTATTTTCTCCTTTTCCCAAAATACACAAAAAAGTATTAATATTTCAAACGACCAGAACACATGATCTACCAATTCAGTTGGCCAAACCGCACACTGCTGAAATCGGATGTCTTAAATAGAACATTTCAAGCAGAGTGCATAAAAAAACACGCGTGCAATTCATATTTTGTCTGATATGAAGGACATTTCAAAATATAGCTGTAAGGTGAGAGATGTTTAATATGCTAAGAATTAACTGAATAAAGCGACCAGTTGTAAACCAATTGTAAACTAGTGCCATTTGTCCTTGTTTCAAAATGCACATTACATCGACAAAGTCAATCTAGATCAAAGGACCATAGAAGACCATACATATTTGAATTTTCTCAATGGTACATAAATCATAACGAACCATTTAATGAACTTATACTATAGAGGCAGAGTATAGCCTGTTACCGTTATGGTAATCGGCCAGAAAAGTATAATCCGACCTGCCGTTCATCTAGTGTACTGCTGAAGTACAAAGTAGAATAGTTTTGGGATTTATTTTCTGCTGTAGACTGCTAACACACATATACATGTCAGTCAAGTTCAGTGAAAAGGAGGCTTAATGCATCTGCAAAAAGCATCGACCCAGGTCAGCAGGCACAGAGATGCGTTAAATCCCCCCTTTTGTCAGTGCACGACCTATACGTGTTTTTTTTTTTAATTTCAAAGTTGTTTCGTCACACGTTTCCAACATGCATTTAAATTGCATGGATGGTCGGATTTCCGAAACTTTTCTCCTCATCCCACCATTATGTTTTTTTTTTGTGCAATTGTGTACATGTATATGTGTTGCTAAGATCATGCATAGGCGGGCCAAACTTATTTTGAAAGGACTTAAGGTCCTTTCCCCATTACCAAATGTTCAAATTAAATTCGTTACACTATAGTTTTTGAGTCGCCTGGTTGCGTAGCAACCAGGCTCTCATTGTTATCATCCTGATCTATGGGGTGACGTAGGCATACCTCCGGCCTTTTACTGCTTCCTGGCCGAGTTTCGGTTTACGAGATGAAACATAGTTTTCTAATTATTCGGTAAACAACCCAGTTTCTGTCGTAAATAACTTACAGTTGTGCTTTTGTGATAATGAATATGTCTGTAAAGACTGAGCTATTTAACGGTTCAAACCTATGAAACAAGCATTTCGTCCACATGGGTACACGGTAGCCTATCGCTTACACAAGCGTCATCTCTAAATATAGCGCATTATGTATGTATCTAAAAATAGCCGTCGTGACCCAAACAAGTTTGCGGACACGCTGAAAAATTCTCTCCGACGACAAGCGTCTTTACTACGGCACGCTTCTATTTGTGGACAATTCTCAGTGAAAATGTTTTGATAATTACCCATTAGAAGTACACTCTAAATCTTACAATCTGTCCTTAATTGTTGCAAGTCTTATTACAATTCAACACTCAACCTATGGTCGGAAAGCGAAAGGCGATACAGAGTTGTCATGGAAGCTTTCAATGGAGATTTTTCCCAACAGTAGGCTATTTTTTTTAAACAAATTTATAACGACTTGGAATGGTCGCGTTGCCTTCTTAGGCATTCTTACACGTTGCTTCTTGAGAGCTTTTTATTCTAGACTTTAAATACTTTGCACACCAATATTCTAGGTGCACAGAGATCGAACATAGTGTATGTAATGCTCACGATTCTAGGCAGGTGCTTTCTGGAATGTAGCTGTGCGACAAATATAGATCTTATAATCACGTGACGTATAACGTCATTTGCACCACGGAATTCTTTATAAATTTACATATTTATGAATCAGTCGCTGACGAGGCCCTTATTTTCAGCGTATACCGACCGAGCGCTTCGCCGATCCATGCAGAGAGAGTGTTTAAAGTATACTGTGTTTGATTAATTGTTTTTCGTTCTTAAAGAGGTGAATTTGTAAAAGTCTGCTGGTTTTTATTTGTGTGTGTGTTTGTGCGATAAACCTAGATCTTGTATTTATGAAACAACAATTTATTAGTTCGGGTGTCAGAACACAAGGTGCTTTCGTAACTGCCAAAATCTGAATTCACATGGGAATTCGACTTGAAACTACGCAGTTCTAACAACCAGCAATCTGAGAACTTGACTTTTTACTCCACCATATTTCAAATATAATAGAACAGATCAATGTTAACCCACTCGAACAACAAGTTCTTTATTGGAGTGTTTGTAATCTTGTAAAGGGTTGTTATAAAGCGTAATTTAGAGCGAATCGCAAACATTTAGTTTAAGCCAAAGCAATATAATGTACATGTAGATCTCTAAAATTTTCAATTGGTGTGGAAGTAGTTCTAATTCGTGGGACGTTATAAAACAGAGACAAAGTTAAAAGGCTGATAATCATGCCATTAGTTATATTGTTTTTCTTGAGCTATAGCAGCCACATTCCTAGAGTCCACTGTGGACAAAACTTGAACCCGGACAGCAACAAATACAAATTATTTTCAAAGGACAAGTAGATTACTGAGTCAAATATTTGTGTGTGCTCCAGGGGCTATATTTCAATGATCATGAAATTACCAGGCTGTTTGTCTCAATAATGATTTTTGACAAAACTGAAAGTAGGTCATCGGGGGTTAAAAGAAAAAGGTTGTCACTAGGTCAAATCAGACAGAACCGTAATAGATCTAGTGCTGTAGAATCCATTTATGTTCAGTCACATACTCACGGAACTTTGTCAGACTGCTAAGATTAGATATGGGTGAGTTGCAAAAGGGTATTTGTGGTCTAAAAGTGTGTCACTAGATCCAATACCAGAAGACAAAGTTCAATTGAGTTCCATACTAATGTTGCCTAAATGGTCCTCTTGTAAAATTGTTAAAGTCATTCAGCTCTGTTTCTATAAACTTCATAGAAGCTTGAGAAATGAGTAGTAACATTTCAAGATAACCGCCTCTGAAACTGTATAAGCAATTATACCCAAATTTCATATCTAGCATCCTGTATTTGGAAAGGACAATTATTCAAATTAGACGATATATGTATAACCATGTGGTCCAATTTTAAAAAAAATTGTGTCATATAAAAACAACCTGCTCTAAATCTGGGGAGAAAATGTATGCCCTATTCTACTGAAATTATTTAGAATGCTTGTTTATATGTGTAAGAATTAAGATACACATGTAATTTAAGCCACCCAGATTCTGCACCAGAAAAACATTTTTATCAACCTAGAAGCCTAACTTTTGTCCAAATTCTTTACAGGCATTATTAAGCTAGGGAAGAACTGTAAATATTGATTTAACTTCGACAGTTATTACGCCCCGCTGAATTTCGGGCTGGGGAGGGGGGGGGGGGCGGGGATAGAGATATGGTTTTCATGTTGTCTGTCCGTTCGTCCGTCCGATCTTCCGTCCATCCAGACAGATATGTTCTAAAACCGTTGACGAAAGTTAATGAAACTTCATACATGTACTCCTCATAATAGTCCGCCGATATACTTTTTTTAAATGTAATGCCTTGTCATGGAAAAGGGGGGCTTGATTTTTTTCGGTTTGACTTTGTTTTTTGTTTTTAATGCGGTGTCATGGGAAAAGGGTTTGATGTATATTTCCATTCCGGATCAATCTCTTTAACTACGGGACAAAATTTATGAAATTTCATATCTGTATTGTTTATCGTAAGCCACAGACAATCGGTATTTGTTTTTATTTAATGAAATGCCGTATCATGGAAAAAGGGGGCTTAATGTATATTTTCACCAATAACAAAAAAGGCCAATTACATGCAAAACAAAATAACTCTTATAATTATGTTTCGATAAAAAAAAAAGTTTTTTTTTTTTTAGGCGGTGGATATCATTTCAACGAAATGACTTGTTTTATATTGATTGTACCTTTTGAAAAACATTTTTTAAATGAAGTCACTTGCTTGCATATAATACTGTCTTACTGTTGCGTTATTTTGTATCTCGGATACTTTTACTATATTTGAACAAAAAAGGGTGAAAACTTCTAACCCATTACCCTCCAGGCGACTCTCAGGACTATCAGTCCTTTGATTTGTCTTCGATCCATAGCCGAGAAGGATACATTTATAGCTGACTGGGTCACTGTGCAATACACGCAGGCTTCTTTAATCCAGTTTCACAGTCACGTGGTGACGGTTATCACGTGACAAACGGGCACTAAAAGTAAGAACAAGAAAAAAATGCTTGCACATTTAACGAGTTCCTGCCTGAATATAAAAGGAAACGAGGCGATCTTTGTACAGGCTTAGATTTTTCTGTGTTTGAAAAAAAAAAAAGTTTTGACTCGCTTTAACAGAGAGAGAGAAAGAGGGGAGCGTGCTAATCGGATTTTTTAGATTCATGATATCTCTTCAAATTTGTCAACTTATTTTTGGAAAATTAGTCTGAGATATGTGAAAAATCTCATCTATCATTCTAAAACAGAGTCTTTGTGGACTACATAGAACGTAAAGTGCAAGGTCTTGAACCTTATCTTGCTAAATAAGTAAAATGAAACTTCCGAGCCGGCATTTGGAAAAAAAAAACAGAATAATGCTATTTCAAACTTTTCTTTCGGAGAAAAATATCTCCTTATCGGACAGTGTAGATCCAAGATCAGACTGCACGTCCTGTGCAGTCTGATCTTGATCTACGCTATCCGCAAAGGGTCAGCGAGTCGCGCTTAGAAGCCGAAGGGTTGACCCCGCACCAAACAACAAGATTTTAGACTTGTCCAAATTTAAAGCACTTGCAGACGACATATTAAATATGTCTCAAAGCACGGCAATGGTCTTTGATAGGGTAGAAAATATCATGGAAAAAGGAGAAAATGCTGGTAACCAGCATTTTCTCCTTTTCCCATGATGTTTTCAAAAGCCTTAAATAATAATTATATTGTTCAGGGTTGTTAAAATGTTCGGTAAAAAGTTACCGTATTTCTATTCCTTCATTTTTTATCAGTACCAAAAAGTAGGTCAAAAGCCAGCACATTCAGCCAAACATACGGCAAACCTCGGGTGATCCGGTGCTCAAGTCCCTCGTCTGTATCACGTACGAACCTACACGGTACATTTCTTTGCCGGAAGTACACTCTTTAACTGCTTATTAAACTCGTAAGGCTCCTCTTAAGAAAGAAAACATGTGTCACAATTTTTTATCGATATCTTTCTAAGAATATTTTTATCGGCAAATAGTTTCTACAATTTTAGCATGGTTTTATCAATCCCGTTTGGAGGTTCCATCGACAGATCGATAGATGTTAATAACTTCACCATGGTTGTTCATGTCGTTAAGCGACTTCAAATGGGCGCCGCCATGTTAAAGATCACGTGACTGGTAGTTCAAAATGGAAACCCCCATAAAAGAGACGAGGTTAGATCTTGGTACGGAATCGGCCAAGTCGTGACGAGTGTCAGCTACGCCAAAAAATCAGTCAGTGAGAATTAGTAGATTATAATTTTCAACCGTGGAAAGAGGTCGAGTTAATATGAGTCATGCTCTGGTAAAAGGGGGCTTAATGCATCTCCGTAATGCTTTGCCCAAAGCAAGGCATCACCTTATTACGGATCCATACAATCCATTTTGACAAACAACAATGAAGTAGAATTGTCCTTTGACAAGCAGAAAATTTTAAAGATGGCGAAAAGTTTCGACCCATGTCAGCCTGCGCGAACTGCGCAGGCTGACATGGGTCGATACTTTTCGCTAGTGCATTTGGTCTCCTTTTCACAGAGCATGGCTCACCTATTAACCCTTCTTCCGCTTAATTGTAAAAACCCAAATAGTGCGATTTCAAAGATGATTTTACCTGAAAGAAAAAACGAGATGTTACGCGACGTTTGATTGGTCTTCGATGACGTAAATCTAGGGGAGATAACAATCAAAATCCAGTAGGTGGCGCTTCGCCGTGTTACTAAATTTCGACTCGATCAGCCAAGGGGTAAGATCCACATAGTGATCGTTTCCTTGGCTTGCGGAGAGGCTAACGCCATGACCTCTCAGGTTCGTAATTGGGGTCAAAACTAATGGAGCAAAGAAGGAAAGGTCATGACCTGTTTCGAAGACAAACGGAATGCTTCTTTTCAATAATCATACACAATTCATGGGTGTAATAACTGCTCTTCTTATGAAAGTGGCACTGAAAACCTACTTTTCTCCATTATTTCTAATTTCGACCATGGCCAATTCGAAAAGAACTGTTTACAGGTACCTTATTGTTATGTCATTGGTCATCTATATTTATTGGTTAAATAGTGTTTTATGTCGCTTTAAACATTATTTCGGTCATATCACGGTGACAGGTCACATATTCATTTATTTCCTGGGTTTCACCAGTGCTAGGTTAAGGCTCTGAAGTCTCTTGGCCAAGGACATTCATCTATATACCATGGTTAAAATGTCATGTTATTATCATGGCGTACTGTAGCACGGCCGTTGTCATGCAGACAGTGGGTTCCCATCGATACCGAAATGGTACACCCGGATGTAAAATAAGCCAGTTCAAATATATATGCCACAATTCTTTTGCTATTCAATTCTGTTCTGCTGGCGACGGGATGCAAATAGATTTACTTGCCATCAATCTAAACCTTCTCATATTAAGTTTTTGCGACTTCCTCACAATAAAATTTGGAACTGCGTAATACTAAAAACCCCTAACTCTTCCATTGCTAAATACTGGTGTTCAACGTTTTTTACGTTTATAACGCTACAAAAATAAAAACATTGCAAAACACGAAACGTTTATATTATAGTTTTGGATAGAGTAGATCTAGATCGGGCAGATGGTTTAGATCTAAGATCAGACATCAATTTCTGTGCGGTCTGATCTTCATCTGCGCTGCCTGCTATGGCATTGAAGTTCATTTTTCGCAATCTAAATCGTGAATGAAAATTCCATTATAACAGGTGTTTATGCCGAACTTGAAGTTGCTTTTTTTTTTCTTTTAACCCTTATCCTGCTACATAAAAGAAATGAAACTTTCAAGCCGATAGTAAAATCCCATATTTTCATATTTTTGGAGAAAAAGATATCTTCTTATCGGACAGTGTAGATCCAAGATCAGACTGCACGTTCTGTGCAGTCTGATCTTGATCTACGCTGTCCGCAAAGGGTCTGTGAGTCGCGCTTAGCACCCTAATGGGTTTATCAATCTTCCTGCCTGGAAGAACTTCAGCATCTGTTTGCATTTCAACCCTTACTCTGCTAAACAAGTGAAGTGAAACTTTCAAGCCTATTGTAAAAAACAAAAATGTTGCTATTTCAGAGGTATGTTTTGGGGGAAACTATCTCCTTATCGGACAGTGTAAATCCAAGATCAGAATGTACATTCTGTGCAGTTTGATCTTGATCTACACTGTTCGAAAAAAAGGTCATTGAGTCGCGGTTAGCGGCCTAAGGGATAACTCACAATGCCAAATAGGTCTTGGTCTAAATGATTTTTTTAAAAACTCTCAAAAATCAAAGAATTTTTGTTAAAACACAAAACAAAGTTGAAAACAGAACCGATTCGAGATCAGACCACAGGATTTAAGCAGTTTAATCCAGATCTGCACTATCCGCGGAAGCTTTTCCGATCGCCTCCGGCAGGGGAAAGGTACGTGAATATGAGCCATGCTCTGTGAAAAGGAGGTTTAATACACCTCTGATACCAAGCAAGCCATCACATAAATATGAACCTGAAATAGCCAAATTTTTAACAACCAACTGAATCAGGAGGTGTAATGGTCCTTTGAGACGTAGAAAATTGATCAAGAGGAACAAGTTTCGGCCCAGTTCAGCTTGCACGTTCTGCGCAGGCTGATTTGAATCGATACATTTTGCAGATGCATTAAGCTCCCTTTTCACAGAGCATGACTCATATGTATCCAATAAAGGTACGATTTTAGTTTTAAAATAACGTAAGGCTGGTAAGTAATAGGTTTAGACGGGGTATTGCGTAACCTACAACAGTATTTCAGTAATTCCCCAACCACAACTCACCTACTCCAGTTTTTCCCTGGTTTCAACAATGCTAACACTGAGAGTCTGACAAACCTTGCCCAAGGACACTCCAAAAAAGGAACATCTCGTTTATTAAAACACAAAATAAGCTGAAAATACCCGTTCCCTTCTTTGAGTTTTACTGTATATGGCTGAGGATTTAATGCGTCGTATTTATACTTAACAATATATTCTTTGTTTGGTCCCTGCTGGCTATAAAGGAGTGTCATTTGGGTAAGGCTCTGCACAGACCAAGCAAAACACATGTGAAACCAGGGGATCGTGAGTAAGAGAACCGTCGTCGATGAAATTTAAAGCTGGTTAAAACACCATTCAAAAAAAGTCGTCAAACAAAGCCGTTCATGATACCACTGTGTTATTATTTTCCCACAGATAATAATGGTACCTAGATTTTTGGCAACAGATATAATTTCCCACACACAAAAACAAGTAGAAATGACTTTGACATATGTCAAGTGCGAGTTGCCTTGCCATAGTAAATATCATGACGTCATTTGTCAAAACTATGGCACGTGAAACAATCTGGCGCGAGGAAACGTGACGTTAAAGATGACATTGATTGTGTTAACAGTGCAACACCGCTCTATCGTATGTCTTAATGACATTGACAGGAAAGAATGTGTAAAATGCCTTGTGAAAATAGTTCTACATCCGGCTGTGGCATAAGAAATCAATGCGCGATTCGAGTACTCACTGCCCGGAATCTTGTAGGTTTGGAATCATTTTAATGTCGACTAAACAAGAAATTTTAGACCTGTCCGAATTCAAACCATTTACAGATGACAAACCAAACGTGGCCTAAATGATGGAAATTGTCTCAGAAAGGTTTCAAAAATTGTGGAGAAAATGTTGGTTACCAGCTCTTCATACTTTTCCCAGAATGTTTTTGTAATGTTCTCTATTTCTTAGGGTCGTTTAAATCCCAGGGAAAAAAAAAAAAAATGATCCTGACATGTTCTGACATCTACTATTATGACTGAAGATATTTACTTCATAGTTCGATCATTTGTTAAGCACCAAAAGAGAAAACTCTTACTACAAGGGCAGATAACCCTTACATATTTTGACACAGTTTTGCCCCCTTTTCGATAAACAATGTCCCTAAAAAAGCAACTGTGGCCGTGTGCTGGCATCCGCAGGCAGTGCCCTTTTATCAACTTTCCTTTTGTCATATGTCCCCCTTGTTGTCAGTGTAATATAGGATTACCGATTACGAATTTTCTCATCTTACACAAGTTTGAGATATGAGCCATGCTCTGGCAAATGGGGACTTAATGCATCTCCAAGTTGCAACATACAAAGCGAGCCATCACATAATTAGGGACCCATAAACTTCATTTTGTCTAACAGCCGACTGTATCATAATGTAGACTGGTCCTTTTTCATACAGAAAAATTGACTAAGAGCGAAAAGTATCGACCCAGGTGAGCAGGCTGACCTGAATCGATACTTTTTGCAGATGCAGAATATGATTCAATTATATACATTACGTGACGTCATATATGATGTCGTGTAAGGCTACTCTCAGTAAAGTGAATCGGGTTTTCTTCATAAGAAATACCACGTGCGCATATTCTTTTGCATATTCTTTTCCATAATTTGTGAAATTTCGTTTTGTCGATAAAAATAATCTTACACTCGTTGGCTATTGAGATAAAATTCTATTAAACTCGTCTACAAAATTTAAAAAGAAAAAAATGTCATTAAGAACGTCAGAGGCTCGTTTAATGACCTTTGTAGGGAATCTTTTAATAAAATTTTATCTCAAATGCCAACTTATGTCAGATTGTCAGATTCTATATATTATATATCTTAATACCCCCCCCCCCCCCCCCCGTAACAAATGTAAATCAGACAACTTTGAAAACACTCTAATAAAACAGGATAAAATCAGTCAGAAGAGAGACAAATGTTGAAAGCCTTTCTGTTTATCAGTTTACTGTATTTTTGGTCGTTGAAGAGAGTCGAATGCAGTTACATTTGCCGCCGAGAAGTTACAAACATTAATGCATATGAACAGGTTACAAGAAAAGGCCATCTTCAAGGGGAGTATTCAAGTTTTTATAAATTTACCAACTTTCAAGAACGATTTATCACTGAATTTAAAGTTAAGCGATTTATGTTTCAAAGGTATCTCTATAACAGACTACGTAGCCTCTCAAGGTATTTACAAATTCCGCGAATGGGTTTCTCAAAGACTTATGAGAATGTCAAATGATCAAATGATCAATAAAACGCGTCGATTAAACGGATTTGCAACCAGAGCCGAACGATGACGTCATATATGATTCCATAAAACTACACGGAATTACAGATTGCAAATAGGACTCTGCCGTTATTTAAACGCCAATAATAACACCTTTTAATGATTGTAAGTGTCCAATTTATTTACAATTGCAAAGAAAAATATGTGAGCCATGCTCTGTGAAAAGGGAGCTTTATGAATCTGTAAAAAATGTCGCAGACTGACCTGCGCGGACTGCGCAGGCTGACCTGGGCCGAAACTTTTCGCTATTGGTAGCTTTTTTGTATGCCAAAGGACTAGTCTACCTCATGATTCAGTCGGTTGTCATAAAAAGTTGCCATTATGGATCCATAATTATGTAATGGCTCGATTGGTACAATGCATCACGGAGATGCATTAAGTCCTCTTTTGCCAGAGCACAGCTCATATCTAGTTGTATTTATCGGTGAAAGCAAAAACACTAGATAGGCCCCCATTAAATTTGTAAAAACATAAAAGGAAGAAGACTTTTCAAAACAATGTGGGAATACGAAAAAAATACTATTAAACAGCATTTCCTTCTTTCTCCACAATGTTCTCGACCTTTTTAAAGACAAAAAATAAATGATTTAAGCGAAATTCAATTTATCGTCTGCAAATACTTTAACCCTTAAGCTGCAAAATGCGACTCACTGACCTTTGGCGGATAACATAGATCTAGATCAGACTGCACGAAACGTGCAATCTGATCTTGGATCCAATGACAGATAAGGAGATATCTTTCCTCCAAAATACCTTTGAAATAGGAAAATTTAGGTTTATACAATAGGTGTGAAAGTTTCATTTCTTTTATTTAGCAGGATAAGGGTTTAATTTAAACAGATCTAAAATCACCTAGTACAATGTCATCTCTGTCCGCGCCAAATATCTAAACTCGACCTCTGTCGACATCTGAATGTACAATCAACTGAAAGTAGAAAAAGAAAATATTGTCGTAAAAACATAATTTAAACAATCGGACAATATAGATCCAAGATCAGACTGCACGTTCTGTGCAGTCTGATCTTGATCTATGCCGTCCGCAAAAGTCTACTTTTTTGTCTCCTGGCACTGAAAGAGTTAACCCTTTACCAGAGGACAAAATTTTAGACTAGTCCATATTGAAAACACCGGCAGACAGCAAAGGAAATGCTGCTCAAAAGATAGAGTAATATTTATCTTAATGAATAGAAAATACTGTGGCGGAAGCAGAAAATTATGGTAATCAGCATTTTCTTCTTTCCCCACAATATTATCAAAACCCCTTTTTCTCTGGGTCTTTACAACACGGGATAGTTTGGTAAAGGATTAACTTGCTTGCACGGTGAAACGATGTCAAGGTCGGTTATTTACCGAGATGAAACAAGCTCTATATTAAAGGGGACTTCCATGTTTTTTTCTCGAATTACTTTTCTTTTGTTAAACACTGATTGATATTACAAAATGTACTTTTTTGCAAACGGGGAAAATTGATAATGATAATAATAATAATTGAAGGTTACATGCAGTAAAAAGATGCAAAGTTGGTGTTCAAATAACAGACTGGTCTTTGGTCACTTTGCAATCGGTAACTCTGTCTACCTTTATGTCATTTAATTACGACCCCTCACGAAGTCGACGCTTATTGTCTATTACGAAACGTTCCCACAGACCTTTGCGAAATTCTGGCACGAAATCTAAAATTACCCCAAGAGGTACCACTGTATTTTTTTTTACATTAGTCTTTCTTCTGTACTGATGACTTGCTTGCTATCGCCTTATTTCATTATACATGTTAATCTAGTGATGAACGTCTGATGAACTTTGGTGAGATTATAAAAATCCGAAAAGCCCCCTTTAAAAAAAAACGAAACTCGTTTCTAGGTCAGTGGGCGAAACGAGAAGCCAAATAGAACAGTTTACTCTCAAATCCCTTTACTAGAGAATCAATTTTAGACTCGTCCTTATGTTCAGCACAGGAAGTCAAATTGAAGGTAAATTATCTAACTGAAATATATATATATTTTTTCTGATAGTAAAGAAAAACACTGTAAGAGAAACAAAATTGTACTTTATCACTATTCTCTTTTTCATCTAATTTTTTGAAAGGGTCGAAAAAAAAAAAAACCTGGTATAAGTTTGTAGAGGGTTACATATAAAATGAAGTAATCAATCCGCATGAAATAAATGAAAACCTCGGTTTTTGCTGCTCTTCAAACAGAGAATGTTTGCAAAGCGATAAACGGTTCAGTACTGAAGCTTTAATGTCTTTTTTCTCTGAAATTGTTAGAGACTTAAAGCTCTTTCCTCACCTTTGAATGCAGGACAATCCCCTTTCGGCGTTTATCCGTATGTTACGCAATACTTTTCCTAAACAAAACTTAAGACATTGTCTATTTTGAGAGCATTTGCAGCCGAAACTGTGACATTTCTTATAAAAAAAGATAGACCCTAGCGTTGGAAATAGAGAAAACGCAGGTTACGTTAACATTTTCTCCTTTTCCCACAATTTTTTCCAACATCTCCTTTCCCAGGGTCGTTACAACTCGGGATTATGTTATTAAAATTTAACTCTTTACCACACAACAAAATTTTAGACCAGTCCAAATTGCAAGCGTTTGCAGATGACAAATAAGATGGGGCACAAACGACAGTATCTGTCTTTGAGATCGTTGAAAACATTATGGGAAAAGAAGAAAATGCTGGTAACTCTTTTCCCACAATGTTTTGAAAAACCTTATTCTTCAGGGTCGTGAAAACTCGGGATTGTGTGGTAAAGATTCCAACCTGTGAAGGATTCCTTGGTAACTTCTAGTCAGTTTTCCGAACGCAAATTTTAAATGTCGTTTAAGCCTGTTTAAAAACCTCACAAAATATTGGAAAGTTCAGATGCGAGATCAGGCTATGCTTTCTTTGCAGCCTTATCTTAATCTCCACTGACCACAGCATGCAAATAATTTTATGAGTTGTATGAATCAATACCCTGATTTGGAAAGGAACAGTTCTCACAGGTTTCCTGAACTGTTTTTGTTTGAGTCGTGGCATGCTTGGCCCGTCGGTGATGGCGTTATCGACTCACTGACCTTTTGCGGACAGTGCAGATCAAGATCAGACTGCACAAAACGTGCAGTCTGATCTTTGATCTACACTGTCTGATAAGGAAATATTTTTCTTCAAAAAATAAGTTTGAAATAACATTATTCGGGTTTTAACTGTCGGCTTGAAAGTTTTATTTTCTTTCTTTAGCAGGATAAGGGTTAATTTTGTCGTTCTTATTTTGCTGTTGTTATTGTTGCTGCTGCTTTTGTCGAAATGAAATATTTGTGTTCCTACTGCTGTTGTCGGTCTTGTGTTGCTGTTCTTGCTCCTTTTGTTGCTTTTGTTTTACTGCAGTTATTTTTGTCTTTTCCTGTAAATTGCTGCTGTTTTTTAGTCATTTTTCATGTAATTTTTGTGTTCTGTTACTATTTCTGTCATCTTGGTTGTCATTGTTGTTGTTGTCGATGTTGTAACTCTTGCTGTTGCCATTGTTGTTCTTGCTGCTCTTGTGTTGGTTAAAATGCTGTTGTGTGGTTGCTTCTGCTTTTGCTGACGTCATTGTTGTTGTGGTAGTGATGGTGGTGGTGCAATTCTTCTTGTTTTTGTGTTACCGCCGCTGTTGTTGTCTTCATTGTTATAGCTGATGTTGTTGATCTCCTGTCGTTGTGTTGCTGTTGTTGCCGTTTTTGTCACTGTTGTGATTGTTACTGTTATTATCATTGTTGTTGTGTTCTTGATTTTTTGTGGTAATTGGTGATGTGATTGTTGTTGTTCATGTTGTTGTTATGTTTTTATTTTGTGTTGTTCTTGTGTTGTTGTCGTCGTTTCATGTATTTTTGTTGTTGGTGATGCATTTTTATTGTTGCATTTTAATTGTTGTTTTGTTGCTGCTTATGTTTTTTATTTTTTTTTTGTATTTATTATTTTTTCCTAGTTGTTGACTTAGTGCTTCCAGTTTTGTTTATTCTCGTAAATGTTGTTGTTATTACATTCTGCTATTATTGCCGACGATTTTAGTGTTGTTTCTTTGTCCTTTTTGTAATTGATGTCGTTGGTGATGATGGTGCTTTTGCTGCCGCTATTGTTGTTACCGTTGTCGTGTCGGCCTCTTTTTTCTTCTTGATGCTGCACTACCATTATTCTGGCTTTCCTATCTTTTGTTTTTTTTACCTCTGCAATGAAGCTCCTTCTCCCCCGCTCCCTCTCTCTCTCTCTCTCTCTGTTTCTCTCTCTGTGTCTGTCTGTCTGTAGCATGCTGAAAGACTTGCTAGAAAAGAGTTCCCTGTGGTTGAAACATCTACAACATGTTTCTTAATCAACTGACATTGTCCTCTGAAAATTAAAAGTTGATTATTGACAATGCCATTCAGATGATCTGTGTTTGAACTTATAGGCTGCTAAGCGCGACTCAAAGACCTTTTGAAGACAGGTAGACCACGATCAGACTGCATAGAACTGGCAGTCTGAATTTGGATCTACATTGTCCTTTAGGAAGATATCTCCTCCTCCTCCCTTCCCCCCCCCCCCCCCCCAAAACACACACACACACACACACACACACACACACACTTGCAAAATTTGGATTTTTTCTATCGGTTTGAAAGTTTTATTTCACTTATTTAGGAGGACAAGGGTTAATTAAAAGTTTTATGTGATTAAGATCGTAGTATCAGCACTGTGGTTTATGTCTTTACCCGCTGTCTTCAGTCAGATTGTAAAAATTACTCGAGATACATGTATCTTTATTTCAAGGCCGGCCGGCTGGCTGAGTGGTCAACGTATCTGACTCATGATCTTGTAATTGTGGGTCCGATACACAGCTGAGGCAAACTTTCTTTTCGGCGATTTTTCGCTTCCACCTCTGATGCATCTGAGAAAAGCAGTCAGTGGCTTGGAAACAAAGTTGTGTCTGGAATGGTTTGAGAAACCCTTTACCACACAATCCCATTTACACTATATACCTAGCTGTGAGAAATTTTCATTTACATTTTCATGTCCTTGTTCCACTTCATTGTCGGCCCAAACGTGAACTCCGCTAAATAAGTGAATTGAAACTTTCAAGCCGATATTTAAACCCATAATTGTGCTAGGGGTCCTACGTGGCTCAGTGGTAAAGTGTAGGACTCGTAACCTGGAGACCCTGGGTTCGAGCCTTAATGGATCCACTGGGTCTTTCGTGGGAGTGTCCTTGGGCAAGACACTTCAGAGCCCTCGCCTAGTACTGGTTGAACCCAGGAATTACATGAATATGTGAGCTTTAGCCGTGATATGGTTGAAATAATGTTAAAACATCATTCACTCAATCAATCAATCAACTATAATTGTGCTGTTTCAGACATTTTTGTGAGAAAACACCTCCATATCGGACAGTGTTGATCAAGATCAGATTGCACGTTCTTTGTAGTCTGATCTTGATCTACACTGTCCACAAAAGGTCGTTTAGTCGCGCTTTAGCAGTCTAAGGGTTAAAAATTACAATTGTTATCATAAAACTACCGACTGCAGGCGCACAAAAAGTCGTATTTGTCCAATAATTGGATTAAACGCGAGATGATTTATCTGTAATGCCGGGCAAAAAAGTAACGAGATAAATTATCTGCATCACGCAAGGAAAATAAAGCCGTCAGCATGCACGAGGGCGCGTGTACTTTTTACCTGTACTGATGACATGCCAAACGAACGGGAGTTCTTCTGATGTAAACAGGCCTACAGACGTGATTCTAATTGATTGGCGATAAGGTCATTTTAGTGCAATACGTAGACTTCTAGCCAAGATTCTATCAAATCGTTTATCCCCTCAGTCTTTGCCAAACAACAAAATTTTAGACTTTTCCAGACTGAAAGCGATTGCAGATGATAAATAAAATGCAACTCAAACCATGAATATTTTCTATGGGAGGGTGACAAGTATTTTTCTGCATTTCACACAATACAGTGTATTTCCTTCCATGTCAAAAATACGAGGGTTGTTCGGGAAGTTCGTAGAATTTTGCTCAAAAATCCATATTATTTGTAATTTATAGGTAAATATCAAGGTATAAGTACTTAAACATACCGTGACTACATTTCCAAAAGATTATTCGAAAATATCAACAATAACCGAAAATAGCGGTAACCCTAGCAACACAATATCGGGATACCGGAGCAGTCCATTTCTTAACAATGTATAACATAGTATAACAGATTTTACATTGTATCTTTTATACTTTCTATTGGCATCAAAATGGCGCGAAAACGTCAATCGTTAACACAACGTCATGACGTCATTTCCTGCAAATTTCATAACGTTTTCGGTTCTTTCAAACGAGCTACACGATTTTGAAGGAGATATCAAAAAGTCGCTGACCGGAAGAGATGACGTCTACCGGCGACGTCGAATTGCGAAGTGTTGTGAAATTTTGTGTCGCGCTGGAAAAATCACCAACAGAAACGCTGAACATGATCAAATCTACAGGAAAATATAAAAAAATGCAGCCCAGCTACTGTATATAAGTGGCATGCGCGTTTTAGAAGCGGACGTGATTCTATTGAGGACGATCCTAGATCTGGTCGGCCGGCCGTCGTAGTGTGTTCAGTTAGGGATCGAGTGAAAGACATGGTAAATTGTGATAGGAGGATTACTGTCAGGTCGATTGCAGATGAACTCGATGTTTCGGTATCCACGGTGCATGGGATATTAACAGATGAACTGGGCATGTCTAAAGTTAGTGCGCGTTGGGTGCCCCGATTGCTCAAGGAAAGTGAAAAAGAATGCCGGGTGCGATGTTCACAGGAGTTTCTTACCCGCTACGAAACAGAGGGAGACGCATTTTTAGACAGGATTATCACCACGGATGAGACCTGGCTGCACCACTTTGACCCGGAAACTAAGCCCATGTCATCGGTGTGGAAAACCCCGCGTACCCCTCCACCAAAAAAGGCTCGGGTCCAAAAAAGCGCAGGAAAACAGATGTTCGTTTACTTCATGGACCGGCACGGGATGCTATTACAGCACCGAATTCCAGAGGGCCAAACAGTCACAGCGGCATACTATTCTAAGGTAAATAAATAAATAAATAAATAAATAAATAAATAAATAAATCTAAATAAATAAATAAATCAATCAAATAAATAACAAAAAATGAGATATTGATTTACGCAAACCTAATGAACCGTGCATTTCTTTCTTTAGGTTCTGAGGCGGGATCTCGTTAACGCGATACGGAAGAAACGGCCCCACTTGAACCATGACCAAGTAATACTACACCAGGATAATGCACCGGGACACCGAGCGGAATCTACAAAGCTAGAGATCACTCTGCTGGGTTTTGAGGTCTTGAAGCACCCACCATACAGTCCTGACCTCGCCCCCATGGATTTTCGCGTGTTCCCGGAGCTCAAGGCACAGTTACGCGGAATACGGTTTGATTCAGCTGACGACCTTACTAAACAAGCCCAAGCAGTTGTGTCGTTATTTTCTGAAGAGTGGTATGTAGAAACGTACACTAAGTGGATAAGCAGGCATCGGAAATGCGTGGATCTTGCGGGTGACTATGTGGAGAAAGTGCGACGTTCGTTGGACTTAAATGACGCTTGACGTTACTTATGACGTCGGCGTGCTCCGGGTATGACTTACATGCTGTTTTATTTCTGTTAGGAAAATTTTGCTATTTAAGGTACTAGAAAAATACACAGGGAATGGATAGAATAAAATCTGAAATTTGTGCCCGTATATTCTATTTTATTAAACTGCGATTATAACTTGTCCTATAAAAAAATTCTACGAACTTCCAGAACAACCCTCGTAAATCCTACTTCTATTGCCAAATTCATTTTGTCGTCTGCAAATGCTTCCAATTTTGTCAATTTTTAGCACAAACAAACGACAATGTCTCCGATGATGGGATATGTCTTTGAAAGGGTAGAAAACATTTTTGGATAAGGAGAAAATACTGGTTACCAAACATTGTGGTAAAAGGAGAAAATGCTGGTTGTCATTTTCACACAATGGTTTTCAAAATCCTGCTGCCTCGGGTCGGTAAAAGTCGGTATTTTTTGTTAACGGTATAATAAACAAAATGGACATTATAACAGTGACCCACAGCCCTAAAATTGCTAATTCAAAACTTTTCATGCTATTTGATTTAATTCCGTACCAGACAACAAAATCATAGACTTTTCAATTTAAAAGCGTTTGCAAACGACACACTGAATATAGATAAAATGATGAAATTTGCTCTTGACAGAGTAGAACACAGTCATTGTGGGAAATGGAGTAAATATTTGTTACCTAGCTTTTGTCCTTTTTCTAAGATATTTTGAAAAGCCGTCTTCAAAAAGCGGAGTTGTGTGGTAAAGGTTAATCCTTAAGCTGCTAAGCGTGACTGATCTATTGTGGACAGTGTAGATTAAGATCAGACTGCACAGAACGTTCAGTCTGATCTTGAATCTGCACTGTCCGATAAGGAGATATTTTTCTCCAAAAATAAAATTCATCTATTTAGCAGGATAAGTGTTAAGATAAGGAGGTACATTTTGATCTACACTGTCCACAACACAACTGATGCTGTGAGAGGTACTGTAAAGGTAACTTAGGTACAGAGAAAATGTGCTTCGAAACTGAGGTCATTGTGTAAATACTGGGTACCGCCGCCTGAAGGATTTTGGCCTAGACCATGATCGGTCAGATATATAGATATTACTTACACTGGTCCCCGTTGTAGATTTATATACATGTATTACCACTCGTACAAGCTATTGTGTCGTTACTTTTCATTAGGCTACATGTATATCATAGAATAGCCAATCAGAGCATCTTACACATTTCCAGTTCGGCTGTATAGGTAACATTGTGATTTTTTGCACGATTTGAAATTGGTAATCGAAACTAAAAATAGCAGAAATAAACAGTAAAAGTTGATGCCAAGAATAAAATTCACTTATTCTTGAGGTCTAAAATATAGGAAAAACTACTGCTCAGGACGTGAGAATGACTTCCCCTTGGTCTCTGTTAGTCCCGCGACATGGCTATTCTAAAAGTAGAAAGGCAGAATTCTGTCTAGTCTGGATTACCTGCCCCTACCACTGCGTTATAGGGTCAGGCAAAGAGCAATAATGGCGGCTTCCGTGGCGACCTCAAGCTTAGCCCTACATGGTTTTTTTTCTGTTTTTCTCAATTTGATCCAGTTTGATCAATGAATAAAATGAGATCAATTTTGTACAAAATATAGTTTTTACAGTACCAAATCTAAAACGTGCTGTCGGGGTATGGTTTAAATATAAATTTGACTATGATTCATTTTAAAAGTAGCCCTATTTTCGGACGTTATATCGGCCCACTGACATATCGGATACTTAATGCATTTCTGATATGTAGTTTTTCTCGCTAAATAAGAACGACAATTAAAAAAAAACTGTCATTACTTTTTTTGCAACCGATCTGTTTTCAATTCAGTCTATAATCGGATTTGATCAAGTGAAATAACACTAACCCGTTACTTCTGCATATTTCCAACAGTGGCCGCCATTATTGTGCTTTGCCTGACGTACTTTTGAAGTACGTCGGAGTACCAGACTAAATTCTGTCCGTTTTTAGTAGCCTGTACCGATCCCTATACACTTGCTGTATCAGGGGAGGTAACCAATTTAGATATTACCGTGAACGTTCTCCCACATAGAGGCTGAGCTAGGGTCGGGATTATCGAAAGAAATCCCACCGTTCTGTTTTGCACTTATCACTTCTACTGCGCTGTTTTAATGGTAACAAGAGGATCGACTGGTATGTATTCAGTTTGATTTGCTTAAAATTGGGACACTTGAGGGCCACTGAAATATTTTCTATCGTGTATTTTCAGGACTATTTTATACCAGCGGAGGAAAAGTAATTTAGTATCATATCAATGAGCAGCTGATCCTTAGAGGATAATTTCCAGAAGGTCCTTGTTGTTTGGGATCTGCCAGGGAAAAAAGTTGCAATCCATTTACAGGTATTTTTTTATGTTTTCGATCGAAATAGGATGTACTTTTGTATATAACACACACGGGAGGCATATGGACGATTAAAAGGTCAGTGCAGCTGCAAATGTTGACAATAATTTCAAGCTATTCACAATGTATAGAAGAAGTAGAACCTCCTATGACACCTATATGACGTAGGTAAAGTCAGTAAAATGTTCTGTCCCGTTCTTGACTAGCATACTTCCGGGGCAGTTCTTCAGCTGTAGAGCTAGGGCTGGGTGCCAAAGATATGACAAAAGGGGTTTAATGCATCTCTGTTATACATTATACCAAGTCATCACATTGTCATGGATTCAAAATTCTTTTTTTTATTCAAACAAGCGACTTCAATGAGATAAAATGATCCTTAGACATGCAGAAAATTTACAAACAGCAAAGTTTTTCGACCCATGTCACCCTGCGCGGACCACGCATACATGTATTTTATGATACTGGAAGATTTCCCTTTACGTAAAACGAAGTATCCGTGAAAAGGAACTGTTATTTTATAATGAAATGTTCAAACTGATGAACTAGCAGCTTGTGTTTTCCCCTGTATGATATATTGTCAGTTTTTCCAATCTGTCAGTCTGTGTAGATCCCCGATAAGACTATTTTTTTTTTGCACTCTTTATCTTGTTCTTTCATTGTTTATTTGTTGTAAATTCGGGACAAGACGACAAAATTTAAGACAGGTCCGTATCCAAAGCATTTGCAGACGACAAACCTAATGTTGCACAAAACGATGGGACGTGTATTTGGAAACACTGAAAACATTTTGGGGAAAGGAGGAAATTCTGGTTACCAGCATTTCCTCCTTTTCCAGCAATGTCTTCAAAAGCTGTCTTCCACATAAGTCTTAAAAAGACGAGATTTTGGTGAAAGATTCGATCTAACACAAATTTAACGTTAAATGTTGAAAACTATGTGATTTCAGCAGTTATTAGTCATTGCGTGGAATTCCTCCTTTTATCAAAATGTTTTGGAAACTGTAACTTTCTGCAAGCTCAAACAAAAAGGCGCAAGGGGGAGAGGTATGTAATAATAAATCTTGGCCAATCATCAGGGAGTGGCTGCAAACGCACTCATGAAACTTCTCTACAAAATCTTTAACCCTTATCCCGCTGTATAACTAAAATGAAACTTTCGGTTCTACAGTAAAAACCCAAATACTGCTATTTCGAAATCTTTTCTAGGGGAAAATGTCTCCTCATCGGACAGTGTAGATCCAAGATCAGACTGCACGTTCTGTGCAGTCTGATCTAGATCTACACTGTCCGCAAAAGGTCAGTCATTCGCGTCTAGTAGCTTAATGGTTAAAAGATTTCCAGGCTATCGCGAAAAAAACAGTTTTCCTATTTCCAAGTTCTTTTCCAACGAAAAATCTCAACTGACACCCCCCCCCCTTCAAAGTCGGACAGTTTAGATTCAAGATCTGAATGCACATTCTGTGCAATCTGATCTTGATCTCAACTCTACTCAAAAGACCGTTTAGCCACGCTGGGCAGCCGGTAAGGATTAACGCACCCTGTGCTGGATTTAAAAGTTCATCAAGTTAAAAAATAGAAATTGGAAACTATTCTCTCTTGGGTGTTTTTTTTTTCCCAGGCGTTTTGCACCAAGGACTGCCTTATCTCAAATTGGCAGGTTGTTACTGATAAATAATAATGTACTATATTGTATTAATTACCCAAGATTTAATGACGTATTAAGGCGATAAAAACCTTGTGTACTCACTCACACGCGTTTCATTCGTCACACTGGCTATTACGTCATTTTGAATCTTATCCAATGAAGTTCAAACATTACATCATATGACACACTTTTTGCACTTTTCCTATCAACTCTATACCGGAAGATGAACTTTAGACTGCCTGAAACTTTATCTAATTCGAAATAAGCGACTGTGTTAACCCTTAGGCTGCTAAGCGCGACTCATTGACCTTTTGCGAACAGTGTAGATCAAGGTCAGACTGCACAGAACGTGCAGTTTGATCTTGGATCTACTCTGTCCGATATGGAGTTAATCCCCCCCCCCCCCAAAAAAAAAAAAGTACCTTTGAAAAAGCAAAACCTTTGTTTTTATTATCAGATTGAAAGTTTTCATTTAATTCATTTAGCAGGATAATGGTTAATGTACTGTTGTTTACACTTTACCTGCTAGATAAGTTACACTTTACCAGCTAGATAAGTTACACTTTACCTGCTAGATAAGTTACACTTTACCTGCTAGATAAGTTACATGGAACTTTCAAGCCGAAAGTAATGGAACAATTTGTTGCTATTTCAAAGATATTTTTAGGGGAAAAAATATCTCCTTATCGGATAGTGTAGATCAAGATCCGACTGCACGTTCTGTGCAGTCTGATCTTGATCTACACTGTCCGCAAAAGGTCATTGAGTCGCGCTTAACAGACTTAGGGTTAACAAAGCCGCTTGTTTCGAACTAGATCTACACTGTCCGCAAACGGTCCTTGAGTCGTGCTTAGCAGCCTATGGGGTTAAATTTTCAACTGTCAACGGAGACTATGGATTGTAGTTGATTAAAAGTGAAAACATTATGACAACAGGAGAAAATACCAGCTCCAAACTATTTCTCCTGTTAAGACAATGTGTTTAAAAGAAAATAGATCTATTCGGCAAGGCTAGAAGGAACAAGACAGATTTTCTAAAATAAAAAAAAGGGATAGACGACGTAAGAGGTACTGCAATATGAATGTCTTACCCTTACGCTGCTAAGATTGACTCACTGACCTTTTGCGGACAGTGTAGATCAAGACCAGACTGCACCGAACGTGCAGTCTGATCTGGAATCTACACTGTCCGATAAAGAGATATCTTTTCCAAAAAAAAAAGCAAATTTTGGGTTTTAACTATCGGCTTGAAAGTTTCACTTTATTTATTTAACAGGGTAAAGGTTAAAACTGTTTTTGTGTTTCAGGTCGAAGAGAATTATTGCAAGGTAACCCTGTGAGTAATTTCCTTTTCTTGTCTCATTGTTTTGCATATTGTAGAAAAGTGAGATTATCATTTTGATATATTTTTCAAGATTAGATGTCGAATCTAAATCATTGTTGGAAAAGAAAAGTTTGCGGTAAAAATGGGTGTGCCTGAATGTACAGGTATCCTCATACTTGATTGCAGGGTAATACATATGAGCCATGCTCTGTGAGAAGGGGGCTTAATGCATCTGCGAAAAGTATCGACCCGCAGTCTGCGCAGGCTGGCCTGGGCCGAAACTTTTCGCTATTGGTCAATTTTATGTATATGCAAAGTCCAGTCTATCCCATGATTAAGTCAGTTGTTAAAAGAGTGGCTATTATGGATCCATAAGTATGTGATGGCTTGGTTTGTACCATGGATCACGAAGATGCATTAAGCCCCCTTTTGCTGGGGCATGGCTCATATATTAAATCGCCAATTAGATCTAGTACAAGAAAAAAATCCTGTTCCCTACCCACACTTCAAAGCCTGTAATTTGTTCATGCAATTTTCACATAAGTCTACTTACAAATGGCGTGCAACACATGTAAAGAGGCATTCGGACATATGCGTAAAAGTGTGTTGTCCAAGATCAGCCTGTGCAGTCTGTGACTAATCCGAGACGACACTTCCCGTTTTTGTGTGATTTTCTGTTTCACGAAAGTCTACTGTATGAAAAAAGCTTATGTAGTCGTAATGTGCCGTCTCGGATTAGCCTGTGCAGTCCGCGCCCGCGCAGGCTAATCCGAGACGACACTTTACGCAAATGTTCGGTCTCATTTCGCATGTTGCGGGCCATATACCAGCCGAGACCGGTTGCTCAGCTGCTGAAGTACATGGCTTGGATACAAGCCGGTCGCTGGGTCAAATCAGTACCGTGATCGGCCAATTCTCTTCCGAGCAGCGATGATAGTGATATGCAACAGAATTCATTCCTCTCTCACTGCTGTTTATTGTTCCCACGACGGTTATGTCGGAGAGCAGCCCGTGGCCTGGGAGAATATTGTACTAAAAAATGATAAATGAAATTCCAGGAAAGCATGGATAGATGCGCTGGCTGCAACGATATAACTGAAATAATGATGAAAACGGCGTTAAACATCAAACAAACAAACTGACAAATAAACAAACACACGATATAGCATCTTCGAGATACTGGTATAATTTAGACTAGTACAGGGTTAGGCAAAACGTTCTTCGGCAAGTCACAATTTCACTCTAAAGACATCAGGGTGTAACACCATCTCAAGATGTAGGAAGTACTCGCGATGAAATATGAACGATTTCTTTATTTCTTGCGATGTTTTCCAAGATTTACCCAACAAAAACGTGCACCAATACCCGCCACTTTAACCCTTGTCCAAACAATCACGACTTGTACCGACCATGAGGAGGAAAGCCTTTTGAAAATATTGTGGTAAAAAGAGAAAATTCTGGTGACCATCATTTTGTCCTTTTCTCACGATGTTGTCTACCTTTTCAAAGACAAAATCCACTATATGAGTCGCATTTGTTTTGTCGTTTCCAAATGCTTTCAATTCGGACAAAGCTAATACTTCTGTAGTTTGATGTACAGTTAACTCATTACCAAACGACAAAATTTTAGTCTGGTCGAAATTGTAAGCATTTACAGACGACACAATAAATCAGACTCAAAAATTGACATTTGCTTTTGAAAGTGTAGTAAAGATTGTGGAAAATAAAAGGAGAAAATGCTGGTTACCAACATTTTCTCCTTCTTCTACTATGATTTCAAAGGTCCACTTTAACAGGGTCGTTAAAACTCGGGATTGTCTGGTAAAGAGTTAGGTGGAGAGTTTGATATGCGTATGTTAGCCACGTGTCGTCTGCCGAAATCCTGTAGAACTCTTGATACCAGACGACCAATTTTTTAACCCTTAGGCTGCTAAGCGAGATTTACTGACCTCTTGCGGACAGCGTAGATCAAGACCAGACTGCACAAAACGTGCAGTCTGATCTTGTATCTACACTGTCTGCTAAGGAGATTTCTCTTCGCCAAAAATACCTTTGGAATGAAAAAAAATATAGGTTATTTCTGTGGGCTTCAAAGTTTCATTTCTTTTATTTAGCAGAATAACGGTTAACTCGCCTATTTTGAAAGCATATGCAGAGGTCAGTTTAAAATGGTGGTCGTTATCTATGAACTTGCTGAAAACACTGAGTGGAAAGGAGAAAATGCTGGTAACCAGTGATTTCTCTTTTCTCCACAATGTTTTTTTAAAGCCTCAGTGTCGTAGGAAATACGTAATGGTTTGGTAAAGGATTAACACTTAACCTGCTAAGTAAGTCAAGCGAAACTTTCGAGCTGTTAGTAAAAACTCAAATATTGCTATGTCAAAGTTACTTTTTGGGGAAAATTATTTCCAGATCGGACAGAGTCGATTCAGGATCAGACTGAATGTTCTGTGCAGTCTGATCTTGATCTACACTGTCTGTAAAAGGTCCTCGAGTCACGCTTAGCAGCCGAAGGGTTAATGGGAATCTAATTTTCTTGGCTGCCATTTCTCGTTATCTTTATTGAATGAAGAGACAAAACTCTGTTGTATTTTATGATCCTGTTATCTTCTTCTTAATCTGATATAAATCTTTTGTTTGTTTATTTTGGTCATGTGGTTTATTTTGGCGTATATATAAAACGTTATTATCATACCGTGATTGGGTCTTAAAAGCGCTGTTATCACACAGTGGAAGGGTTTCAAAAGTATGGTTTTGTCATGCCTTGATGGGATTTTAACGGCCTGTTAGTCATACCGTAACGGGGTCTAAAAAGCATGGTCCATTTGATCGTGACGGGGTTTAAAAAGCGTGGTCCATTTGATCGTGACGGGGTTTAAAAAGCGTGGTCCATTTGACCGTGACGGGGTTTAAAAAGCGTGGTCCATTTGACCGTGACGGGGTTTAAAAAAAGCGCGCTTCATTTGACCGTGACGGGGTTTAAAAAGCGCGCTTCATTTGGCCTTGACGGGGTTTAAAAAGCGTGATCCATTTGACCGTGACGGGGTTTAAAAAGCGCGCTTTATTTGACCGTGACGGGGTTTAAAAAGCGCGCTTCATTTTATCGTGACGGGGTTTAAAAAGCGTGGTCCATTTGACCGTGACGGGGTTTAAAAAGCGTGGTCCATTTGACCGTGACGGGGTTTAAAAAGCGCGCTTCATTTGACCGTGACGGGGTTTAAAAAGCGTGGTCCATTTGACCGTGACGGGGTTTAAAAAGCGCGCTTCATTTGACCGTGACGGGGTTTAAAAAGTGTGATCCATTTGAACGTGACGGGGTTTAAAATTGTGGTTTTCATTCTTTTCATTCTTTTGACAAGGATGTAAAAGCGCACTTACCGTGACAGGGTTTTATAAAACACGGTTATCATTTCCTTAATTGGTTTTTAAGAGCTTGATTTAAAGATACATCTATACTCGTTTTCAGCCAGTTTTTAACCCATTTCATCTTTATTTTTTCAAAGTATATTTATGCTTGTATCTTCATGGCAAGTGTTGCCCCTGACGGTTGCAAGGTTGCACAGATTACGACTGATTGAAAATGCGTTTCAATTTCTCGAGGACATCAAAGAAATCACTGTTGTGACGTTTCCGGTTTTAAATCGGAAACTTCCGATATATGTATTTATCACTTACACCATATATATCGGTAATTTATCAAAGTTTACACAACTAATTCTGAACCATTCCACAGTCTTTCTAATCTTAACAGCGTTTTTTATCGCTCTGGCTGTAAGGATGTATCTTTAACCCTTAAGCTGCTGAATAAATGAAACGAACATTTTTACTCAATAGTAAAAGCTCAAGTACCGGTATAGCCATTATTGCAGTACAAGAGATGAATGCAATTTAACAGAGCAAAATTTCGGTAAGCCAACTTACTCAAATGCCAGAATCACAGACAATAATTTTGGAGGTCGTGGGTCTCCAACGGAGCGAGGGGGTGGCTTTTGTTTTTTCTTGATTTCTCAAGTGTGTAAGGCAAGGGGAGAAGGTGTGGGGGAAAAACGAGAGTAGGGTATCTCCATTTTCCTAGGAGGGTTTGGGGGAACCTTCCCCAAGAACATGTTGTAATCTAAGAAGTCTCCACAAGCGATTATAATGAACCCAATCATTCGCCATGTTAAAAGAAAAAGGAATATTTATTTGTACTGGAGTTTAACGCCGTTCTAAAATCTTAGATCATATCACAGAGGTCAGTGCACCTACGCATGTGTTTCCTGGCTTTCTCACACCAGTACAGACACAGCTTTCTGTCTAAGCCAATGACTACTTTTCTCACAGGCATCAGAGGTGAGAGGCGACACATCGCCAGAAAGAAAGTTTGCCTCAACCAGGTATCGAACTCGTAACCACCAGGCCACGAGTCAGATACCCTATCCACTGAGCTACCAGGCCGAGCAATCAAAAAGGGAAGGAAAATCAAAGCGTTGAAAACACTGGTGTGGCATTTGTCAAGGGAGCCATTGTGTGGGATTAAAAACCTGAAAAATAAACAACAGAAATAGCCATGCAAAATCCGATAGAGAAGGGTGCAATCCGAACATGCGAACATGCCCTGGGACGAATAAGCCAGGAACGAACTGGTTTTGGGACGAACAAGCACGGTATGTGTGTATCATTACGCCACTATAGAAGGCCATAGTGGATCAAGCTATTTTCGATGAGAAGGAAGTATTTCCACGATCGATGGCCTAATCCAATTTATTGTAATACGCCATTTTCAATTTCATATCTTAGAGCAATCGAAACACTTGTTTGTCTCAGAAAAATAGATTTTAATTGGGTTTACTTCCTTCGGTTTTGCACAAACTACGATACATGATTTTCAAAATGCCGTATTGAACTCATAGTGGCATTGTCTTCGACAAATGCCACAAAAAAGTATGGCCAATACCGCGCCCTCCCCCCCCCCTCCAAAGAAAAAAATCTGGCTATCTGGCTATAACCGAACCGCCGACGATGGCCTTTTTATGTTGAAATAACTTTCTCGCTACGTAGGAGGATTTTGAAATATCGCTCGACCTTTGATCTCGCGAGATGTCAAATTTTGCTCTGCATCTCGAAGCAAATACAAGCTCTTGGAAAATAACAGCATAATATTCCTTATACATATAAGCCATATTCTGATAAAAAGGGGTTTAATGCACATCCGTTATACACTATAACAAACAAGTCATCACATAATTACGGATCCATAAAATCAATTTTATCTAACAACGGACTGAATCGTGAACTAGACTGGTCCTTTGACAGGCAGGAATTTCACGAGCCTGTGCGGACTGCGCACGCTCACATGAGTCGATACTTTTTGCAGATGCATTAAACCCCTTTTCACAGAGCATGATTCATATATATCTGCATCTCGCAATAAAAAGCAATAAACATCTCCATAATTTTTATGAGGGATATTTAAATCAAGTTATCTTTTTACAAATCAACAAACTGTTAGACTCATCCAAACCAGAACCAGTTGCAGACGATAAAGCAAATATGGTTATTATGTTCTTGAAAGGATAAAATACATAGTGGAAAATGGATAAAATACTTATTACTAGCATTTTTTCTTTTTTTTTTTTTCCCACAATGTTTTCTGAAAACTTTTTTCCTCAGGGTTGTTAATACACGGGACCGTCTGGTGAAAAAGTTAGGCTCCTGCGATCAGAATCAAATTTGCTTTGATACAGTTAGATTAACGTAGACTGACAGAGTACACTCCCACACAATAAACTCAAGTCCCAAGGTTTATATTCATATGTCATAATTTGTTACGATTTATCAAAATATATTGGCGTCTTGACCAGTACTGGATTATAAGTAATTATGTGCAGGATGGGCAAAATAGATCTAGATTCTATCAGTCAGTCATTTTAAAGGGGAATATGCGAATTGTCAATCAAAGTATGCATTTCCCAATGTTTCAATGTTTTACTTTACCTTCTCAGATGTAAAATCCACAGTGCAAATGTTAGAATAGTATTAAAGGGGGCTATTCAGATTTATTTATTTATTTATTTATTTATTTATTTTTTAATTTCACCAAACTTAAAAAAAAAGATTCATCAATAAATAAAGTATAGCGATAGATGGCAAATCATCTGTATAAAAAAAGAAAGAGAGAGAGAGAGAGAAAAAAAAAAAACAGTGGTATTTCGTCAATGAAATACATAGCCTCTTTAGGTATGTAGTTAGATTACGTCCCAGTGTTGCGCAGAAGTTTGTTGGAATGTCACATGATAAATAGCACGCACCTTTAACTTGGCATGGCTTTTAAGAAAGTACGATGACGTCATATTTCATTTCATTAAAAAGAGACGGGGTTATCGATTGAAAAACTAACCCGTCATTTGAACGCCAATTTTTCACCTTTTTGCTGCATCTAGCCACCCAGTTTCTTAAACCTTAGGCTGCTAAGCGCGAGTCACTGACCTTTTGCGGACAGTGTAGATTTAGATTAGACCGCACAAAACGTGCAGTCTGATCTTTGATATACATTGTCTGATAAGGAGATATCTTTTCTCCTAAATTACCTTTGACATACATAAATTTGGGTTTGCACTATCGGCTTTCAAGTTTTATTTCCTTTATTTAGCAGGATAAGGGTTAACATTTTCACGGGAAAGTCTAGTTTGTCGTATTTATGAGTGTTAAAAAATGCCGCAAGAAAATCTGAAAAACGTCCCTTTAAAGAGATATACACGGATTAATTTCAGGCAATATATTTTTTTTTTTGGTACAACCAAGATGAATACCACCAATTAATTGAGTTCGGCCCTTGAAAAAAGGGATTTAAAGTAACTGCAAACAGAATTGACCATATCAGTCTGCGCAGTTCACGCAAGAAACGATCTGAGTCGAAACTTTTTACTGTTTGTGAATTTTCTACAAGTGCAAGAGTCATTCTACCTCACGATGTAGTCCGTTGTTTGACAATATGGATTTTACTGATCCATAATCACGTGATCACTTGCTTTGTATAATGCATCACGGAGATGCATTAAACCCCGTTTCCCCGGACAGCCGCTCATATGTTTCTTTGCGGTTGTAAGGAAACTGGGCATTCAATTAAAAGTGCAATTTCGGCGTTTGAATGACCATTTATAATTAAAATAAAGAACAATTCCGTTTTATTACAAATGTAGCAAGGAATTACCCATCCTTTGGTGAACATTTACAAAAACCAATAAGAATGATTACTTAAAATGAGATTTTAAAAAAAAAGTCTCAAATATTTAAAGAAACATCTTGTCTAGTTGTTACTGCGTACGTATTATGGCCATAAAATTTCTGGCATAACCAAATAGTCCAGTATTTGTACAGATTGATTTATTTACTTTAGATCCATAGATAATTTATTTTTGACATAAAGGAGAGCGAAAGGTCTACTGTGGCACCAAGTTTATATGAGCCATGCTCTGGCAAAGGGGAGCTTAATGCGTGTCGTTGATACATTATACCAAGGAAGTCACATAATTATGGATCCATAAAAACCATTGTGTCAAACAACCGACTGTATCA
Source organism: Tridacna gigas (assembly GCA_945859785.2). NCBI lineage: Eukaryota > Metazoa > Mollusca > Bivalvia > Cardiida > Cardiidae > Tridacna > Tridacna gigas. The sequence continues at coordinate 683,709 of OX244033.2, forward strand.
TAACGTAGACTGGTCCTTTGACATGAGAAAATTGACAGATAGCGAAAAGTTTCGGCCCAGGTCAGCCTGCGCGGACTGCGCAGGCTGACCTGGGCCGATACTTTTCACAGATGCATTAAGCCCCCTTTTCACCGAGCATGGTTCATGTGTATATTGGAGTTCAGGTTAGGTCTTAATCAAGATAGGATTGGTCCAGTGTCGGCAAAATGTATTGCGCACTGAGAAAACAAACTAGCTGACTTTTCCCTTCGCTTTTTTACTGTAGAGTCAGATACTCTCTATCCGCAGATCTATTGAACCAAATGTAAAATTGACCAAAAAAAGAATACCTAAGGTTCAAGGTGACATCATATATGCATGAGCCATGCCCTGTGAAAAGGGGATTTCATGCATCTACACAAAGTATATACTCAGGTCATCCTATGCAATCCGAGCAGGCTGACCTGGGTCGAATCTTTTTGCTATAGGTAAATTTTCTGCATTGTACCTCTAGGCTGGGTTGGTAGACACAAATCATTTTTTGGATCCATATTTAATTGATGGCTTGATTGGTATAATACATTAAACCCCCTTGTTTCCAGAACGTAGCTGATACATGTGAGCCACGGTCTGGCAAAAGGGGGTTTAATGCATCTCTGTGATGTATTATACCAAGCAATTAATCAAATTATCATAGATCCATAATAGCCACTTATTTACCCACCAACTGAATTATGAGGTAGAATGGTCCATTGACACGTGGAAAATTTACCAGTAACGAAAAGTTTCGGCCCAGGTCCGCCTGTGCAATCCGCGCAGGCTGACCTGGTCGATACTTTTCGCAGATGCATTAAGCTTTCTTTTCAAAGAGCATGGCTCATGTATAATGGAGATCAATCTGGGTTGTAATCACGATAGGATTGGCTCTATATGGGCAAAATATTTTGCGCACCGAGAAAACAAACTCTCTGATGTATCCCTTTGTCGAACTGCGTCCGCTCTAATGACATTTCCCGGTTTGTTCGTCAATAGAGTAGTTTTGAAGCAAGTTACAATAGGCTACTACAGGCGCGTAGCGCGTTTTACTCGAGTTCACGGCAGAATCCACATATGTTCGTACATGTATTTCTGACCAAAACATCAGGCAAAGTTAGCAGCCCACAAATACCTCAAACCCAATGGAACTTCTCAGAAGTCGGGTTGCGATATTTAGTAAAGCACATCAGAACACATGCACTAAAAAGCAACAATCTGCACCAATAATTTCAAAATTTCCGGGGAGGGAGAGACAATGGTAGTATGCCCCACAACTCTAGCACAACCATGAAATCCACTGTACACAGGGATAGCAATGCTGGTCAAAATATGGAATAAAGGTGAACTTCGGTTTTTAATTGCGATGATTTCGGTTAGCAGACACGGTCAGTTATGGTTCAATATGTTAAAATCATGAGGATGTTTGAACAAAAACTTATCTTCGATGGCACTGGCTCGTGAATTTGAAACAGTATAGATTTTGGTACTAAAACTGGGGAAAGGTTGCACGCGACCAGATTACGAAACCATACTGATTTTTTTTGTTATCATCAAAGCCTACCTTTTAGGCAGACGACAATCTTTCAGGCTTGGCTGATACCATTGAATATATTCAGTTTGACTTGGTTTACGTGGACAAGCAGCCTGTGGCTTTGAAAGACCGTTTGGAGTAAAACTGTTGAAGGAGACACCAAGAACGCTTGGTCAGGTGCACAGGCTATAACTAAAATATAATAGTGATCTATGACAAAATGGGTCTGTGAATGTTGAAATGGACAATAATCAAACATTTGTGTACAATTAGTTCGAGAACAGTCGGCACATGGTCGTATTGAACGACTTTTCTCGGCAATTTCTGTGCATCGTCATTTGTGCTTAGGGACATGCACGAACTATGGCGAGAGGATTTGACGGATAATGTCAGATAAACCCTTTCAGCGCCCAAGACTGAAAAACGGGGCTTTTTGGACAATATAGATCCATTTCTACATCAGTGTAATCTTGGATTTATATCGTCCGCTGATTTAGCAAACCTGTAAGATGATCTTTCCAAATGAAAGCTGTTAATATTTTCGGCCGTCTACAGGGGTAGAATTTATATATTTGGCAGTAACGATTCAACCCCTAAACTGCTAAATAAATGAAATGAAGATTTCCACTCAATAGTAAAAACCCAAATATTGCAGTTTCAAAATTGATTTCACGGAAACGAAAATACTGTATCGGACAGTGTAGATCCAAGATCAGAATGTGCGTTTCGCTACTCGTGAAAATATAGCCTTTGCTTTTCACTCGATGAAAGAAATTTCGATCTTACATCGAGACAGACAATTATCCTCTATATAGCTCAATATAAAACAAAGTCCTACAGTGGAAAAATGGGCTCGTCAAAAGTTATAACGTTATCAACCTCGTTTACAAACAAACAGTTAATCATAAAACTGATTAACTGTCATAGCCCGGGCCAATATGCACTTTATTCCCATATTGGCTGTTATGCTTGCACTTATGTAAATAACCTAAAAAGGCAATTATACGATCTGATAACTGATTAGCCGGCTTTATTCTGTGCACATAAACCCCGTCGGCGCCTCGGTTGTTTTTAGATGATTTTGTGGATTGTGTAGGCCAAGATCAGCCCATATTCACCAACCACTCTAAATTGCATGCACAGTGTTATTCTATTTTTTTTTTTTTTTTTTAAGTAATGCTTTACTTTAATATTTGGAAAAAGTCTTGAGATTTAAAATAGGAAAAAAAGATCAATGCTTAACCCTTTACCACACAACAAAAATATCTACATGTCCAAATTGAAAATGTTTCAGACAACACTTCAGACATTGATCAAATGATTGAATTTGTCTTTGATAGGATAGAACCGGCATTTTTCTCCTTTTCCCACAATATTTTCTAAAGCTTTCTCTATTAGTGCTGGTAAAAGTCGTTACTGTTTGGTAAAGGGTTAAACCGATTGAATTGATAAGCTGGTTTTGTGGAGCGTTTAGATTAATACCAGACAGTACAGACTGTGCAGTCTGATCTTAGATCTACACTTTCCAAGAATTTGTTGGGAACTTTGGTAGAAACCTTCGGCGTTTTGAAGCCTTACTTTGACCTGCATTTTCCAAAAACTTGCCAACTTATGTCCTTTGTTTTCTACTGAGTTTTTTTTTTTTTCTTGTAGCCAAACCTGGTGGCTCAGTCGGTCACGTGCAGGATATGAAACACAGAAGGACCACCGGTTCTATTTCCAACTCGACCAAATTCTTTCCGAGAGTTGATGATAACCATTGCGACATGAATTATTCTTCTTTCATCGCAGAACTTTTTTCCCAAGATGTTTTGGTGGTAAAGCAGCTAGCGGCTTGGAAAGAGAAACTCACAGTTGAGCTGACCACCGCGCTATAATTGCAATAATGTTGGAAAAAGGTGGTAAACATCGAACAAAGAAACCAACAAGTTATTTTGCTATATTTGCCTTAAATAAATGGAATAGTTTTTGCCCTTGCTTTATTTTTGTAACAAATGTATTTTTTCCGTCATACTTTGGGTCTCCTTTTTCTGATTGAAATATTGCTTTTGATACTTCAAAGAATGTACTTTTTCTCTGCTTGTCCTTCAGTTTTCATCGTCAGCTGTTATCTTGTCGATAGATGAAGTCAGTATTATATAGGAAACTGTTTGTTATTTAACCTTTAAGCTGCTGAATAAATGAAACTTAAATTTCTACTCAATACTAAAAGCCCAAACATTGTGGTTTCAAAGTGGATTTCACCGCAAAGAAAAATAAAACGTATCGGACGGTATAGATCAAAGATTGGACTGCACGTTCTGTGTCTGATCTTGATCTACAGTGCACGCCAAAGGTCAGTGAGCGCAGCTTAAGGGTTTCATCAAACGGGAGCATCTCTTAGACTTGCCCAAATCGAAAGAACTTACAGACGTCAAATCAAGTGGCTGAAATTATAAAATACCGGTATGTCTGTGAAACGATAGTAAACATTGTGGGGAAAAGAGAAAATGTTACGTTCTACTTTTCCCTCAAAAAATGGTTTTCAGGGTTTTTTTCTTTTTGGTCGATACAACTTGGGATTGTTTATCAAAATGGCTTTTGAAATAATTTCGTGACATTTAGTTCGCATTATCCGGGCATTCCGACTGCTAGTTAGCCTAGGCTTGGCTTGCCAAGCCCAAGGTTATAGAAATAATATACTAAAATTTCAATCCCATCCACATGATCCGAGCAGTAACGAGTAAAAGTGAAAAGTACCGCTTGCAATGCATCTCACTACGCTGAAAGAAACGACCCCCAAAAATGATAAAAATATTTGGGTTTGAACATCATAGTTAGGTTTAAGTTCACAAAGAAATGTGAGAGATGCGCGATGTTAATCTAACGAAAGTATTTGACAAAGAATTTCAAGCCCTAATGATCTTATTTACAAGTGGAAATTAGTGCGCTGTAACACTGAAGAAACATTGGCAAATCCTTAGATGCAGTTACGGAATCGGCCGAGTAGTGACGAGTGATGTTGCCGAACAATACTCGGAATCTTTCGTCTTTCCTATTTTTTGACACAATGTGCATGACAAAACGCAGACGATGTGCTCTTTCCCCAAAACAGCTGAACATTTCAATCCTCGACAAGATTTATTTTTTCGCAAAGTTACTGTGCTTCTCGTATCTAAAGATATAAATATGTTTTGATAGACCCAGTATGTACAATGCGTTATTTCTTCTTGTCAGAGTTGTCACGATATCCTATGACGTCTCGGACCATGACAATTTCGACCCATTTTGGGCATTACAAACTCGGCACACAAAATCGAATATGTAACGTTACACAGGGTATAAAACTTTGTAATATGAGCCATGGACAACCAGTCAAGAAGACCTAAATGGCGAGCGTGTTATATCAAAGATCAGACTTCTCATTAAGTGTCATCTGATCTTGATTTTTGATCTCCTCCGCTATTTATCGATAACAAATTGCTTGACCTGAGATTAGCATCAGGTGGTAGGCGTTTTATACCGAAGATCATATTTATTACTCGGTGCAATCTGATCTTGATCTAAGCTGTCAGTACGGGATATTTAACCCTTTGGCTTCTCAGCGCAACTCGATGCTCTTTTACGGATAGTGTAGATTAAGATCAGACTGCACAGAACGTGCAGTCTGATCTTGGATCTACATTGTCTGATACGATGAGTTATTTTCTACCAACTACAATTTTGCAATCGCCATGTTACAGCATATATAAGTGGCTTGAAAACTTCATCCATTGTATTGAACAATTTAACCCTTTACCAAACAATCCCAACTTTTAATGACCCTGAGAAAGCAGCCGTTTGAAAACATGGTGGGAAAAGGGAAAAATGCTGGTAACCAGCATTTCCTCCATTTCCGATAATGTTTTTAACCCTTCCCGAAAAAGATTTCAATTTTTCAGTCACATTTATTTTGTCGTCTGCAACTGCTTTGAATTTGGACAGATCTAAAATTTTGTCGTTTGGTAAAGAGTTAAGGGTTAAGTGATTATAGGTACTGAAAGAGTTAGATTTTTAACACACTGCTTACAGATCCATATTTTTACTGCCAGACAAATCTGATGTTAATTCATTGATAAAGTTACTGTGTGCAGATGAAACGCTCCTTCCAAAATGATGGGAACATATTTCAAAGCTAACGAATTTTCTTTTTACCCCAAAAAGGGCCATGTTTTGCTCCAAAGATATTGACCATCAGCAAATCATTTTTATGCACCATGTCTTGGATAAAGTTAAAAACTAAAACTGAAGCAAACACCAATCATCTGAAGACTACATCTCTGGCCAAATCTTCACCAGATTTAGTCCTGGTATTTGTCTTTATATTAATATTTAATCCTTCACCACACAATCCTGACTTTTAACAACTGTGATGAAGGAGGGTTTAGAAAATACTGGAGGAGGGGCTCAGGAGAAATTGCTGGTGACCAGTATTTTCTCTTTTTTCCACATTGTTTTGCTACACTTTCCAATGTTAGCATTAGCATCACATTCGATTTGTCGTTTGCAGTAGATTTCACTTTGGACAAGTCTAAAATTTTGATGTTTGATAAGGAGTTAAGATAATTTTGACAATTGCCAATTGGGTTAGCAAGTTTGTTTCCTAATTACAACGGTCACAAGTTTAAATTTTGGTCAATCTTGGTAAAAATAAATAGGTCACACAAGACAGATTACAATCACTCTTGTTTTTTTTTTTTTTTTTTGTTGGCAATAAATTAGAATTATCTTACATGATTTCGAATGGTTGCTCCCCTGGTCACAACACTGACAACCTGTTTATACTTTTGAGACCATATTTTGATTACATGAACTGAGTTCATATTCACCAACTGTTCTTAAGAACGTTCTTTGTCTTATTCTCCAAGATTTTCAAAATTTGAGAGTAAAACACTACTTCTGATTGGCAAAACCAGATGGTTTAGCCAATCAAAACTTTTACTTTCAAATCTAGAAAATTCAGGAGAATAAGACTGAGAAAGTTCTTAGGAATGGTAAGTAAATAGAGATCCTGATCTGTCCATCTGTCTTAATAGTATGCCATGCAAATTTCCTTTTGTGTTTAAAGCCAAGCCAAGACAGGTGGTTCAGTCTATTAAATACAAGGCTTGAAAGGCAGGTTTGCAGAGCTATGCCTATTTCTTTTAGACAACTGATGATAGTCATGGGAAGAGGATTCAACCCCTTTCACTGCTTTATATTTTTTCAACTATGTTTATGTGGTAAAGAAGCCAGTGGCTTAAAAAGTACAAGTTAAACCAATTCTAGGAAGGCATGTATAGGTGCACTGGCTTTTCAACATTTACAAATTTACTGAAAATTGTTGGGCCAAAATTTTGTCTAAATAATCTTTTTGACTTTACAATACCGATAGGTCCATTTTTATCCTGACACCTCCTATAAATTCCGTCGTATAACAGGGGGTCATATAAACTTGGTGATATACGGTCACTTGACCACGTGACTAGGTTTATTATGTCAGTTGGTCACGTGATCAAGGTTTATTAGGCTAGTTGGTCATGTGACCAGCCGGAACTCCTTTTTTAGGTACCGGTACACGAAATCAGTATTTCAAAGTAAAATTATCGCTTAAAATTCGATGCACATGTTGATTTTTCTTATTATTTAAAATAAATTAGAATTCTTCGCCACAACATTCTTCTGAGGGTTTACGTCACGTTTATGACGTAGTCAATATTATTCATGACGTCATTATTACAGCTGCATACCAAAAGCGCTTTGCACAGTTCCCCATACAAGTGTTTTTTTTTTTTTATAGTGCGAAAGATGTCAATACGTGGCTTAATTTCGAGCGAAATATTCTATCTAGTCGGATTTATGTTTGTAAATGTGAAACAGAATAAACAGAATAGTGTCGCGGATTGGAAAATTTGAAGAATAGACAGTAGTGTCTTTGATTCCAGGAAATTTTGTCAGGCTCGGCTCGGGAATTTTATGGTATCAGTACCATAAGATATTGAAAGAAAGGTATGTAGTCTTTGTATCGTGTCTGTTTTTTGTTTTGTTTTGTTCATTTACAGTGCGTGACAGGATAAATAGAATAGATGGTTGGTGTCTTGGATGGTTTAAGTTTATCGGGCAAGGCGGAGGAATTTATCTGGTGAGCCGAAGGCGAACCGGATAAATTTATCGGGCTCGGCTCCAGAATTTATCCGGTTCGCCTTCGGCTCACCAGATAAATTCCTCCGCCTTGCCCGATAAACTTAACCCATCCAAGACACCAACCATCTATTCTCTATGTATACATTTCAAAAGCAGTATAATCATGGAAAATCCTAAAAGGATATCAACCCGGTTACCCTCCCGCCAAATCTCAATGAAACTTGGTCAAAATGTTAGATTTCACTGTGTTTTAGTCTAGCTTTGGCTTTAAATTGAAATTGGGCAGAATATTTGAGTCCAGCCCCTGTAGCTCAGTCGGTAGCGTACAGGACTTGAGAGCAGGGGGTCGCTGGTTCGATTTCTTTCCAAGGATTAAAGATAGTCAATGCGACAGGATTCATTCCTCTCTCACTGCTGATCATTGTTTTGACGATGGTTATGTGGGAAAGCAGCAAGTGGCTTGGAAAGAATATTGTGCGTAGTGCTGGTAAAAGAAACTCAAGGCAAGCATGGATAGGTGCACAGGCTGCAGTGAAATAACTGAAATAATGTTGAAAAGGGTGTTTTACACTATAAATCAATAAATCAGAATATTTACCTTGATAAATATTTCAGACAAGTTTAAAATGAATCATATCGGGTCAAAAATTAGGTCACAAGGAAAACCTTGTTTGCACTCGAGATAAAATTTTCAGTCTGATACTCTTGAAAACTGGTTGGAATTTTTTGCTTAAAACATCTCGTACAAGTTTGATATTAGTTTGTGTAGTATCAAAAAGTAGGTCACTTTTATGAATCAGAAAATCGTTGTGTGTACCATATAGGCCACATTTATCAGCAGTAGGCCTATTTCTTTTTGCATGCTGCTCATTTTGATTGGTTGCATGAGTCTTTACAAATTTATGCTTTTCCATTCTGTTGTCAACTCTACAGACTGTCAGTGTGAGATAATGTAGAGATATTTTTATTAGTCTGTACAAATGTGATCTAGAAGTTTCAAGCCTTTACAAACGTGATAGAAATTTTGACCTTCTGGGCCTCTTCTTTCTTCTTCTTCACCCCTTCAGATGCCCAGGCTTTCAGTGCCTTTGGATTTTTAAGTCTTGAGCCCTGGTAGTACCGAGGTAATACGCAGCGCTGGAAATCCAGGGCTGTGAAACCGACTTTTGGCCCGGCCACTTCAGAATGTTATGTTATAGTAACCTTCTTGTAGTTGTATTTATTTCTCGCTACGTAGAAAAATTATGGCATCTCGCTGGACGGCTTGTATTTGTTTTTCAGTGTGGAAAATCAGTGTATCACGCCAATCCGCAATCACACCAGAGCCACGATTGTCCAATCCAGCGAGAAGCAAAGCAAATGCACGCCCAGAGACTTCGGTCTCGTAAGAGGCCTCGATTTTTCAACGCAGCAGAAGCAAAAACAAACCAAGACACTTCGGTCACACGAGATGCCATGATTTCCCCAAGAAACAAAGACAAGCCCAGAGTCTTCGGTCTCGCGATATACCAAGGTATTCCCACCGATCAAAGGCGAGTACAAGCCCAGAGACTTTGGTCTCGTGAGATGCCATAATTTCCCCACGCAAAAAAGGCATGTACAAGTCCAGACACTTCGGTATCGTTAGAGGCCGTGATATTCTCATGCATCAAAATCAAGTAGAAGGCCAGAGACTTCGATATTGCGAGATTTCATGGTATTCCAACGCAGCAAAAGCAAATATAAGCCCAGAGCCTTTGTTCTCGCATATACCATGGTATTCATACGCTGCGAGAAGCAAATACAAGCCAAGGCACTTCTGTCTCGCAAGATGCCATGGTATTACCACGCAGCTAGAAGCTCCAGAAAGTAACTATAAAATGATATATATTATGGAATATTACAACAGTCTGCATTTCTGCGTGATCGAGGAATGTCGAGTTTCGTGTGTAAAGAGAGGTGCAAATCGTATGAGACCGACTCTAAGTGTAAAGAAACATCACAAAATGGATACGAATAATAAAAAATCAGAGAACTACATATATGATGATACATATGTGTACAGTATATATGAATGGCGGATAAATACGCATATAGTAAGTCTGCATAGATCAATATGCATTTAAAAATGGCGGTTGCTGTCCTCGAGCGGCTATTAAAAAAAAAAAAAAACGACTGTGGCTTAAAAACTGTTTCTTAAACACTGAAAAGGTAGTTAGTGGTTGTTAATCACTGTCGAGAACAGCACTTTTTATTTTCGTTTTAAAGCAGGAGGCGAGTCAAGCTTGTGATTATTAATCGTGATTCTGAAGTTCACGAGTAGCATTTGGAAATACCCTTTCGAAACAACACATGTTTATGTTTAAAAAAAAAAACCGTTGAACATGGAGAATCTGTTTGAGGGGAAAAAAATTACAATTATATAAGAAAAAGGTTCAAACCCGCGCCTTGTCGGTAAAGTGTCGACATCTTACTTCTACAGGTTTTAGGTTAAACTCCATGATGAGCGGGGAAGATTTTTGAAGCTACCTACATCAAGGTCGACGCCAGAACTAGTTAAGGTTTCCAAGAGACAACCATCATAAGTGATCAATATAATTTATAGAACTAGCATCAAAGTCGATTCAGAATAGATAATGGAGAAATCTAAACGCGCGGCCTCCTTCTAGTTAGGACACTTCTCTGATGATATTTGGTGATAAAAGTTGATACAGGCAGATGCGTGCTGCCAACTATTTAACCCTTAGGCTGCTAGGCGCGACTCACTGCCCTTTTGCGGACAATGTAGATCAAGATCAGACTGCACAGAACGTGCAGTCTGATCTTGGATCTACAATAACTGATAAGGAGATATTTTCCCCCAGAAATACCTTTGAATTAGCAAAATTTGGGATTTTACTGTCGGTTTGAAAGTTTCATTCAAGTTATTCCGCAGGATAAGGGCTAACTAAATCCCTCCCTGAACTAGTCTCCAGCATCGAGAAACAACTCTGTCAAATAAGAATTATCAGGATGTATCATAGTTGCATACAGGACTGTAAATGAGGAACATTGTTGCAAAAGGAGATTTTGCTCGTTTATGAACAAAGTCTCCTTTTACAACGATGTTTTGAAAAGTGGTCTGGTGCACGACGAAAAAAAGCTTCCAGCGGGAAGTGCGAAGTTAATGTCAATTTTTATGAATATCTAACTTGCCTTTTATCAGTTATTCGTGACAAAAGGGAGTTACTTTTGACAAACCAGCGAAAGCACTAATTTGATAAACCAGGACAGGCATATTCCCAGGAACCGTCCGTGATTTTTGAAAATTAGTTTGATCTACGGAAATAAAATGACGATAAACAAAGTATAATTGCTAGGGAACCGATCGTTTAATCTTAATCTGCTAAGCGCGACTCACTGACCTTTTGCGGACAGTGTGGATCAAGATCAGACTGCACGTTCTGTGCAGTCTGATCTCTGATCTACACTGTCCGATGAGAGATAACGGAATATTGTTATTTTCCTTGATCAGATCGGACTGTAGGATGAATTCAGAACAGACTGATTGCAATAAAGTAATGACTGTGAGCTTTTTTTTTTTTTTTTTCAATAATCGTTTTTATTTAGCAAGAAAAAAACTATATATCAGAAATACTTTGAGTATCCGAAATGTCAATGGACCTGTATACCATCCGAAAATAGGGGTACTTTTAAAGATGATTCATAGTCAAATTTATATTGAAACCATACCCCAACAACACGTTTTAGAATCGGTAATGTATATTTTGTACAAGACTGATCTCATTTTATTCATTAATCAAACTGGATAACATGGAATTTGGAAAAAAAAAAAACAGGAAAGCATGTAGGGGTAAGCTTGTGGTCGTCATGGAGGCCGCCTTCATTGCGCTTTGCCTGACCCTATAACGTAGTGTTAAGATCAGGTAATCCAGACTAAATTATACCCTTAATATTTTACAGTGGGAAAAATGCCCCTCCTAGTGGTGGCCCATGTTCCATCTAGCTTTGATCCGCCCTTGGCTCAATATTCTTTCCAAGCCACTGACTGCTCTCTTACACAACTATCGTCAAAACAATGATCAGCAATAAGAGAGGAATGAGTCCTGTTGCAATGTTGATCATCAGTCCTCGTCAAGAGATTCGCGGAACTAGGGATTTCGAACCAGTGACCCCCCCCCCCCCCATACAAGTCTTGTATGCCACCGGGCTCTGCAATGAAAAGGAAGTACTTGAAGTAACGTGCAATACCCCTTTCCCCCCCCCCCCCCCGCCGACTCTCGTCATTGCTACATATTAACCTAAAGGCTGCTAAGCGTGACTCAATGATCTTTTGAAGATAGCTTAGATCAAGATCAGACTGCACAGAACGTGCACTATGATCTTGGGTCTACACTGTCCCAAAAAGATGACTTTGAAATAGCAATATTTGGGTTTATACTATCGACATGAAAGTTTTGTTTCACTTATTTAGCAGGATAGGGGTTAACAATACTAGTCTGGATTACCTGCGCGACTCACTGACTACGTTACCTAGTCAGGCAAAACGTAATAATGACGTCCCCCCCCCCCCCCCCATGCGACCTCAAACTTATCCCTACATGCTTTCCTGTTTTTTCCCAATTTCATGTGATCCAGTTTGATCAGTGAATAAAATGAGATCAATTTTGTACAAAATATGCATTACCGAATCTAAAACGGGCTTTTGGGTTGTGGTTTAAAATAAATTTGACAATGAATCATTTTAAAAGTACCCCTATTTTCGGACGTTATATCGGTCCTTTGATACTTAAAGCATTTCTGACATGTATTTTTTCTCGTTAAATAAGAACGACAATTGAAATCAAAGCGCCAAAGGCACTGAAAGCCTGGGCATCTGAAGGGGTGAAGAAGAAGAAAGAAGAGGCCCAGAAGCTCAAAATTTCTATCACATTTGTAAAGGCTTGAAACTTCTAGATCACATGTGTACAGACTGATGAAAATATCTCTACATTGTCTCACACTGACAGTCTGTAGAGTTGACAACAGAATGGAAAAACATAAATTTGTAAAGGCTCATGCAACCAATCAAAATGAGCAGCATGCAAAAAGGAATAGACCTACTGCTGATATGACCAATATTTTTCGAGCAAAACATGGCCCTTTTTAGGGTAAAAAGAAAATGGCCCCCTTTTTTTGTAAACAAGCAATTTCTTCTCTATTCTTTTTGATTCTTTAAAATTTAAGAACACTGGGCCTGTTCCTAACTTGTTCAATTCATTTTCTGCATTTTCGAAGTGATTCAAGATACTGCTGCTTTTATGTATACTAGCATTTTCCCCTTTTCCTACAATGCTTTCTATCCTATCTGAGACAAATTCCATTATTTGCAAAGGCTTTCAATTTGGTTAAGTCTAAAATTTTATCATTAGGTAAAAAGTTAAAACAAATTACTGCAGTCGAGCCTCATCAGCACAGTCTTTAGCGTACCAGACTTGAGAACAGGGGGGTCACTGGTTTGAATCCTTAGCTCAGCCAATTTCTTTTCGATGACAGATGGTAGTCATTACGACACAATTCAATCCTCTCTCACTTAAGCAGTGAGCTTTTATGTTACCTTAATTCTGAAGTTTGACGATTGGTAATCTTGGTATTTAGAAGTAGCCAATGATGGCGACAAATTTGAGATTGTTCCCCCATTGCTGATGGTGAAAAATCTAAGAAAACCAGTGATTCACAGACATTAATTAAAGAAAAAAAATCTTCCTCATTGTAGATATATGATGTTACCTCATTTTTTAATTCATGTTTCATTTAAAATTCATTTTAATAAAGTAGGGTGCAATAATGTGGGACAAACAAGCCTGGATGAAAAAGCCCAGGGATGAACATGCCCACGGCTAAGCTATAGTTTTTGGACAAACTAGCCTTGAACCAAATGCATGATCGGACGATAAAATATTTTTCTTACATTATTCCTAGTAACATTGTGGATTTGCACACATGAGTGCTAATATTGACGGTCTTGATATTGCCCTGCACTCCGACACCTTTGAAAATTCATCAGCTTTGAAATATGTTCCTATCATTTTGGAAGGAGTGGTTCATTTGCACAGAGTAACTTTATCAATGAATTAACATCAAATTTGTCTGCAACAACTGGCAGTAAAAATATGGAGACGTAAGCAGTGTGTTAAAAATTTAACTCTTTCAGTACCTATAATCACATAACCCTTAACTCTTTACCAAACAACAAAATTTTAGATCTGTCCAAATTCAAAGCAGTTGCAGACGACAAAATAAATGTGACTGAAAAATTGAAATCTTTTTCGGGAAGGGTTAAAAACATTATCGGAAATGGAGGAAATGCTGGTTACCAGCATTTTTCCCTTTTCCCACAATGTTTTCAAACGGCTGCTTTCTCAGGGTCATTAAAAGTTGGGATTGTTTGGTAAAGGGTTAAATTGTTCAATACAATGGATGAAGTTTTCAAGCCACTTATATATGCTGTAACATGGCGATTGCAAAATTGTTGTTGGTAGAAAATAACTCATCGTATCAGACAATGTAGATCCAAGATCAGACTGCACGTTCTGTGCAGTCTGATCTTAATCTACACTATCCGTAAAAGAGCATCGAGTTGCGCTGAGAAGCCAAAGGGTTAAATATCCCGTACTGACAGCTTAGATCAAGATCAGATTGCACCAAGTAATGAATATGATCTTCGATATAAAACGCCTACCACATGACGCTAATCTCAGGTCAAGCAATTTATTATCGATGAATAGCGGAGGAGATCAAAAATCAAGATCAGATGACACTTAATGAGAAGTCTGATCTTTGATATAACACGCTCGCCATTTACGTCTTCTTTACTGGTTGTCCATGGCTCATATTACAAAGTTTTATACCCTGTGTAACATTACATATTCGATTTTGTGTGCCGAGTTTGTAATGCCCAAAATGGGTCGAAATTGTCATGGTCCGAGACGTCATAGGATATCGGGACAACTCTGACAAGAAGAAATAACACATTGTACATACTGGGTCTATCAAAACATATTTATATCTTTAGATACGAGAAGCACAGTAATTTTGCGAAAATAAATCTTACCGAGTTTTTGAAATCTTCAGCTGTTTTGGGGAAAGAGCACATCGTCTGCGTTTTGTCATGCACATTGTGTCAAAAAATAGGAAAGACGAAAGATTCCGAGTATTGTTGGGAAATATCACTCGTCACTACTCGGCCGATTCCGTAACTACATCCAAGGATTTGCCAATGTTTCTTCAGTGTTACAGCGCACTAATTTCCACTTGCAAATAAGATCATTAGTACGGAATCCTGTTTCTGCCATCCACTTTTCGACCTACGAGGAACTCGAAAAGTAAAAATTAGGCACACTAACTTCCACTTTTCTAGCAAAAAAGTTACCTCGAAAAGTCGAAGTTTTTGACCTGACAATTGTAAAAAAAACTTTCGACTTTTCGACCTCACGTTTGTCTAGAAAAGTAGAAATTAGGAAGTACTAACTTCAACTTTTCGCGTTAAACTGCTAGGTCGAAAAGTAGATAAGTGGAAGTTTTTCACATGACAATTGTCAATAAAACTTCCACTTTTCGACCTAGAAAAGTCGAAAAGTCGAAAAGTCGAAATTAGCCGATTAAAACTTCCACTTTTCTAGTTAGGACTAATTTTTCGTAGGATAAATTGGCCGCGGGACCGGTGACACAGGAATTTTTACCCTAAACTGGCAGCCTGTTATCGATCTTTATTTTATGGTCTATCGGACGGCTAAGGGAGATACAACGGGTACCAGTTTATTTTTACCCCTACACCGGCTCCAACATTATTCGCTGCTGATAAACAAACATCCCGTGATAATCAGTCCAAACTAGAAAAGTGGAAATTTTAATCGGCTAATTTCAACTTTTCGACTTTTCTACGTCGAAAATTGGAAGTTTTATTGACAATTGTCATGTGAAAAACTTCCACTTTTCTACTTTTCGACCTAGTAGTTTAACGCGAAAAGTTGAAGTTAGTACTTCCTAATTTCTACTTTTCTAGACAAACGTGAGGTCGAAAAACCGAAAGTTTTTTGACAATTGTCAGGTCAAAAACTTCAACTTTTCGACTTTTCGAGGTAACTTTTTTGCTAGAAAAGTGGAAGTTAGAGTGCCTAATTTCTACTTTGCGAGTTCCTCGTAGGTCGAAAAGTGGATGGCGTACAGTAGGGCTTGAATATCTTTGTCAAATACTTTCGTTAGATTAGCATCGCGCATCTCTCACAGTTCTTTGTGAACTTAACCTTCATCCTACCAAATGGGGTCAATTTGACCCCAGCGACTATTTTCATGAAGCTATTAAAAAAGTGTGAATTCTAGACTTGCGACATCTGATGACTTCGTCAGAACAAGTGATTCTATCATAATAATGGCCATATTGAAATGATTTTTCGAGTTTTGAGCTGATTCTTAACTGTTTTTGTGTGGGGTCCGATCGGACCCCGAAATCAAATTCATTTTTATAACTAATTCTCTTGTAAGTTTTGGTTAAATCATGACCAAGTCAAATAGCAGAGCCATGTAAACAGCTGCACAGGCTCTGAGAACCATTATTACAAGACAATGTGGAGTCTGAATTTGAGGACTTGGACGCTTCAGCCAGTGATGTTTCCTAATCGTCAGCCCAAAGTGAAATAATTTTTTTTTGATACACTCTGGTGCAGCCTCAACCCAATCCCGTAGGCGTTGTGGAGAGCGATGTACACCATGTTCCTCATAGGGGCTGAGCCCAATCAAGCGGTCATCCTAGAGAAAGGGCTAGGGGTAGGGACCTAGGGCTGAGAAACAATGACAAAGACCCAGGTGACGCGGACCACAGAGTTCCTCAGCCGCACCAACAACCACAGGATGCCACAGAAGACATAATGATTCATTGAATGGTGTTTAGGCCAGCTTCAACATTATTTAAGTCTTATCACGGCAACAGCTCACATTTTCATGTCTGTCTTGAGTTTCACCAAGTACTAGGCTAGGCTCTGAAGTGTTTTACCCAAGGACACTCCCACGAAAAGCACAGTGCTTTCAGTGAGGCTGGAACCTGGGGCCCCAGGTTACAAGTGCTACACTTTACCACTGAGTCATGTGAAGGACCCCTAAGACAGATATGTTGCCAGCAGTGGCACTGTCTATCAGAAACACCATCCGGATACTGGTCGGCGGCAGCAACATGACATTATTGGCAACAACTGGGAATTACAAATGCCTTGAATTGTGAAAATCCACAGGATTCTTTCACATGTTTAGAATACCTGTCATGATTGACATTCTTGTGCTCAAAACCAATCGAGAAGCAAGACGCCAAACACACACATGCAGCATGTGTCCTGCAACACATATACATCCGTCCGGTTTGTCCGGAAAACTATCGTGGTGTCAAACAAACCATCTTTGAAAAGTATTGATAAAACAACTGGGAAAGCTTTAGCACAAATCAGTGGATGAACCAAACAATGTAAAATTTCACCAAAATTATCTCATTTACCTGTTTAAATATTGATTTTATTTCATTCAACAATTTCAACAATGACTTGTGTTAGCTTTTTTTAATTTTTCTAGCATCAGCACTAAGTTTTCATCTTGGGGTCCAAGCAGACCCCAGTTGGTAGGATTTAGGTAAATATTATGTTGGTAGAATGAGGGTTAAACCTAACTATGATGTTCAAACCCAGATATTTTTATCATGTTTGGGGGTCGTTTCTTTCAGCGTAGTGAGATGCATTGCAAGCGATACTTTTCACTTTTACTCGTTACTGCTCGGATTATGTGGATGGGATTGAAATTATGGTATACGATTACTATAGCCTTGAGCTTGGCAAGCCAAGCCCAGGCTAAAAAAAAACTAACTGCCATTGATTTTTTGCAGCCGATCTGTTTTTTGTTCAGTCTATTACTCTATAGTCGGCTTTGATCAAGTGAAATAACATTAACCCTTTACCTCTGCATATTACCAATTGGAGCCGCCAATTTTGCGCTTTGCCTGACGTACTTTTGAAGTAGGGCGGGGCACCAGACTATAACAGTACCAGCCTGATATGATATGAAAAACAATTTGGGTGTAAAGAAGCCATTACTCATCATAACTAATAGCTCCTTCAGCCAAACTATAATATATGAGCCATACTCTGTGAAAAAAGGGGGCTTAATGCATCGCGAAAAGTATCGACCCAGGTCCGCGCAGGCTGACCTGAACCGACACTTTTCGCTATTGGTCAGTTTTCTTATGTCCAAGGACGAGGCTAGCCCATGATTAAGTTTGTTAAAAAATTGGCTATTATGGATCACTAATTATGTGATGGCTTGATTGGTTTCATGGATCACGGAGATGCATTAAGCCCCCTTTAGTCCGAGCCTGGCTCATGTAATTTTGTCCATTAAAAGAGCATTTGCTGCCGAAAAAAGAGCGGCGCTCTGGTAAAAGGGATTTCAATGTATTTCCGTAATGCATTATATCAAGCAAGTTATCACATAACTATGGCCCCAGAAAATCCACCTTGTCTACAAATCAAGTAAAGCATGTGGTGAAATTGTCCTTGGATATAGCAAAAGGTTCCGACCCAAGTCAACCCGCACGGACTGTGCACGCGGACATTGATCGATATTTTATGCAGATACATTAAGTCCCCTTTTCACAGAGCATGACTCATTTAATATATGTGGATCATATGATGCAGAATGTTATAGAAAGGGTTAAAAATTGTCGGGAAAAGGAGAGAATACTAATAAGCAGCATTTTCTTCCCTTTTTCCGACAATGTTTTCGAAATTCTCCTTCCAAGATTCATAACGAAGCGGGACTTTTCGATAAAAAGTCCAAAAAGCAAATGATGCGATGCAGAAAACAGACGTATTGGTCATAAAAGATACATTAGATAATCTGTTTAATTTTCTGCGTAAACAATTTCGTCGACAGAATTTTGCTTCGGAACAGAGCAGAACAAAAACACAACAACAGAAACAGTATGCCTCACTGATTTTCAAGATGACCGACTTTTGGAATGATTTTTGCACGGCTTCTCTTAGTTTCTCTTGCCGACCCCGGCAGTACAGTCGGTAGAGTACAGGACTTGAGGCCAGGGGCGGCTGGGTCCCATCATTAGCCCTGCCAATTTCTTTCCGAGGATTGATGATAGTCATAGCGACAGGATTCATTCTTCTCTCAACGCTGGCCATTGTTTAGACGATATTCATTTTGGAAAGCAGCCAGTAGGATGAAAATATATTGTGCAACGTACTAGTTAAAAAAAACTCTAAGAAAGCATGGATAGGTGTACTTGCTGCTAGAAATATGAGTGAATTAATATTTAAAATCAAAGCAGCGTTGGACACTATAAAAATAAACAGCATGTTTAACTTTCTGACAGAACAATTATAGAATAACATTACAGTTTTATCTAGTATTAACTATTTGCTAAACGACAACATTTTACTCTTTTCCCTACTGAAAGCATTTGCTGACGACAAATAAAAAAAAAATGTTACTTGATCAATTTCTTAAACTTCTTTTTGGACGGGTAGAAAATATTGTTGGAAACGGAGAAAGTGCTGGCCACCAGTTTTCAAATACTGTCTTCTTTAGGGTTGTTAAAACTCTGGGTTGTTGGGTAAAGGGTTTAGGAATGTATTTAAGTATACACCCTCTGCAAGGACAACAAAAATCAAGATACTACATGTACAGATATTTTCATCAGAAAATAATGCACTACCAAAGTTTGCCAAGTACATTTGGTTTGTATAAGTGTTAAATGCCATTTTAACAGCTCAGGTCATATCAGGGCGGCCAGTGACGCACCCATGTGTTTCCTGGCTTTCTCATACCAGTACTGACACAACTTTCTTTCCAAACCCACTGACTACTTTTCTCACATGCATCAGAGGTGAGAGGCGAAAAATCGCCGGTAGAAAGTTTGCCTCAGCCGGGTATCGAACTCACAACCACTAGGTCACGAGTCGGATACGCTGGCCACTGAGCTTCCAGTCACAAATCACGGCAATATTGGCATTATATTTGTGATATTACTCTTAAATAGGGTTCATTGATGTATTGGGATGATCCCCAGTAAGATTTTATGACCGGCAAAACTTGTAAACAGTTCATGAAAATGACTACCTTTTTGATTTTCATGGTGTAGTGTTGTCTAGCATACATGCACCAAACATGTGTAGGGTATTCAATTTTCACTTCAACTCGAAGAGCTGAATTTGTATTATGGAATAATTATGGCCAACGCAAATAAAAGTAGATATTTATCCGAAGCAAATAGTGGCGGGCAATTAGGGTTTTGGAGCATGGGGCTACCCCTTCTTGATCTTGACGAGTCCCGTGTTGCCCGACATATTATTATCACCAGAACCTGGGCAATGCTGCAACAGTATGGCGAACGTGTTGGGCCGCATTGTGATGACAGAGAAAGGCCAGTTATTTTTTCTGGTCGGCTGGATTCGCAGAAACCGAAAACAACCTAATATCGAACCAACTTTTAGAAAGCATCTGAGGTAGTGGATCTGTACAACGCATCAGCACAAAGTTGCTCAAAAGAACACTTTGGTCTGAAAGACCGTGTATGCCCATATCACTTTTCTCAAAGCGCTATCGACTACGGAATGGTTGGGCTGTGGATCACGATGGCTGAACCAAAATAACTGGGTCCCTTGTCCTCTAGATATATGAGTATGGTGGCATGTTCCTGCCACGAGATACGAGATAGCTATCATGATAATTCTAGAAAACTATCACAATAAATAAAAGTTTTCTGGAAATGTTATCTAGATTTTGAAAAGATCTTAAAAAAAAAAAAAAACAACAACAACAACAACAACAACAAAAAAAAAAAAAAAAAAAAAACAAAAAAAAAAAAAAAACTTTGTTACTTAGAAAAGTGTACATTGATCAGTAAATATTTTAACGCAAACTTTCTCATTCGTGCACGAAGCTGACATTCGAGATAAAATCATCGGGATAATCTTATCCGTTTCTCGAAATCAATAAAGAGAAATGTTGGATGAGCTCGTTACAATATGGCAAAAATGTTCCGAAACTGTATCTGTGTAAAGATATCGTGAATGTCAGCAAAAAAGTCGTGATAAAAGTCAGGATTATCGGGATTTTTTTATCGTGAAACTTTTTATTATCGAGATAATATTTCCAGGAAAGTTTGTTTGATAGTGATAGTTTTCTTAAATTATCACAGCAGTTATCTCGTATCTCTTGGCACAAATATGCCACCATATATGAGTCCAGAGACTGCTTAGACTACAAAGACAGATATGCTATGATATGGCCAGGGCTATTGTACGGTAAAGATGCCATACAGCGAAAATTTGTAATCATGACCGCAATGGGGCGGCTCCATCATGGTCCGGGCAAAAGTCAGTGGGAATTAGCGTTTTTTGAAACCTCCTTCGTTGTCCGTGACTTCGGCACACTTCCTAGATTGCTGCTTCAATATGAGGCTCTGGATACTCAGGTGACATAGAATGCTGGTGCAGTCGGTGATCGGTTTTATTGTAATGGACGATTGCATGTCTGGATTCGCTAGTCTTATCCCTTGACCACTATGCTATCGGGCAACAGGCATAATTATGTGAAATGAGTCACAAGTTCGAACGTATTCCCATCAGGTCTGAAAGAGAGCTTCGTGCAATTCATTACTGCCCAAGAATGCAACATTATTGCACTAGGAATAATCAATAACGTGATAGAAAGCACGAGGAGACAATGTAAGGCAGTCGTCAACATTGAACATTAATGGTTTACATACTCAATATTAATCTTATACAAGCTTGCATGGTCACGTGGGTCCTTCCTGGGTCAGTAATAACGTGTAGGATTCGTAACCTGGGGGCTCGATCCTTGTTTGAAGCACTCGGTTTCCTTGGGAGCATCTTTGGGCAGTACACTTCGTTGCCCTAGCCGTGTACCCAAGGCATGCATTGAAATGTAAGATGCCGCCGCAATATTTCCGAAATTATTTTGAAAGCTATAGAAAACACCATACAGTCATTCAGTCAGTCAATACCTTATTTCTCTCTGCAAATTTCGAAAACAATCAATTTTATCATTTTTTTTTTTTTTATGCTTAAACCGGGGGAATTATCTTTTTTTACAACCACGCTTAACTTTAAAAAAAAAAAATAATAATAATTACTAAATTTAGTCCGACACTACTTTGTAAGACCAGAGAATGGTAAGACCAAGAATCAACGGCATTTTCCTTATGTCAAGTGTAGCCTCTCTAGGTATGTTTTACTGTCGGCAAAGCAAATTGAGCCATGCTCTGAGAAAAGGGTAATTCATGCATTTGCGAAAAGTATTTACCCAGGTCTGGGCCGAAACTTTCGCTGTTGGTAACATTTTTGTATGTCAAAGGACCAGTCTGCCCCGTGATTCAGTTGGTTTGTGATAAGAAGCGGCCATTATGGATCCATAATTGTGTAATGGCTTAATTGGTACAATGCATCACGGAAATGCATTAAGCTGTCTTTTGCAAGAGCATGGCTCAATCAAGATTTACGCAAAATACATTAAAATTTTGTTGAAAGCCGCATAAAATGCCAGATAAAGTAGCCAAGGGAATATTTTCACGGTTCATTACTTGGTAGAAATGTTTAGAAATAGTGCCCTTGCACAAGAAATCCATTTTTATGCAGTTATGAGATAACATCCGATACACATTCCGAAAGAAAAATAACTTAGAAAAAATATCTAAGGAATGCGTTAGAATGATTGCTTGTTCTTAAAAGATGCAGATTTAACCCTGTACTGAACAATTCAGAGTTTCAACGATCACTAGGAATAAAGCTTTTGAAAACATTATGAGAAAAGGAGAAAATGCTGGTAACGGTTTCTACCCTTTCAAAGACAAGTACCATCAATTGCAACTAAATCGGTCAAAAATCAAAGCAAAACTACAGGCACATAGACAGTGTGGATCAAGATCAGATTGCACATATCGTGCAGTCTGACCTGGGGCCAATTAGAATGTCCACTCATCACGATATTTTGTAAGAGTTTCCTGATAAAAAGACCTTTTCCCAAAGCTGAAAAAAATCATTAATTTGGCGTTTTGATGATCAAAATATTCTAAACGTTTCAAGAATGTGCCGCAAGACAAACGAATTTATTAATAAAATACACATTTCTGCACTCTATAGATCTTTCTATTGCGTATAAACATAACATTCTATCATCTATTTTATATCAATTTCGTGTAATCTTAACGATGATGAAGATGGGTTTTCAACACATGGTTGAAAAGAAAGAAAAAAAAAAAAAACTAATCCTGGTAACAAGTATTTTCTTTTTTTCCCACAATGTTTCTATTCTAACTAAAAAGATACTCGTCGATACTGAAGGCGTTTGCAGACGAGAAATTAGATGTTGACTGAATTGATGGAATTCATTATCGATATGAAAGGAAAGGAGAAAATACTTGTACTGCTTAACCGCTTTTTCTTATTTTCTCACAATGTTTTTGAAAGCATTCTTTTTCAAGGTTGTTAAGATACAGGGTTGTCTAGTAAAGGGTTAAAGCCATGATTGGTCACGGTGTAAGTCAGATAGAACATAGTTTGAATATCCTGTCTTATTTTTGCTATTTAGACTTTTCAATCAAGCCAAACTTTAGACAGAAGCTTTACTGAATTGTAAGTAAAGGTTGGTAAATGGTTGGTAAGAGGCAATGACTAAGTAACAGAGGCGTCAGAACATATATTTTTGGTGGTATTTCCTTTATGGAATACGTAGCCTCTTGGGATATTTTTAGACTTAGGGACAGAATTTAGCAATAGTTTGTGGGGCTGTTACATGATCAATAAAACATGTCGATACGTCCAGGGTTCGTATTCACCAACCATTCTTCAGAAAGTTCCTAGTCTTATTCGCAAAGATTTTACCAAATAGTTCAGCCACTCAAAAGTTGTGTTAAGTCCTATGAAGTTGTTATAGGTATACCTACTATGACGTCATATCTGGTCTCATAAAAACAGATGGAGTTTCCTGTTACAGACCTGATAAGCCATTATCTGAACGCTAAATTTGGACCTACTGACTTATTATAGTCGCCCATTTCCTTCATGATTGCAGAGAAAAAACATTTGAGCTATGCTCTGACAAAATGGGAGCCTATTCCCAAGCATGCCATCGTATAATTATGGATCCATAAAATCCATTTAGTCTGACAAATGACCGAACATGGTGGTAGAAGCTCCTTAGACGTACTTACAATTTACAAATAGCAAAAAGTTCGACCTGTGTCAGACTGCGAGGACTGCGCAGGCTGACATAGGTCGATACTTTTTGCAGATGCATTAGGACCCCTTTTCACAGAGCATGGCTTATATTTATAAGTATCTACCAGTTTTTTTTACGCGAAACTTCGATTCACGGCCAAAAAAAAATCTATAAAGTCCCTCTTTAAAGGTCCAGAAGCTGCCAAATATAAACAGTGAAGATGTTAAAATACATCTAGATTTAAACCATAACATTTATAAGTATAGAAATTATTGTAAAGATGACAATCTGTTATTGTGGGGTCGGTCAAATCGTTAGCTGCTGGCAGAAAAATACATTTAAGAACAGCGTAAAAAGAAGATAACCGAGAGAGCGACTTGGCAACTTCAGACCTAATTTAACCCTTGAGCTGCTGAGCTCGACTCACTGACCCTTTGCGGACAGTGTCGATCAAGATCAGACTGCATAGAACGTGCAGTCTGATCTTTGATCTACACTGTCCAATATGGTATTTCCTTTCCAGTGAAATCAACTTTGAAATCGTAATATTTCTTTTTTCTTTTGCGTGGATATTTTCGTTTCATTTATTTAGCAGCTTAAGGGTTAATCAGGTCAAGATGACAATAGCTAACATTCGATCACCTCTCTTGCAGTTGTTATACAGATCTAGTATTTATCTGTCGGACTGGCCTGAGACGAAATTGATTTCCGCCTGCTTACATGGCGTATAGTCGTGTTTACCCGTTGATACAGCCGTGATAGACAAACGTTTGAATTAAAAATGTGGATGTATCATGGAAAGTACATTTACAACGGCCGAATAGATAAGACGATTGTCTGCCTTCACAAGGAAACCGAGATCGAGTCGGCAGCAGGTCGCTTTAACTTTGGAATTCCAAAAATGAACGAAAACTATGAAGATGATAATCCGAAATGAATTCCTGGTCCTGCTAAACATTCTCCACTCCGAGATATTGAGGTTTTACTGTTGTAATTTTGGAACATTCCTATTGATCAAACAGCGGGGCGTTCCCGGGAAATCCATTCCCAGAATTCCTCGCATTCACCGGATGATTTATAGAGGGAACCACTAATGTTCCTGCTAATTATTCACACCGGGCCTGCTATTTTTATCTTTTATTTTCTAATTCTACTTAATTCTTTACAGTGTTGCCACGATTCCGTTCGTTCTATTAATAACTCTTTTGATAAGAGTTTCGTTGCCAACACTTTATATAGGTCTTTGACCTTTTGCATTACCTGTTCTTTTAGATTTTTTATAAATGCATTCCAAGTTTCCAAAATACTGTCTGTTATCAAGGAAAGATTATTTTAACCCTTTACCACACTATCCCTACTTTTAACGACCTTGTGAAAGAAGCCTTTTGAAAACTTTGTGGGAAAAAGAGAAAATGCTGGTAACCAGCATTTTCTTCTTTTCCCACAATGTTTTCTTCCCTTTCCAAAACAAATTTTTCAGTCACATCTATTTTGTCGTCTGCAAATGCTTTCTATTTCGACGAGTCTAAAAAATTGTCGTCTGGTAAAGTGTTGAATCGTGCTTACAGCTGCTTTCAACAGGAAGTCAGCCATAATTGACGATACTTCATGTTATTTATGTGACTCGGGATTTCTGTAGTACTTGACTCAGTGCGGGCTATACGGTCTTTTTCTCCAGGATAATATAACTTACTCTTGGCTGCGAGTGTTGAGCCCATCTTTTTAGATTACATTGCCGAAGTCATTTTGCTACTATGTACAGCTAAGTAACAGGTTATTATTAGCCAAGGATTTGTTTATCCAAAAGAGACAAAAAGAAATTGTCTTCAAAACGGACTATATTTGAGTTGCATATGCGACCACTGTTGATCGAGATCACAAACGTGCAGTCTGGTCTTGAAATAAACTGTTCTCAAAGGCAACTAATTAGCGAAGGACACTCAAAAGGTTAACATCTCCCACCATTAAAACGGTTCAAACGCTAGTTATGCAAAATGCATAAATACGAGTATGCGTATTAGTTATGAATTCTTTTGTCCTACGGCACATTCTGTAAATATTAGAAATGAGCCATGCTCTGTAAAAAGGGGGCCTAATGCATCTGCGAAAAGTATTTAGCCTGCATGGTCCGCGCAGGCTGACCGTGGGCCGAAACTTTTCGCTAAAGGACAATTTTCTGTATTTCAAAGGAACAGATTTTTACCTTATGATTTAGCCGGTTGTTAGAAAAAATGAATTTCATAGATCCACGATCATGTGATGACTTGCTTGGTATCATGAATTACACAGATGCATTAAGCCCTGTTTTCACAGAGCTTGGCGAAAAGATTTTGACCAACAAATGCGAGATAAACGTAGTTGTGTTGTTGTTGTTGTTGTTGATGTTGGTGGTAGTACTTGTAGTGGTGTGGTTTTTGTTGTTGTTGCTGCCATTTTTTCGACCTGCATGTTTTTTCCTGCTAATGCTTTAAATAACACGACTGTGATGAAGGTCAAGGATCTGCCATCTGGAGGTCCCGCCTTCGATCACAACCCGAGGCATAGGATAGCTCGTGTCCAGTATAACTGTAACCCAGGTTACACATGCAAAAGTGAACCCTCGCTCTGGTATACTGAAATAATGTTGAAAGCAGGGTACACCACAACTCAAACTATCAATCTAAGCAACAAGATATAGACCTTTTCGGGTTATTTAACTAAATAGTCGGAAATCGAAATAGGTTATTATTTCGGTATTCAATCATATACTATATGTGTTAACAATTTTAGTGTTATCTGCAAAAATAGGGACTGTAACGCACAGTATAGGTTAAGATCAGACTGCACAGAACATGCTGTCTGATCTTAGACCTATACCATCCTCATGTTTAGTTTAGCCTATCAGGTCATTTTGAAACGAGTCGTGCGTTTGAAAAACGGAGCTTAATACATCCCCGTGATGCATTATTCCAAGCAGGTCATCACATAATTATACATCCACTATAGCCACGTTTTTTTACATCCGATATAATCATGAGGTAGGCTGGTCCATGGACATACAGAAAGTTGACCAATAGCGAAAAGTTTCGGCCCAGGTCAGCCTACGCAGACTGCGCAGGCTGACCCGAGTCGATACTTTCGCAGATGCATTAAGCCCCTTTGATCTGACCGGATTGAGCTTAAAGACCGGATCAGAACCGATTTCATCGGATGTCTACTGCTTTTGACGTTTATTATTATTATTATCATTATTATTATTATTTACCTTACTCCTAAGCATTCTGTGTAAATACCCGAATCAAACAAGAAATATTTATTTGTGGTGTCCGAGGTCATGAGGTAGAGCGTCGGTCTCCTAACCAAAAGGTCCCGAGTTTGATACCCGAGAGCAGATGTCAACTTTAGGACTGTTCATTGGCCCATACATCCGGTGGGAGTACTGGTGGAGTTCCCAGGAAGCAGAATCGAGAGAGATTATTTTAAGTTCCAAGAACTTGTTTCTCAATCAATGTAAAATAAATACGAGGGACACTTTTTAAGTTCGTAGAGTAGGGCGGTCTTTTTAAAACCGCTTGAAATATCAAAATTTTATTTATCTAAGACCTTCGAAATATGCCCCGTCTGCCTCCACACACATTTTACACCGATCTACCCATTTCCGGAACGCCGCCCGGTAGTCCTCTTTAGGTATATGTTGCAGACACTGGTAGACCGCACTGCCTATACCACAACGGGATTCAAAACGGTGCCCTGCCAGCATTTCCTTAGTCTTGGGAACAACCAAAAGTCACAGGGGGACAGGTCAGGGCTGTATGGGGGATGATCTAAGACATCGAGCCCAGATTCTTTCAGATATTCCTGTACCGTAGCGGATTTATGGGCCGGTGCGTTATCATGGAGTAATTTGATGCCGTGGACACCGGTGCGCAGTCTGCGTTTCTGATAGAAATCAACAAGTTGAGTAAGAACACTTTCTCTGTAAAACTTTCCAGTGACAGAACTACCTTTCGGGACTGGAATTTGAAGGACTGTACCTTTCGAATCAAAGAATATCGCATACAACATGCGATTTGATGTTTTGCAACGGCGCGCAATGACAGGTCTGTCGCCCTCAGATGAAACCCAAACCTTATTTTTAGCCTTAGAATCGGGTTGAAAATGATAGATCCAGGTTTCATCACCTGTAACTATCTCTTCCACACGACGTGGGTCACATTTATCATATTTTTCTATAACTTGCGATGCAAGTCTAACCCGACTTTGTTTCTGCTCGTCAGTGAGCAAATGGGGCACCCAGCGCGCGCAGATCTTACGTAGCCCAAGTCGTTCACGTAAGATCTTCAAAACACTTGACGAATGAATGCCACTTAATTCTTCTATCTCTTGCACGGTATAACGTGCGTCTTCCTCAATTAACGTTTTCACAGTAGCAACGTTCTTTTCCGTCAAAACGGAAACCGGCCTACCCACCCGAGGGTCATTTTCAATTGACTCCCGACCATCATTAAAACGACGTACCCACTTGCAAACTGTAGCATATTTTAAAGCACCATTCCCATAAACTTTTTGCAAATCAGCATGAATTTCTGTTGGCGGAAACCCGAGCTGTGCTCGAATCTTACAATATACCCTCTTTTCAGGGATTTTTTCATCCATATTGAACGCTATATTTTACTATAGTGTATAAAACCACGTGTTGAAAATACCCAGCGCAGCGCGCACGTGGACCTCGTGCGCCGCATACCGTGACACCGTTCGAGAGAGGAATGATTACGCAAGTTCTGTGTAAAAAATCGTGCAACTTCATAATCGCGTTAAAAAGTTATAGGCTTACTCTACGAACTTAAAAAGTGTCCCTCGTATGTTTAGACTAAACAGAAATATTTGACTGGTGTTTCTTCGAGGAGAGGAACTTTATAAACTTACAGCTTTCGTTCCAATCGTAAATCTTGTAGTCAGAAATTTTAGAAATATAGAATTTAAGTAGAAATATAGCATTTAAGTAGAAATATACCATTTAAGTAGAAATATACCATTTAGGTAGAAATCATAGTGTTGAGCTAAATACCCTGCTATTTTGAAAAGATGGGAATAATTTTGCTGTGTGTAAATTTTCTGCCATGTCAAAGGACCCGTCTACCTCATAACGCAGTCGGTTGCTAGACGAAAACAGTTGTGTTAGTACTGGTGTGAGAAAGCCAGGAAACATGCGGGTGCGTCAATGACCGCCATGATATGACCTGAGCGTTAAACTCCGATACAAACGAACAAAGACGAAAAAGGATTTTTAATGGATGCATAATTATGTAATGACTTGGTTGATACAATGCATCACGGAGATGCATTAAACTCCCTTTTGCCAGAGTGTGGATAAAATACTTGAGCCATGCTCTTTGAAAAAGGGGGACTTAATGAATCTGAGAAAAGTTTTGACCCAGGTCAGCCTGCGCAGTCTAACCTGGGCCAAAACTTTTCGCTATTGGCTAATTTTCTGTATGTCCGAGAGCCAGTCTATCGGCTAATTTTCTGTATGTCCGAGGACCAGTCTATCGGCTAATTTTCTGTATGTCCGAGGACCAGTCTATCGGCTAATTTTCTGTATGTCCGAGGACCAGTCTACCTCATTATCAAGCCGATTGTTAGACAAAACGAATTTTATGGATCCATAATTTTATAATGATGTGCTTGGTATACTGTATCACGGAGACGCATTAAGTCCCCTTTTGCCATAGCACGGTTCATTTGAAATTAAACTGAGTCTGGAAGACAGAAGCACATAGACCCCAACCAAAGACGTTTCCAGCCCAAGACCGAAAAATACAAATAATTATTTTTTGTTAAACAGAATTAATTTCTGAGGTCCGATCCGCCTATCAACCCTTATCCTGCTAAATAAAAGGAATAAAACTTTCAAACCGATAGTGTAAGCCCAAATATTCCTGTCTAAAAGGGTTTTTCTTATCGGACAGAGTAAATGCAAGATCAGGCTGTCCTATCTGTGCAGTCTGATCTTGATCTACGCTGTCCACAAAAGGTCAGTGAGTCACGCTTAGCAGCCTTAGGGTTAATTCCAAACCGGTCAGACCAAGTGCGTTTACACTTTTATTTTTGTTATAGATTTGACCCCCTAGTTATGTGAATTAAATGAGTGCAAAACTATAACTGTATTCTAGTCAAATCTATGTGAGATTCGCTGCCTATTTTTATAAACATTACTTTCGTTTTCTCCTTTTTTCTTTTGTGAATGACTCATTTTATAGGCCAGTTATTGACGCCATTATTTTCTTTGTTTCTCTTTTTGTTTACATGAGGTACAAATATGTGGGATACTTGTATAATTCAATCATCTCTGTCCGCTGAATTCGAATTTGGCCGCCGACATCTTTCGGTATATTGCGTACATGATCGTCGGTAATGACGATCATCTACGGAGTTTGCCGAGAGAAGTCGG
The DNA here is from genome assembly GCA_945859785.2 of Tridacna gigas. Taxonomy (NCBI): domain Eukaryota; kingdom Metazoa; phylum Mollusca; class Bivalvia; order Cardiida; family Cardiidae; genus Tridacna; species Tridacna gigas. The sequence continues at coordinate 714,074 of OX244033.2, forward strand.
AATTGTACATTTTATGAGCTGAGGCCGTTTGCGTGCTCCATCGGTCACGTGCAGCACTCTCAAGTCCTGCAGCTGTGCTACCGGAGCTTGGCCAATCAGCCAAAACTCACTGTTAATCATTTATGCTATATTTTTACGACGAAATCTCCTCAAAGAAAACTGCAGCTTATCAGTTATCAAGTACCGATTTATTCAACCCGTTTCATAAGAAATCGGAAATCGTTAACACTTCATTGAAAAATCACGTGTTTAACGAAAAAAGTGGCTATGAAAACGTCGTTTAAAAAAGAGTTTTTCTCCCCCACAATATTTTCTGCCATTTCAGCCATTTGATTCAGATTTTATTGTCGCTTGCAAATGCTTTCAGTTTGTACTTGTCTGAACTTTGTCGCCCGGTAAAGGTTAACCCTTAGGCTGGTAGGCGCCACTCACCGACCTAGTGCGGACAGTGTAGATCAAGATCAAGATTAGACAGCACAGAACGCACAGTCTGATCGTGGATCTTCACTGTCCGATAAGGAGATATTTTTCCCCAGAAAATAACTTTGAAATAGCAACCTTTGTGTTTTTACTATCGACTTGACGGTATCATTTGATTTATTCAGCAGGATAAGGGTTAAAATATCGCCTTCTTTACGGTCACGTTCTGTCATAGTCATGAAAATGATGAGTCTAAGTTCGGTGGGGGCGGGGAGGGGGGTCCATCGTAAATGGCTGTGCAATTCGAGACCCGCTTGACGTGTTGATTTTACTACTCGGGTTGGGGCAGTGCACGGTCACGTAGGCATGCCCCCCCCCCCCTTTACGCGCGTGACCTCTACAGCCGATATCCTTACACATATGTTTATTTATGGAATTGTGATCCATGTGCGTTGCCCCTCGAACAATATCGCCCACCGCTATAGAGGTAAAGCTCTGAGATTGGAAATGATGACGTCGCGTAAGAACAGATTTACGGGTTCAAATTTTATGGTTTGCGGTTTGCCCACAAAGAAAATATGGGTCATGCTGGGTCAGCATTTCTACTGGAAAATGTATCAACCAACCAGATCGTAGGTCACATTATTAAGCTAGTAAAGAGTCATCTCAGGACTTGTTTGTGACTAGGGTAAGTGGGAATTGTGGGTTCGAACCCAAGCTGGACGAAACCTTTATCATCGTATTGATGATGCCAATGCAATGGCATTAACAATCTCGTTTGCGAAGGCCGAGCCCGATAGCTCAGCTGGTAACCGATATAGGCCTTGAAACCAGTCACTGGTTCGAATTCCTAACTCCGCCAATTTCTTTTCAGGATTTGATGATAGTTATTGTTGCGGGGTTCATTCTTCTTTCACCACTGATCATTGTTTCGACAATGGTTAGGAGGAAAGCAATCAGTGGCTTGGAGCGAATATTGTGCGAAATACGGGTATTAGAAACTCAATGAAATACTGTGTCAAATATGGTATAGAGGCGTAATCCCCATGTCTGCTCTACTGTAATATTTTTGCTTGCTACCCATTCCAAGTTATGGCAGACATAGCTGGCGATATCTCGTTAGTTTAAACAAAAGTCATAACATAGTGTCATAGAATGTATTGCTGTCCGTGCTTTAGCGTATCTTGTTTTCTTTCTCTTTGTTTTTCTTCAACAAGTGCCAGACAAATACATTATTAACCCTTTACCACACAATCCCGACTCTTAACGAGCCTGGGGAAGAAGCTTTTTGAATACATTGTGGGAAAAGGAGAAATTGCTAATAACCAGCATTTCTCCTTTTCTGATAATGTTTTTTCTACTCTTCCAAAAAAACAAATTTCAATTTTTTTATTTTGTCGTCTGCAAAAACTTTCAACGTGGACTGTCTAAAATTGTGTTGTTTTGTAAACAGTTAAACTGTTCAACCCTTTACCACACAATCAAAGTTTATCGACCTTGAGGAAAGCCTACAAAAACATCGTTGAAAACTGAGGAAAAATGCTGGTAGCCGGCTTTTTGCCTCTTTCATAGAGAAAATCTTGTTGTTAGGGTCGCAATTAATTTGTTTTCTACAAATGAGCCATTCTCTGTAAAAAGGGGGCTTAATGCATTTTCTAAAATATCGACCCAGGTCAGCCAGCGCAGTCCGCGCAGGCTGACCTGGGTCGAAACTTTCGCTATTTGTCAATTTTCTGTGTCAAAGGACCTGTCTACCCTATGATACAGTTGGTTGTTAGACATGATGGATTTCATAGATCCCTAATTATGTGATGACTTTCTCGGTATCATGTATTACGGAGATGCATTAAGCCCCCTTTTTCCAGAGCATGGTTCAAATGCTTTCAATTTGGACTGGTTTTATTATTTTGTCGTCTGTTTGGGAGTTACGCTCAGATCTCAAGCCCGATGCTTGTATGAGCGACTAAACAGGCCCTCTTACGGCAAGATCAGAATGTAAATACATGTAATGCTTAGTTTAATACTGGATGTATACAGTCTCTTTCCGTGAGATTTTTCTCGGGAAAAGAACACGAACTCGCAATGTTTGCGTTTTTTTTTTTCAACACTGGCATCATCATTTCAGTGAAATTATGTCCTTTGCAAATTTTGAAAATATATGAGCCCTGCTCCGTGAAAAGGGGGCTTATTGCATTTGCGAAAAGTATTGACCCAGGTCAACCTGCGCAGTCCGCGCACAGGCTGTCCTTGGTAGAAACTTTTCGCCGTGTCAAAGGACCGTTCTACCTCATAATCCTGTTGATTGTTTAAAAAAAAAAAAAGTTGTCTATTATGAATCGATAATTATGTGACAGCTTGCTTGGTATCATGCATCACGAAGATGCATGAAGCCCCCTTTTCACAGACAATGGCTCATATTGATATAGGTAAAGGGAAGCAATCGAAATAAGATAATCTGGAAATCTTTTGATCAGGTTACCTCCCGTTGATCTGGTCTCAGTCACTACGAATTATCGCCTATAACCCAACGCTGAGTCGAAGGTATCGCTGCATGCTCTGATTATTTAAGTTATCCGCACCGTGCTTTGTCCGGAATTGGCTCATGCCAACACTTTTGACAGCTAATACAATAAGTAAATACCTTTTACCCTTATCCTGCTAAATAAGTGATAGTAAAACCCGAATAATGCCATTTCCGACTTATTTAAAAAAAAAAAAAAAAAAACAGCAATCTCCTTATCGGACGGTGTAGGACAAGATCAGACTGCACGTTCTGTGCACTCTGATCTTGACTTACACTGTCCGCAAAAGGTCAGTGAGTCGCGCCTAGCAGCTTAAGGGCTTATATAGACCAGTGTACCGTTTGAGAGAGATGGCTTTCGTGCATGTTCGCACCAGTTACGGTTCGTCCCTAGTCTGTTTCATCCCAAGTTGCCCGCTTGATTAGCTCAGTGGTTAGCATATCTGAGTCGTGACCTGATGGTTGCGTCTTCGACATCCGGTTGAGGCAAACTTTCTATCTGGCGATTTTTCGCCTCTCACCTCTGATGCATGTGAAAAAAGTAGTCAGTGGCTTTGGAAAGAAAGTTGTGTCAGTACTGGTGTGAGAAAGCCAGGAAACACATGGATGCGTCACTGACCGCCATGATATGACCTGAGCAGTTAAAATGGCGTTAAAACTCGAATACAAACCAAACAAATCATCGCAAGTTTTTTCTTTATGCACTAGCTGCAATTTTTCCATAAATGTAGATCTGAGGAAGAAGAGATTATGGTCAAACGATTAGCATAGAAATAAACTTCCGATAAATAAATGGAAGCTTTATTTAAGTGATATTTCAAGTATTCTTGGTAGATATTAAGAGCGATATGTTTCTTGTGTGGTGTTTCATGCCATTTTCAGCATTATGTCAGTTGTATGTATAACAGTGCACGTGTCCAAGCTTTCCTGGAGTTTTTACGACAACTGGACACAATATTCTTTCCAAGCCACTGGCTGCTTTCCAACATATTAACCATCATCGAAAGGATGATCAGCAGTAATACAGCAGTGAGAGAGATTAATTAATTCTGTGACAATGACTATCATCAATATTCAGACAAAAACTTGCCAACCTTAGTGCCACTAACCTGGCTACGTATTTTTTCTGTTATGTTGAATTAACTATTTACCACACAATCCCGAATTTAACGACCCTGGAAAAGAAACCCTTTGACAACACTGTGAGAAAAGGAGAAAATGCTGGCAAGTCATTTTCTTCTTTTCCTTCAATGTTTTCTCCCCTTTTATAGTCAGGTTTCATCAACTGAGTCATATCTAATTTGCCTTCTGCAGCAGCTTTGAATTTCGATGAGTGTAGAATTTTGTGGTTTGGTAAGGGATTAAAGATACTTCTATACTAGGTCTCAAGAAGTTTTCCGCTAGTTTTTCGCCCATTTCATTTTTATTTTATTAAACTGTTATCATTCTTGTATCTTTGTGCCAAGTATTGCCCCCGATGGCTGCAAGACTGCACAGATTACGATGGATAGAAAATGCATTTCATTTTTTGGAGGCATTCAAAGCAATCGCTGTTGTTGTTTCCGGTTTTAATTCTTATCCGACTAAATAAGTTAAATGAAACTTTCATGCCCATAGTAAAAACCCGAATAAAGCTATTTCAACCTCATGTTTTGGAAAAAAAATCTCCTTATCGGACTGTGTAGATCCAAGATCAGACTGCACGTTCTGTGCAGTCTGATCTTGATCTACACTGTCTGCAAAAGGTCAGCAAGTCGCGCTTAGCAGCCTAAGGGTTAAATGAGGACAAATCCCTTGTGTTTTTCTATCCCTTATACCATATTTAATGGTAATTAACAATGTTTACACAGCTGAGCCATTCTACACACTTTCAAGTTTCAACAGCGTCTTTTTTTCTCAAGCTGTAAGGATGTATCTTTCACCTGTAAAACAATACGACTACGGTCAACTTACTTGTAGCCTATTGACTCTACCAAACTACGAAATTATAGACTATCCAAACTTAAAGCATTGCAGACAGCAGATTAAATGTGGCTCAAATGATTGGATTTGTCCTTTCAAAAATGAAATTTACATCTACAAAAAAGTCCTGTTTTCAAATGTTTGTGTAATATTTCATAGTCCTCTGAAAGTTTACAACAAGGGCTGTAATTCAATTCTTGATCTGGCAACAGAACTTTAGATTTGTGTATGCAGAAAGCATCTTTAGGAGACAAATGTGGCTCAAATAATTGAGCAATGACCTGTGAAAAGGGGGCTTAATGCATCTCTGTGATGCATGATACCAAGCAAGTTATCACATAATTGTAGCCTGAATACTGTCGACACCGGCGCGAAAACCAATGGCAAACATAACAAACCGTATCAAAGTCAGGGAATAAAGCAAGGCAATGAAAGACAGGTAGACAAACGTTTTCAGATGCATTTAAATGGCGAGTGAACAAAACACGACTACAAACCACGACAAAAACAAAGTTTGACGCCACAAAGAAATGTTCAGAGTGTTATCTTCCTTTGGCAAACTAAACAAAGAAAGTCACGTGACCAAGTTCCCGGCAAATTCAAAATAAACACAGAAACCATAAAACCCGGGAGCAATCATCCGGTTACATAATTATGGATTCATTGTAGCTACTTATTTTCAACAACAGACTGAATCATGAAGTAGACTGGTCCCTGGATGTACAGAGAATTGACCAATAGCGAAAAGTTTCGCCCCAGGTCAGCCTGCGCGGACTGCGCAGGCTGACCTGGGACGACACTTTTCGCAGATGCATTAAGCCACTTTTTCACAGAGCATGGCTCAATTTGATTTGTCCTTTACAGGATATTTAAAGGGAATTTGTTGTAGCGGCCAGTGCACCTGTGCATGCCTTCCTGGAGTTGTTTTTACCAGTACTTCACATAGTATTCTTCCCAAGCCACTGACTGCTTTTCCGTATAACCATCGTCAAGACAGTGAATGGTGGTCAGAGAGGAATGAATCCTGTAGCAATGACTATCATTCATCCTCAGAAAGAAATCGAGAATTCAAGCCAGCAACCCCATATTCTTAAACTCTGTATGCTACCGTTACCGTTTCCTGGGCTTGGCACAGAGACGTTTAAGAATAAACAGTACAAAATGTCCTGCACCCCCTGTGTTTTCAACCGATTTTGATTTTCTGACGTGAATGATATAAATTGGGGTAGGAATTAGATTCCGCTTCATACACTAACAGAACAGTCTTTTGCCTATGAAATGAAATGAACTGAGGTATCCCTTGACCTCATGGTAAGTAGGATTTTTTTTTTTGCTCAGATATTGCTTTCAAAAAAAAAAAAACAAAAAAACGAGAAGCTTTTAAGTTTGATTAAAAATGGGAAATGGATGTCGAAACAAAATATACGATAGGTTGAAACTGACCTGCACAGGCTGGGCACACACAATCAGTCAATATTGCGTACTTCCGCTGGGGCTTGCAGAATAGCATGCAGTCTTCGTGTCAAACCTCTCACAAAAGGGTGAAACAGCTCGATCACTAGCAGCTGCCATGAGGTCAGGGGATACCCCTGAGCAGTTCAATCCATTTCAGAGGCAACATACTGGTTTGTGGGTGTATGCAGCAGCCAGGTTCTAATTTCCACCCCATTTCATATCATTCACGGCAGATGAGTAATCCGAAAATATGTGAACCAATCTTTTGGCAGCAGTCATAAAGTCATAGAAATCTTTTAAGCCATGTTTCATTTTTTTTTTTTCACAGGATGGTCAGGTAAAAACGTTAGATGAAAGTGAAGTCACAGTTTTGTTTGGTAAAGTAAAAGATACTTCAAAGAACTTTGTGATGTTAGATTATGAAAGACGGTACCCGACACATCGGGATGACGCTGCCTATGTAATCGGAAGGTTGTCGGAAAGAAGACTAAGGTGAGATATCAATTAGTTCAGATGTTTTGAAGTAAATGTTGAAGCATGGCCATAGCACTTTTGTCAAGACTGTCTGCGAACCGGCCCGAGGACGAAAAAGCTCGTTTCCATGCACACTAGGTTGCGCAGAAATCCTCCCCCAAAAATCCTTAATTGTCAAACGGGGAACCCTTACCAGTAAGGAAGGTAACCCTCAAAATATTTTTCAACAATGTTCTGCCCTTTGAATACTAAAATACCCTCAACCCCTTTAGATCAAACAGTTTGAAAGCATTTACATGTAGTTTTCTTCATACATTTATCCTTCGTGCAGTATTAAATGAATTGCATGATGAATTGTCGATGGGGAGAAATCGAGAAAAGCATCAAAGTCCACCTTTATGTGTGACAGTTCCCATCCGGTCCTATGTGAGGATTTACACTTTCCATGGTTAAATGGGTGTTGTTGGATTTTTTTGCTGCAAATGTTTTTTTTTTTTAAATTTAATTCTTATGAATGAGACTGGGATGTTACAGACAGTAAAGAGGGGCAAACTTTGTATTCAAATAACAGGTTTGTAGCTTTCAATCGGTAACACGATTAATTTTAACGAGCTCAAATAAATATGACGTCATTATACTTATCTGAATATAATCCCTGATACATTTAATTGATGCTTTTGCAAAATCTGGTGAAATTTGACCTTAGAGAGCTAGAAGACATTGTTTGAAAAGGAGAAAATGCTGTATACCAGCATCGTTTGCTGATGTTTTCAAATATATCGCCATCCGGATCATGAATTCCAAGGGTTGTGTGGGATGGTTTCAAACATTAGATTGTACGTGTAGGTTTTAAAAGACAAATCCCATCTTGTGAGGCATATTTACATTGACATTTGCAAATCTTTTTCGATACGGAAAAGTCTAAAATTGTGTTGTCTGGTAAAAAGGTTAGCAGTATTATATTCTTTAAGGACAGATCTGTTCGTAGCTTATAACCTAAGCTGTTAAAAAGGCGATAAACTCCTATACAAACCAATCGTCTTCTATGAATACAATACAATACACTAATCGGCCAATTTTCACTGAACTGTTATCGAAATTATGCAGTCATGCTCCTCTTCTTCTTCTTTAAAATTTACTTCCATAAAGAACTGTGGTTGTCATTGCAACAGTACTTGCTTCTCCACAATTTTTTAGACATTTGGTACAAACGATCATTGGATAAAATCTATTTAAGTTTTGTAGGATTCTATCCGTTAAGGGAAACATTTGCTGTGTCTTTTGCTTATTGTCTCTATCAAAAATGCGGCAATAATAACAAAAGAGGGCTTAATGCATCTCCGTATTGCATTTTTCACACAGCAAGCCATCACACTATTACGGATCTATAATTACCATTTTTATTAACAATCAACTTAAATCATGCGGTAGACCGGTCCGTGGACATTCAGAAAAGTGACAAATAGAGAAAAGTTTCGGCCCAGGTCAAGGCTGACATGAATCGATGTTTTCTCAGATGCATTAAGCCCCTTTTCCCAGTGCGCGGCTTCTTATAATTTATTTGATGTTCAAGGCAAAGGATCTCTTCCCTCTGACCTAACGTTTGTCACCATTTATCTCCCTTTGATTGTAATGTTTTACTGTAACATGCTTAGTTTTGCAAAATTTTCAGTTGATAGTTTAGTTCACGGACATTTATCTTGATGGTAAACATTTTCCCAAACAACAAATTGTTGACTATTTTTATTTGAAAGTACCTGCAGGCGACAAATTTAAAATTGGCTCAAATGACAAACATTGTGATAAAAGGAGAAAATTTTTGTTACCAGGGTTTTCTGTTTTTCCCATAAAAAATTCAAAATCTTTCTGTCTCAAGGTCGTTTAAACAGCGGATTGTGTGGTAAATGGTTAATCCTTTCCTGTACAATCCAGAGTATTCAGCACCATGAGAAAGACAGCTTTTGAGAAAAAAAAAAAAAAAAAAACATTGCTGGAGAAAAAAAAAAAAAAAAAAAGAATGCTTGTAACCAGCATTTTCTACTTTTCCCACAATCTTTGCTACATTCTCAAAGACAAATCGGATTGAAGCTAGAAAAACAGTTTGTTTCTTTCGTTCTCTTGATGTTTAAGCTTTGACGGCTAAATCAACTAAAAAGATCATATAGATAACCATTAGCGTCTGAAATATTGTTAAATGTATATTAAGCGTCGTTTGGTCAGATTACCTCGTATGTGTCAGATTACCCCGTATGTATTAAACTAGCTTGACAATGAATATCCAAGTCTTGATTAGGCTGCAAATTCTGTGCAGTTTGAATTTTATCTACACTGAATTCCATCTGACACATATTTTAAATGTCGTCTGCAACTGCTTTTAATTTGGAAAAACCTTCTATACAGACTGATCTTCCTCTACACTGTCTGAAAAATCAACACAAGCCGGGTCCAGCGCTTTAATAAGGCTTGAAACATAAACTGCTGAATAAAGACATCTGAAATCAACAGCTTAGAGTGAAGCCCAAATATTGTTAGTTTAATGGTCTTTTTTGCCGGAACAATCTCTATGTTTCGGACAGTGTTTACAAAAGATCAGACTGCGTGTTCTGTACAATCTGATCTTGCTCTACACTGTCTGCAAAATCAACATAATTCGGGTCCAGCGCTTAAACGGTTACTGCTTAATAAATAAATCTGAAATCAACAGCTTATAGTAAAACCAAAGTGTTGTGTGTGGGTTAAAATGTCTTTTTTGCTTGAACAATCTCTATGTTTCGGACAGTGTTTGCCAAAAGATCACAGTGCGTGTTCTGTGTAATCTGATCTTCATCTTCACTGTCTGTGAAATCAACATAAGCCGCGTCCAGCGCTTTAACAATAAAAACACAAATTGATAAATAAGCATGTCTTAAAGCGACAGCTAACAATAGAACTCCCGCGATTGCGATTTCAACGTTCTTTTTGTAGGAACAATCTCCTCGTGTCGGACATTGTAGTTATAAGATCAGACTGCATGTTCTCTATATTTGGTTCGGTTCAGAGCTTTAACCCTTTACCACTAAATCTCGACTTTTTACGGCCCTGATGTTGAAGCCCTTTTAAAATGTTGTGGGAAAAGGAGAAATTGCTGGTAACCAACATTATCTCCTTTTCCCACCATGTTTTCTACCCTATCAAAGAAAAATCGCATCATTTGAGTCACATTGAAATTGTCGTCTACAAATGCTTCCATTTTGGACGAGTCTAAAATTTTGTCTACTGGAAGATTAAAATCTGTAGCTAAAAATAAAACCCAACTATTGCTGTTTAAATTTCCTTTCTGTGGAAAAATCTCACCATGTCGGACAGTGTGTATCCAAGATCGGGCTGCTTGTTCTATTAAGTCTGATTTTTCTCTACACTGTCTGCACAACGTACAGCGGAAAGTTTCGTCCTAGGCTGACCTTGGTCGATACTTTTCGCAGATGCATTTAGCCCCCTTTTCACAGAGCATGGCTCAAATGTTTCTTTAAAAAAAAAACTGAAAAAAAAAAAAAAAAAAATCAAACCATTTCAGTCTGCGAAGTTCGGGCAGGCTACCAATGGGCGGATATGTTTTGCTATTTGTATTATTTTTTTTTAATCTGCTTGTCGTAGGACCTCATCAATCAGTCCATTGTTAAGACAAAATGGATTTTATTTATCCACCATTATGTGATGACTCTCTTGCTTTAATACAACACGGGGATGATTAAAACTCCCTTTATCGGAGTACTTTTCATACTATCTTGGCTATTTTACGTAATTCTATCAATAAAAACACACGCTAAATACAGCCACACGGCTGCAGCATAAATTCGCGACTATCTCAACGATTAACCTATATCTGAAGAATTCAATTGATCTGCATAACCTAACTTTGCCCCATGGCTAGGATCCACCTTTCTTATTTTTAACCAAAAGTTGCTGGTAACAAGACCCTGACGAAGAAAACTAGTTTCCAGTATTTTCAACATTTTTCCATGATGTTTTCTACCCTTACTTTTCCTTTTTCAAATTAGAAATGTTCCATGCTCTGTGAAAAAAAGGGGCTTAGGCATCTGCAAAAAGTATCGACCCATAACAGCTTGCGCAGTTCGCGCAGACTGACATGAATCGAATCATTTCTGCTATTGGTCAACTTTCTACATGTCCAAGGACGATGAGGTCAATTGTCAGAAAAAAGGGATTTTATTTGTCCATAATTATATGATGACTTGCTTGGTATATGCATTACGGAGATGAATTAAACCCCCTTTTGCTAGAGCATGGTTCAAATACATGTATTTCATTTTCAATTAAGCCACATTTTATATGTCGTCTGCAAATGGTCTAAATATGGACAAAATATGGACAAATCTTACATTTTGTCGTCTGGTAAAGAGTTAGATGGACACTGTGAAACTTTAACAAATTAAGAAATTATGTGAGTATCAAAAAGAGCAGACAATGATCAGACTGCATGGAAATGTAGTTGATCTTAGTCTATAATCCTCGCGAAAGACATCAGAGGTCGCATTTTTTTTTTCCTACTTGGTACTGAAAGCATTTGCAGACGACAAATTTCATGTGTCTTAAATAGTCAAACTTGTCTTAAGCAGGGTAGAAACGTTGCAGTGAAAGGAAAATATTCAGATAAGCAGTATTTATCCCAATATGCGTAAATTTCCACAATGTTTCAAATGATTGGATTGGTTGCAATACGCCTGATATACAATTCGAAATTTTAGACACGTGCATGTTGAATACATATAAAGACGATAATTTTAATTCGGCTCAAATGGTTTTATTTGTCTTTGAAAGGGTAGAAACATTTGCGGGAAAAGGAGAAAATACTGGTAATCTGTATGTTCCTTTGTTCACAGTCTGCATAATCCCTTTTGGCTCAATTTTTAAAGTATTTAAGAAAACATTGCGTGTGAAGGATAAATGCTGGTTATCAGTCTTTTCTCTTCCCACTATGTTTCCCAAAAGAATCGCACCTCAAATAATGGGAAAATGCGATATTCACAGGCTATCATTTAAACAAAAATACTTTTCTGTATTGACATCATTTGACAAACAAATAAGGAATTATCAGACTGCATGAAAATGCATGTTGATCTCAGTCTATAATTATCGCAAACGCGGCATAAGAGGACACAGGATATATAACTTTAGACTATTCCATATTGAAAGCTTTTGCAGCCGAAATATTATATGTGACTCAAATGGTTGGATTTGCCTTTACAAAGGGTAGAAAGTTTGCCGGAAAGGGAGAAAATGCTGATTATTTTTCTTCCTTTTCAACCTTGTTTCAAAAATCTTAAGTGACTAAAATGACGGGATTTGTATTTAAATGGCTATAAGAACACATTGTTGGAAAAGAGAAAAAAATATTATACAGGTTACCAGCATTTTCTTCTTTTCCCGAAAAAAGGTCACATTGTTATATTTCTGTACATGTTTTCCATGTTTTCGTATTTTCCGGCTCAAATTCAAGCGTCACATGCGGATAAAATGATAACACACGACAAAAAAAAAAAACACATTCTTCACACTGTGAAATACGATTGCAAAGATGGTGTTAATGACGTACCTCACGCACAGAAAACATATGCATTGATTTGCGATTTGATTGGTCAAAATTTATGATATTTATCCCCCATCAATAAAAATGAGGTTACAAGCTACTACACCATTGTTTGTTTTATTTGTTTACCAATCTACGAATAAAATATCAAGAACTGCAAAATTTTGTTGTTGAAAGTTGTAGGTATATGATAATAGGAATATTGTGTTGCAGTAACTTTTCCCTGGTGCTTGTATTTACTTCTCGTTGCGTAAGAAAATCTTAACATCTTGCTAGACATTCAGTCTCGCGCGATTTCAAATTTTCTCACGCTGCTCGAATTAAATACAAGCACCAAGAAAGTTACTACAATATAATAGCCAGTATACATGTATATTGTTACCATAAGGTTAACGTATTTTCATTTCAACACGCTTGAGAGACTCGTCCCAGCCTTTCCAGGAGGACCATATGATACCTCTATGATATTTGTTATTTTTATCGTGGCTGTATGGCCCGTTCAAATTGGCCGCATAACACTCCCTGTACCACCAGCCAGCTTTGTACATCTTTGCACAATTACCTCCATATTCGTCGTTATCAGAATCAAACGTACTAAACTGCATCCCCACATGCTTGTTATTCCAATTACGTGTATTTATAAGAGAGTCCCCAGCGGTTCCACTGTACCCACGCACATGCAGTCTATATTTGTCTTCCTCAGCCCCGACTTGAAATTATTTATAAAAGGCAAACGCTGTATTTCCCTCAAAGTTCTCCATATCTATTCTCAATTGCATCGGTGTTGCCTTTGTCAACTTGTATAAGATCTCGTTTCCAGCCGAAAATTCGCCGTCCGGACTCCCAAATCCGTGTTTATAGTCTGACCAAGAGCGAGTGAAGTTCACGGAACCGTCTTGACGTCTCATGAACACAATCCACCGACCGCCATCTGTGTCCTGGTCGCAGTAAACAGTAACAGGCGACATATATAATAACTTCAGGTAAAGAGTATACACCCCACTCTCTGGCACAGTTGCACACTTTGTGTAGGCTTTTGACAAATATTCATCTACTCTATCTAGGATCGTAGTCATGAATGTTGTCATGTTGTTGTGAAGGTCTCGTTGAATATCAGACAGTGTGTTCTCTATGGATTCCTCGATTGATCGCAGTCTACTCTGCAGCTCTCTATCTCTCTCGTTATCTGTTAGTTCTCTGGCTCTATTGATCAAAGTCATGTTGTTGCGAATATCAGAAATTATGTCCTCTACTGAAAGCAGTCGATTTTGTACTTCTCGATCTTTTTCATTAGCCAATTTTTCGCTCGCCGAAAAAGTTTCCTCCATTAATCGCAGTTGATTTTGTACCTCTGTGTATCTCTCATTAGCCACCTTTCCGCGCGCCGAATTATTATTCTCCAACGATCGTACTTGGTCCTGTAAATCTCGATTTATCTGTTTCTCAGTAACAAATGCTCTGATCAAGCTCTGGTATTTCACTAACACGTTCATACTGTTTACCTCTACCATATTCTGCCTTCCATCATGGTCCGTGGCCGGTAGACAACTGCTTTTATTACTAGACATACATGGGCAGCAGCCTTCGAGTGCCGACATATTGAATAGGTCAGTTTTGTCAAACAATGTTGCAATATCCTTTCTTATAAAATATATGTCGTCCTCCAGGCTTTGGAATTTTTTTCGATTTCGAATCGGCCCATAAGCAGCAGCCTCGGTGCACAGCAATGATATAATTGTCATGCAAAAAGCAAAAGGACACTTTACAAATTCCATAATGACATAAAACTTGTGTGTAAATATCTGCTGCTCTGTACCACGTCAGATCAAATTCTATCGCGTCAAACAGTCGGTTGTGAAATTTTAAGAGAGAGCACTGCAACAAGAGAGCTGTTAGTTTTATACACGCACACCTGGCTGTAATTATCCTAAGTAATTTACAGCTATGAATAATTAGTATACCTTTACAGCTCGAAGAAAATTTATAAAGTACGGCATATGTAGTTGATTAGCGTTTAACTCCACTTTCAGCAGTATTTCAGATATATAACAAGACAAATTTTTGATGCATAGCATCAAAGAAGCCGGCAATTTTTTTTGTTACCATCAATGAGGAAGGTGCTTTAGGAATAACTCGCTTATCAGAAGTTGTGTTACTTATAAATTAAAATTTCTGGAGAATAAGACTAAGAATGTTCTTAAGAATGGTTGGTGAATACAGACCCAGTAGAAAATTTTACCGACTGCAACAATTTGGGGGCTAATTAAGATTTTTTTTTTTTGCTGTGAATCCTATTTTTTGTTTAACTCTTTACCAAATGACACACTTTTAGACTAGTCCAAATTAAAAGCATTTGCAGACGACAAAATAGATGTGACTCAAAAATTGAAATTTGTTTTGGAAAGGATAGAAAACATTGTGGGAAAAGGAGAAAATGCTGGTTACCAGCATTTTCTCCTTTGCCCACAATGTTTTCATAATGCCTCTTTCTCAGGGTCGTTAAAACACGGGATTGTGTGGTTAAACACTAAACTTCACTTTTTTTCCTGCATGCATTCGGAAAGAGGACAGTTACATTCAGAAAACAGGAATGGTGCAGTTTTGCTCTTCAGATAAAAGTATGGTCATTTTGGATTAGGTATTTTCTCTATTTTGACAAGATCAAAATACTGTTATCATTCTTACATGAATATGATCCTACATAGGGAATACCGTAGTCAGACCTCCAGGTAAGAGGGAGTGATAGTATTCTAAATCCATTATTTCCCTTCCAAACCCGATGTTGTGGTCTCGATGAGACGATTCTAATGAGTACCCATAACATGGGGTTTAGCGGAGATTGATTAATATTTTCAATTTTGAAATCAAAATCACTCCCTCTATCTGGAGCTCTGCTGTAGCTGATGCATATTATTGCCTGATCACTTGACATTCCAACAAGCCTTTACAAAATTTTAGCCAAAAGCTAAAAAACCTTTACCAAACAATTACATGTTCTAATTAATGACCCTGAAGAAAAACGCTTCTGAAACCATTGCGAGAAAAGTATAAAATGCTTGTCACAAGCATTTCTCCTTTTCCACAATGCTTTCTGTCATTTCAGAGCCAAATCTCATCATTATAACCAAATCTAATTTGTCGTCTGCAACTGCTTTGAATTTGGACAATACTGTCCAAAATTTTAGCCCTGTCCAAGTTGAAAGCATTTGCAGACGACAATTTCAATGTGGCTAAAATGATTGCAATTGTTCTGAAAGGTTAGAAAGTATTGTAGGAAAAGGAGAAAATGCTGGTTACCTGCATTTTCTCCTTTTCCAACAATGTTTTCAAAAGGCTTCTTTCTCAGGGTCGTTAAAAGTGGGGATTATGTGGTAAAGATTTAATCCTTCACTAAACAATTATATGTTCTAGTGACCCTGAAGACAAAAGCTTCTGCAACCATTGCAATAAAAGTATAAAATGCTTATCACAAGCATTTCTTCCTTTTCCTACAATGCTTTCTACCATTTTAGAGACAAATCTCATCATTATAACCAAATTGGATTTGTCGTCTGTAACTGCTTTGAATTTGGACAAGTTCTAAATTCTTTTGTAGGGTACAGAGTTAAGAGGCTAACTAGTCCATTGAAGAAGTACCATCAATTTGTTTTTCCTTTGCTTCTTGCTTTATTTCTTGATTCTTAGTCAGCTATTGCCTTACTAAATTGAACAATAAAATATTTTCAAGTTTGGTTTGACTATGAAAATCTGAATAGCCCCCTTACAATGTAATAGTTGAACATGTAACTGAGCCATGCTCTGGCAAAAGGGGGTTTAATGCATCTCCGTGATCCATGATACCAAGCAAGCTATCACATAATTAAGGATCAACAATACATGTAGCCTCTTTTTTAATACAATCAACTTAATCATCAGGTAGACTGGTCCTTAAATATACAGAAAATTTACCAATAGCGAAAAGTTTCAGCCCAGGTCAGCCTGCACAGTCCAAGCGGGCTGACTTGGGTTGATACTTTTCCCAGATTCATTAAGACCCTTTTTCAAGAGCATGGCTCAAGTGCAATGATGTACAACATCAGTCAAAAGCTGTCGAGGGTCATTTATAACTAGGTGCAAAACCCAAGTTTGGCTGGAGCCCCAAAGTCACAAAAATAAGTGCAATACCTTTAAACGCTACATCAAAAGTTCCATTACATTTCCTTTCCTGCCTTACTTTAGACCTTTGAAATGGTAGAAAACATTGTATGAAAAGGAGAAAATGATGGTAACCAGCATTTTGTCCTCCTGCAACTACGTTTCAATAGTCTTCTTCCTCAGGGTTATTAAAACATATGAGACATACTCTGGCAAAAGGGGACTTAATGTATCTCTGTCATCCATAATTCAAGCAAGTCATCACATATTTATGGATCCATAAAATCCATTTTGTCTAGCAACCAACTGAAACGTGAGGTACACTAGTTTTTGACATGCAGAAAAACTACCAAAGCAAAAAGTGTCAGTCCAAGTTAGCCTGCTCGGACTGCTCAGGCTAACCTGGGCCAATACTTTCTGCAAAAGCATCGATCCCCCTTTTCACAGAGCATGGCTTATAAATAAATGCCCAAGGATTTAGTGTGTCTCAGTTGTGCTCTGAGTATGCAAGGCTTGTCACAACAAAGGTACATTCTTACAAAAAAGTTATTACAAAAAGTTTCCAATAGTAAACAGATTAATTACACACCTACAAACTTTCCTGCTAAAATACAATATATTGCACACAGATAAAAACAGGCAAAGTGGAACAAAAAATCTGAGACATGCTCTGTGAAAGGGGGGTTTAATGCATCTGCAAAAAGTATCAACTCATGTCAGCCTGTGCAGTCCCCACTGGCTGACGTGGGTCAATACTTTCAGCTATCTGTACATTTTCTGCATGGCACAGGACCATTTTACCGATTTAAATCTTATTGAGCGTTTTTAGAAATAAGAGTTCAAATACAAAATCTGTAGTTTTCATGCTCGCAATTTATGTGAACAGCACAAGGAAAAAAAAATGCATAATATTGCGCTAATCTACTAGTTTTAAACTGGTCCCTTGTTGTATCGTGCATTACACGTATAGTAGTATCAGGGGAGGTAACCAGTCTATACTAGTTTAAGAAGAGTTAGGCTGCCTGTGGGGTCAATCATTAATCAGTTATTAAATAAATATCTATAAATACGAAATCTTTAATTTTCATGCTCGAAATTCATCTCAACAGCACATACCGAAAAAATGCATAATTTTGAGCTTAATAGCAACATACTATTAAAAGTATTTGAGTGAATATGTCGGAAAAGTTGTGCAATGATGTATCCCAAAACTCCCCATGTGCATAAAAAAAAAGCATTCCTACTGGAAGCCGGCTTCAAGAGCCGGCTTCCAACGATTACAGATCACTTCTCATGTCTTTCCTGACTTCCACATGAGCATGGCTGGATCGTTGCTACTACTTGTCTAAAAGCAAATGTACATGGCCAGCTCTGCCTAGAGGGTATCGAACTAGGATTTCCTGATTATCTATACTTTGCATTGCTTTCGGAAACAGAGTAGATCAAGGTAACAATGTACAGAACTTCCCGTCTGATCTTAGATTTATGGATTCCTGTATTTGGTGAGTTCTTGACTAAAAACAATCTTAAAATGGCATATGCATGTATCTAGTATCTAGATTTTTTTTTTTTTTTTTTTATTCATCAGCTTGAATATGTAAATTTGGAACAATATGGGTTTGTAACATGATGATGATGATAATGATAATGACGATGACGACGACGATTAGAATTGGTATATTATTATTATTATTATTAATGTACATCGGCGATGATATATAAACAGTAATACACATCGTAATTGCTGTCTGGTAGAACTTGTTTTAACCAACATAACTTACTAACTTACTAACGTGTATCTAGAAGAAATGTAAGAAAAGTACTTGAAGTCATTTATAAACTTAAAGAGCTATAAAGAGGTAAACTGTGGCATCAAAAGAGAATACTGTATGGCGAGCTTTGCCAAATGCACTTAATCAGTCAGTCTAATAACTACTAGTGATATTTTTCACCCACAATGTTTTCAAACCCTTAACCTGCTAAAAAAGTTAAATACTGCAATTTCAAAGTTATTTTCTATGGGGATCATATCTCCTTATCGGACAGTGTAGATCCTAGATCAGACTGCACGTTCTGTATGGTCTGATCGTGATCTACACTGCCCGCAAAAGGTAAGCGAGTTGCGCTTAGCACCTTAAGGGATAAGGAAGTCTGATTTCCATTTCTTTCAACTTCATTTCCTTCCTGTGATTTGTAAATTTTTTGGTAAATCTTAAGTGGGGAGGACAGGCTTACACCAGATGCCTATACTGTCCTACATTGTAAAAGATTATGGGAGCGGGACATGGGATACACCAGATACTTTCAATGTACTTTGTGACGGATTCTGGACAGGCGGCCGGGGTTACACCGGGGCCCAGTTTCACGAAAAACACTTAAGTCGCATATTTTTCTCCAATCCGCTGACGGACTCAGTTTCCGACTTATGTTGAGTTTGTTATTTGAGGCATATTTTAATAACATAAACAGACTTTAGTAAAGTTCTCAAATCCTGAGTAAACACAATGTTTCAAACTCGACTCAGCAAAATAATGGACTTAAGTGTTAAATGACTTAATATGTGACGCTGTGGTGACTGTATTGACCTATACAGTTATAAATGTCTTTTATCTAGTTGCTAAAAATTTTCTGAATTGCAATAATTAAGACGTTTTGTGGTTTTGGGGAAGGGTAGAAGCAGCGCGAAAGACAAACCAAATGACCGTATGATTTTACTTCGAGTTAAGCAAAACAAATCGACATCTTTTTTTTTTTTTTTTTTAACAACTGTTTCCAATTATTTCAGTTATTTTGCACAAACCAACGGATCCTTTTTAATGTTCTTTACCACTACCCCCCTCAAACACACACTAAAATTTTTCCAAGCCGCCGGCTGCTTTCTCACATAAAGTTCATTGAAAAAAAAAAAAATCACAGGTGGGAGAAGGCTGTCTTTATCCTGTCGCCTATCATAAGTCCTCGGAAAGAATTTCGTCAAAGTTAAAATCGAACCAGCGATCCCTGGGTTTAAAACCGGTTTAAAATCATATAAGTTACTGAATGAAATCCTTGGTATGGTACAAATTGTATAGAACTATCTATTTATTTGACTTGTTGAGCAATATGAGCCATGGATGACAGCCAATGGAAAGAAAAATATTCTTTTGGCCTTTCAATGATGAAAAAAACTACTGTACCTCTAAGGCTACAAAGCCCGACATCCCGCATTTTGTGGACATTGTGGATTATGTCCAACCTGCACAAAACGTGCAGCTTGATCTTGAATCTATACTGTTCAATGAGGTGAGGTTTTCACTTATTTATCTATTTCATTCATTTTTTTTTTTTTTTTTTCTATTTTCGATTAAGAAGAAGAAAAAAAAAAAAAAACAGTATAAAATCGTAGATTGTTGCTTTTTTTCTCCATCATTGGCTGGAATTTGCAATTAATTCTTTCGTCTATTTAAGGGTTACTGTGTCACGTCGTTTGAGGTTCTGGGGAAGTTAAAAGTAGATCCTCGGAGAAAGTACTGGGGTGTGTGGCAGCTGTGCAAATCATTTTCTAGTAGCCTCGGGACTTACTTTTGACTGTATGGTGCTATAAGTTAACCCTTTACCACAAGACAATATTTCAGACTGGTGGAAATTAAAAGCATTTGCAAACGACAAACTGAATGTGGCTCAAATGATTGGATTTGATCTGAAAGGCTAGTAAACTGGTAGCCAGCATTTTCTCCTTTTCCTACAATGTTTTCAAGAGCTTTCTTCCCAGGGTAGTTAAACGTCCGGATTGTTTGGTAAAGGGTTAAATGAAAACTGAAAGTACTTTGATGTGTGAACCAATCATGCGGCTGTACATTTCATTTTCTAATAGCCTTTGGACTTACTTTGACTGTATGGTGTTTAACGCCGTTATTTACGTCATCTCATTTATACCTCGGCGACCTCAGAACCTATCTTTATATCGCGGCAAACTGAGCACCTATCTTTATGCCGCGGCGACCTAAGCATCTATCTTTCCTATCCTTTCCTGAGTTTCTTTGACCAGGACTTCGTACAATATTCTTCCAACGTCACGATTCGAAATATTGATCAGTGGTGAGCGAGGAATGAATCCTGTGGCAATGACTACTGTCAATCCTCGACTAGAAATAGGAGCTGGCGTTCGAACCAGTGACCTCCCGAGTTTCAGAGAACTTTGCATCATTACTGAATGATAAGGAAATAGTATGGTTTAGTCTGCCCCCCCTCCCCGCGTCTTCCTCTAGGCCTTATTGGTACGAGGAGTGTATACTATGAGGAGTCTGGAATTCATTTTCTGTCAACTATATTTCAACGTGTGTAAACATCAGTTTTAGTCATTGTCTTTTGCAAAACTTTCTGAAGCAGGAAAAAGTCGTTGTGCTCCCCCACCCTCCGTATTCACCTGACCTTGTCCCTTGTGACTTCTTTTGTTTTCAAATCTAAAAAAATACCTTTCAGGTCGAACATTTGTTCAGCGCAAACATCTCGCTTTTCAATATTCCATTGTCTTCATAGTATAACTAAATATTAAGACTATGAAAATGCTTTCAAAAATTGGATCCGGAATCCGGATGATTCGTTTTTGCTGACAATGTTGTAGAAGATCTGGCTGCACAGAACGCGGAGCGAGATCTTGATCTGCACCGTCCGATACTTGTTCTGAAAAAATGATCAAACACTTCTTTGTAGCATCCTGACATCGTTTTAAAGGCCTCAGATGTCTGTATATCTTTTCAACTTGAATAACTGGGAGAAGACAGTGTGATAGATCTGTAGGTAACAGCAAGAATATATATATTGTGGAAACAGGAAACATTTATTAATTTCATTGAACCATTTCGCCATCCATCACAATGTTTTGAAGCTTTGCAGGTGTCGTGTCAAAGCACTCTTATGAAAAATGGACGGGTTTTACAAAAAAAAACAAACAAACAAAAAAAAAAAAAAAAAACTTGAACTTGAAGTCCTTCTAGAACCACTAGACTTAAACGAATGGAAATCTTACTCAGCCTCATTAAGAATGGTCGCGACAGTAGAAAGTTCGCCCTGAGGAGTAGAGATTGGACAATACTGTGGAAATAATGTTGGTTGCAGTATTTTCTCCTTTTCCCATTATGTTTTCACATCCCTTCTTCTCAACGGCAGTAAACGCGAGATGGCTTGATAAGACGTTAAGGCGTTCAATTTGTTTTGGGGGGGGGGGGGAAAACGTGATTCGATCCAATTTGACGCAGCTGGTCGGTTGGTAGCCATTGAGCAGGACAATGCAAAGCTCTAGAAAAACAGTGATAAAACTCAGGAAAGAAATCCTCTGTATTAACATCCCTTATTGAGATGGCTTTTGGAAACATTTTCGAAAAAAGGGGAAAATGCTGGCAACATTAAAGGTCTTTGGTTTATTTTTACTACTTTTGAATTTATTCTCTCCAGTTGCTCTTAATGACAGAGAGTGAAAAAAAAAAACTTCCATTAAAGAGGTTGTGTGAGCTGTCCAAGCGATAAGAATGCAATACGACTGAAAATGTCGTAATCCCCGACCAAACAAAAAGACTCTGAAGAAATTAGACTGTATGTTAATGTCGCCTGGTTTTTGTCTGCAAAGACCACAACATTTCAAAAGCACTCTGCAGGGACTAAATCTCCAAAAGTTCTAAAAAGTAAATGAGCCATGCTCTTTGAAAAAAAAAAGGAGCTTAACTCATCAGCTAAAACTATCGATCCATGTCAGCCTGCACTGTCAACATTAAATATACTACATGTAATTGATATGTGTTAAAAAATCTTTATCACGCGATAAAATTCTAGACTTGCCCAAATTGAAAGTATTTGCCGACCACATGATTATTGTGACTTAAAAATAGAAATTTTGTTTCTGGAAGTGTTGAAAGGTTGTGGGGAAAAAAAATCCTGGTGACCAGTATGTTCTCCTTTTTCCATGATGCTTTCCCAGAGTCGTTAAAACTGAGGATTGTTAGGTTAAGTGTTAAACAGTCACTGAAAAGAAAAGTATGACACAGCAAGCCAGACGGCTGTCTTACATACAAGTACTTCTGACTTTAGGGAATTCATAAAAAAAAGTTGCTTGAAACAGTTTGACCGCTTTATCCAAGTGGTTGCAGCATTCGATTCCAACCTCGGCAACATTCTAAACGAGAACTGCTGAAAATAATTGCGGTAGCATTCCTTTAATATACCGATAGTATAATAGTATAGAGTAAAATAAATGTAAATGTACTACTTTCTCTGAACAATTTCGCCACTCTTTACATTATTTTAGAAATTCGACTGTTGCTGTTGTGTCAAGTCTTAACCCTTATCCTCCAAATTAAAAGAAATGAAACTTTCACTTCAACAGTAAAACTCCGTATTTTTCTATTTCAAAGGTATTTTTGGAGGAGAGATAACTCTTTATCGGACAGTGTATATCCAAATCCAGACCGCATGTTCTGTGCAGTCTGATCTTGATTTACGCTATCCGAAAATGGTCAGTGAGTCTCGCCTAGCAGCCTATGGGTAAAAGAAAAAGATGCAGGCTACAAAAACACTTGACGTCGTTCGAAATGAGCACAATTAGGCGGAGTGGAACGGAACTCTGAACCTACTTTAGAATGGTTGCGACAGCAGAGGTTTACTCTTAGAACACTCAGTTTAAGTACTTAACCCCCCCTTTTTTTTATCTGAATAAAAAGTCGAAATAGTGCAAGGTCGATGTTGTTTTAGCTAAAATATGTTACGACATAGCGAACAGTGTAGATGAAAGATCTCAAGCTAGACTATCTGCAACGTCCCATTATATTTCGCTAGATGGCATTTTTCAAAAACATTCCTATCTGCTATGGGCATTCTGGATGTAGAACCGGACTAAGTTAGGCTGTTTATGATTTCGCGCCGTACAGTGAAACTATCCGAGTACTACTAACTATTTCGTTCGTGAAGAGTCCGATTTTATCCTTTATACTAGTATGCCTTGTTAGTGTTCCAAATTTGATTAAAAAAAAAAGTGAGATCATTCAAACGATGAACACACAAGGACGAACGAGCCCTGACGAACAAGCTTAGGCAAACAAGCCCTAGGACAAAAATGCTCATTTCCATGCGCACTGGTTTGCACAAAAAAAACCTCCCGAAAACATCCTTAATTGTCAAAAAGAGAACCCTTACCAGCATGAAGGGTAACCGTCAAAATATTTTTCAACGCAGTTCTGCCCCCTTGAATACTCGACAAAATATCCACCCCTCTAGAACAAACAGTTTGAAAACATTTACATGTTCCTCATATATTTATCCTTCGTGTTGTATTGAATGAATTGCATGATGAATTGCCAAGGGCTGGGGGAACTTGTGGAAGCATTAAACTATAAAATACACCTTTAAGTGTGGCAGTTCACATCCGGTCCTATCTGATGATTTACACTTGCCATAGTTAAAAGGGTCTTTTTTTTTTCTGCAAATGATTTTCTTTTTCTTTTTCTTCTGATACTGATAAATATAACAAACTATAGTATTCCCTACAAATGGAATGAAACTGGAACGTTACAGACAGTATAGAGGACAAACTTTGTATTCAAATACATGTAACAGGTTTGTAGCTTTACAATCGGTAAAACGATTGATTTTAACGAGCTCAAATAAATATAATCCGTTATACATTTAATCGGTGCTTTTGCAAAACCTGGTGAAATTTGACTTTAGAGGGCTAGAAGATATTGTTTGGAAAAGAGAAAATTCTGTATACCAGCATCCTTAGCTTTTCCTACCATGTTTTTAAAGATCTCTTGTTTTTAAAGATATCTCTATCCGGATCATGAATTCACTAGGATATGTGGGACGGGTTAAAACACAAGATTGTACGTGAAGGTTTTAAAAGTCAAATCCCATCTTGTGATGCATATTTACAATGTCATTTGCAAATGTTTTTCTAAGTCTAAAATTGTGTTGCCTGGTAAAACATATAGTAAACAGTATTATATTCTTATAGGAAAGCTCTGTCTGTGGCTTATACATGTACCATTGGAGTGGAAATGAAAACATGACGAAATATGACATGGCTGTCACCATCGCAACTGCATTTGGCATCTAAGGGAGCGACACGACCTTATAATTCACGTTTGGGTTGTTCTCGTCTGCAAGATCTAGGAATTTGCAAGCAATCAAAGTTTTCCTCCCAGATAATGTGTAACCGGACTATGGATACCGGATTTTATCATTCTGTTTATTTTCAAGTATTACGTTTTCCAGGGTTCGTGTCATGTGACTTTCTTTGTCTTTCTTTTCGTTTGGGTCATGCATTGATGATTTGTATTTAGCCGTTGTGGAAATCTTGATTTGGTTTGTAGTAGCTATCCTACATTCCTTGTCGCGTGTTGAAAATATCTGTATGTCGTTTTCGCGAAAGTCCATTTAGTTTAAAGAAGTATGACGCTGTTTTGTGAAATATAGTCGGTTTCCACGTCCTGCAATAACTCGCCCAAAACTTACCGAACCTAACCTTTGTTTGCATGTTTTTAATTTGTTCATGTTGTTTTACAGGTAACACTACACAAGGGGCGAGTTAAGTTTTGGAAGCTGAGATTGTATGCAGTCAGTTCCTAAAATTGGTAAGCCATACTAGATGCTGTAAAATTCTCTTTTATCGATTGTTTGATTTACCTTAACGAAATACTGTGGTAGAGGAACTAAGGTCGTTTTTTTTTTTTTTTTTTTCAGATTGTAGATCTATAGAATGTGATGTTCTATCCCTTTTTGAATACTGATGATGATTGCGAGAAAAAGAAAACTGAAACCAGATTTCCGTTCCATCATTTCACCCCTTTTTCTACATTCCGGACCACAATCCCCACACCCTTAAACCTTCAAAATAAACCGGATAAAGAGAGACGGTTGCAACTGGAGCCCACCGTGTTGTGAATTTGGAGATTCGACGTACGAAATTGGTGGAAAACAGTTGTCATCAGCTTAGGCCGGAGAGAAGTGATTGTGATTAGTGCTGAGTTTGTGTAATTTGTGGTTAAAGTGCTTAGTGATTATAGTGATAGTGTTTAAAAATAAGGATTTGGATTGTATGTGAGTAAAATACATCTTTGAATTATTATTACTATTTTGTTTAATATTTTACATTGAATCTGCTTTCCCACTAAGAGAATTTATAAGAAAGAGTCCAAAAAGTTGTCCCTCTTACCCAGTCAGTCTGTCACTAGTGGTATATTTTTATTAGATAGTCATACATTGTTTTTCTTAGGAAGCACAGTCATATTTCCACTTAATAAATGACATTTATTTTATTTCTGAAGTAAAGTTGCTGTGTTTTCATTTATTAGTGAGAAATTATTGATTTATGAATATTTCTGAATTATATGCCAAGAAATGTATATTTTTGAACATGTATGCATTTATTAGTGTAAGAGAGTGGGCACAATCATTGCACTGTTATCTGTCATTAACTTCTGGTGAAGGAGAGTTCTTAACAAACTACCATAACCCAGCCCCAGTTTGGTCCTAACTCCATCCATTGATTAACATTGTCCTACTCTGCGTTTTGATCTACCCAACCCGAGTAACATTTTGACCAGTTTTACCCAAATAGTAAACAAATCATTTGAAAACAACCTTTAACAGTTAAAATTAGTGTAGCGCCCGTTTACAATTACGTCGCTTTTCCATCAGGGTTAGATTCGGTACAATTCGACGAGAGAAATTCCTATCTTTGTAGTGTTTACATTATTGCTACTGCCACACTGTTTTGAGGCTCGCTTTCCCGCCATGTGACGTCATTTTGCAAGGTGCCTTTCACCTGTCAACATTCATTTCGTTTGGCTGCCCGTACTTTCTGTCGGTGACACTACAGGTCATGCAGAATTATAGGTCTATTTGGTGATTTTCATTGGTCGAAACTTTCCCTCGTTCTGACATCATAGGTCAGTTGAGTTAATTAACCTCTTGACATTGACTGACGACCACTGTTTTACGGATAGTAATAGATAGTTAGAAATAGGTTAGAATTTGTCATTTAGTTTTGCAATTCTTTTCTGTACCTTCTTTCTTGTTTTTCATAGATATTATGAATATATTTATGATTTGACTCTTTATAGAACAAATTTACTTGTCATCGTTATATAAATATTGAACCATTGATGCTGCTTGTACCATACTAAATAATGTTATGCTCATCAAGATAATGTCATAGATGATTTAACTTCTGTTTTTAGCCCCAACAATACTGTTAAGTTAGAGAGTTATCATTGTTTCAGTCGCTTTCAACAATTTCAGTTATTATCATTATTTCAGTACTTGAAGTCGCTTTCAACAGTTTCAGTACTACTTTTCACTCTTTAATTGATTATTTACCAGATCTACTTGGAGTTTTCACTTAGATTTGTTCCCGTAGAATTACTTAAGTTGTGTTTAATGTTGATTTCAGCTATTTCACGTCAACTCTACAGAAAAAGTAACTTGTGGAAAACATTTATCTTTGTTTGGTAAAAGATTCATTTTAACATGCAAACAATTGTCTTAAATTGTTCATAGAGTACATTGCAATTTCCCCAAACCCCAATTTTGTTTCAGGTTACCAGTACTAGCAACAGTATTTGTTTCTTTTGTCAATATTATGTAACAGATAATTATTGCCCAGGTAATATTTATAGTTTTTACCAGGTGCTATTATCAAGGCGTGGCATATTTTCATGTTTTCAAACAGGTGATACTGCCCCAATAAAAGTTCTAGTTTGCTTCAAGTGCTAGTACTATTAAGATACAGTAGATCTATATGTTCTTTTGTTCATATAGTGTTTGCACAGTGCTCATGTGAAAGTTACAAATTTAATAATTTAGTGTATGATCAACATTGTACAGTAAATTGAAATATACAGGGTGTCTTCATATGTGCCAACTTTTCACATTACATTTAAATGTACTTGTAGTCATTGCTCATAATTTGTGCCATACATTTAAGATTTGTGTATTATTCATCCTGAAATACAAGCTATTATCAAAAGTATGGTAAACATTTATCAACTTATATACAGGGTGATATCAAAAGCTGTGTGAAATATTTTACGTGTTACAGTTATTATTGCTATTTATCACCATTTACATGTACAGGGTGTACCAAAAGCTGGGGAAAAAAAAAACAAAAAAAAACTGTGATTGTTAAACATGGTACAGTGTGTGCTCAAAGTGTGTGCAAATTACTTTTTTTACATCTGTGATTGTTTATCAACCTTACACAGTGAGCAGTCAAAATTTGTGCAAATTATTTACTTATTTACAGTGAGTAAATTACTTGAGTTACTTTACTTGTTACAGGGTATGATCAAATGTGTATTATTTACATGTAGTTATTATAGATAGGACTGTTATCAATCAATCAATGTAACTACAGACTGTGATCAAATGTTGTGTTATTAGTTAAAATACTACAAATACAACTGTGTTTACCTACTACATGGTGTCATTAAAAGTTTTGTGTACTATTACTTGCCACAGTTTACAGCTAGAATTGTGCTGTTTTTCAGTATAAATTGTTGTTCAAAAGTGCTACAGCTGAAATATTTATTCACTGGAACGGGAGATTATGATTTAATCTTGAAGTGAAATTTAAATATGAATTCACTAGACAAGCAGATTATAATTTAATCTTGAAGTGAAACTTAAATATTATTCACTGCACAGGCAGATTATAAATTAAATTTGAAGTGAAATTTAAAATCAACACATGGCGAGAGAAGGAAAAAGATTACTGTGTTATTCCATTAATCATACAGTGTTGACCAAAAGCGTTGTATATTGAAATATTGTTCACTGGACAGGCAGATTGTTTTTCAATCTTGAAGGGAAAGTTAAGATTAAAACATGGCAGGAGGAAAAGAGGAATTTGAAGGAGTATCTGAGGATGAGCAAAAATTGTTACAAGCCTTTCACTTACTAGGCATTAAGCCAAAGATTGGTTCAATAGAGGATGTGACTACATTACTACATGCTTTCAATGGAGTCAAGACTGATCCTGAAGAAGTCAAAATGGATAGTTCACTAAGACAAGAAAACTATCAATACCCAAAACTGTCACAATTTTATGGGGAGGAGGGAAAAGGACAAGTGACTTGGGATGCCTTCAAGTATGAGATAGAGGCATTGATGTGTAATAAAATTTTTATCCAAGAGCAAATATTATTTGGAGTAAGAAGAGCTTGCAAAGGGAAGGCAGGAGATAAGATAAGGAGACTTGGCCCTCACATTTCAATCGTGGATGTTTTACAAAAGTTTGATAGCTATTATGGCTCTGTAGAATCACGTGAATTGGTGATGAAAAAATTTTACAGCTGTCAACAAAAGGACGACGAGTCAGTGACTGTGTATGCATCGAGATTAGAAGAGATCTTCGATCAGGCAATTCATCTACAGGCACTGAGGAGAAGTGATATTAATGTTTTGAAGGAAGTGTTTCATGCTGGACTGAAAAGGGAGATAAAACTCATGTCCATGTATCAGTTTGACAAAAATTCAAACTATGATGACTTTTAAAAGAGAGATACGAACATTGGAATCCAGCATTAGCGAGAACCTGAAAAGAACTTGCAAAGCAACAGTGAATGTGGACAGCATGACACACAATAATGATATGACAGAGATGAAAGAGCTATTGAAACAACTCAATAAGAGAATAGAACAGCTAGAAAAGGTGAAGGAGGAACAGTCAAAACAGAATCAAGGATATAGTCACAGAGGAAGAAAAAGAGGATTTACGGGTAGAGGGAGTGGATATACAGGAAGAGGCAGAGGTGATTATAAGCCACAGAGACTGTCAGAAATAATCTGTAAGGTACAGGCAGTACGGCATGTTGTATATAGCTTAATGTCTTCTATTATGAGTACCGGGTGTACTTTGATCATTTGATGCTTTGGTACTATTTTTAGAATAGGTTATCTCTTTGTTAATAAATCATAGATTTTAATTTTTATAAGTGCTTATACTGTTTTAAACTATATGCATTTTTGTTTTCTTATATTTTGCACAAGGTACATGTACATTGTATTTGTACTTATTAAATCTTGGTAAATTATCGGCGCCAAGAAATTATGGTGGATTAAGAAACACATAATTTAGAACCTTTGTAAGGGCGTTATAATTGGTGAATATATATAGTGCCAAACGCAACGTTTGAACACGCTGTTACGACGATATGCTGTGACAGTATTTTCTCCGTAATTCTTTACAGAGAATTCATTCTTTGCAAGCTGTGAAAAATGACCGGAAGGTTGAGCAGACCGATTTGCACAGACTAAATTCGCGCCAGGTTCAGCATTACCTTTACAAGCACGTGTCATAGAGTGGTATTAAACGAAGCGAACAGACCAGCTTCAGACAGACAGATCCTGAACGGAATACGACGAGCTTGAAGCCTCAGCACATTCCGACCAGACCCAGTCTCAAAAAGGACCCGTTCCGAACAGAACAAGCTGACTTGAAGCCTCAACACGACCAGCTTCAAACAGACCCCAGACTCGTTCCAGGCCGTTCGAAGTTGAGAAGCCTGTCTTACAGTTCCAGCCTAAACAGTACGGTTGAACAGATCGATCTGAATACACAGACCGACAGCGGTTCAGCAGAACACCGTTTTCTGGGCAGGTTCAGGTAGACTCGAAGTGCTTCACGGGGACTGGTTTGAAGAAGTTTGAAGCCGAACAAGACTGGAAAGGCGTTCGAAGCCAAGTCCCGAACGACGTTTTATAATACAACGTTTTGACCCAGAAGGTTGAGTTTGGCACATATCTAGTTAGACTGTATAAGGCAGTCGTTTAGTGTTCGACCGATAATCTACCAAGACTGTAGTTTGTTGCTTTGGTGTTTTTAGTTTTAAATCAATTGAGGCCAGATAGCCTGAGGAAAATTCTATATATCACCAGAACTGTACATATTCCCTGGTAAGACATTGTCACCTGAGAAACAAACCTATTTATCGCCATCGTATCTCTTGACACAGACCAATTAGTAATCAGACATTCCAACGTACCTGCTGGTCCTGTAATGAAAAAGGCCGTATAAGTAGAGACTGTCCTTCACTTAAAAACAACATAGCCTTTTATAATTGTCAACAACCAGGACACAAACAGAACAGTTGCCCAAACGCATAAACGCTCATATTGTGGGATCAAATGTGAGCTACAATTTAAGAGATCCCAAAATCACAGTAAATGTAAATGAGGCAGATATTGAAGTAAATGGAACCAAGACAAAAGCTCTACTGGACACTGGACGCTGCGTTAGTGTGATTTCACAGTCATTTGTTGATCATCATCTGAAAGGAATTCCAGTTCAAGCTATTGGTGAATTAGTAAACATAGAGTGTGCAGATGGTAGCCAGTTACCATACAATGGATATGTAGAAACAGAAGTACAAGTGACATCTGGACTACCTGGATCTAGCACAAAACGTTGCCTACTCCTTGTTGTACCAGAAACACCATATTCAGAGAAAACACCCGTCATCCTGGGAACAAATGTACTTCAGGACTTCCTTTCTGATTGCAAAGAATACTTTTGTGAACAAAATTCCGTCAGAACGCTGATCTTTTCACACCTTAGTACTTGTGCTTCAGATCTATGGTTATCAGGGACAGAGAGCTGAAAAGACATAAGAACACTATAGCAATTATAAGGAGTGCAGCGCAAGAAAAGATTTCACTGAAACCAAAACAGACAGTGACAATCAAAGGATGTACAGATAGAGAATTAAATCACCCGACAACCACTGCAATAATTCAAGAATCATCTGAAAGTGGAATTCCAAAGTACATTGATGTCACACCAGCAATTATTACATTGGAAAATGGAAAGAGAAATGAAGTGACTGTAAATTTATCCAATCTGACTGCATATACTGTTACAATTGCTCCGAAAAGAATTTTTTGTGAAATGCAGTCGGTGAATGTAACAGAAGATGTTTTCGACAGTTTAGCAGATGATAAGCCTGGAGCAAACATAATTGATGAAATGAACTTGAATGAAAGCAGTCTTTTAATTGAGGAAGAGAAAGCCAAATTAAAGAACTTACAGCTCAAGCATGTAAATATTTTTGTCAAAGATGAAGAAGATATTGGGCACTGTGGACTTAATAAGCAGAGAATTGATCTTTGTCCTGGTAAAGAAGCACCCTTCAAACAGAGAAACAGGCGCATCCCACCTATCATGGTTGAAGAACTGAGGCAACATCTTGAGCAACCTCTATCTGCAGGAATAATAAGAATATCGAAATCACCGTGGGCAAGCAACATAGTGCTAGTCAGAAAAAAAGAATGGATCACTCAGATTATGTGTTGATTACAGATCACTAAACAGCAAAACAGTAAAGGGTGCATATGCTCTCCCAAGAATCGAAAAAATATTTGACGTTCTTAAAGGAAGCAAACTTTTTAGTACCACTGATATGAAATAAGGGTATCATCAAGTTGAAATTGATGAAGAACATAAAGAAAGAACTGCCTTTACGGTTGGTCCTTTAGATTTTTTCGAATATGATCGAATGCCATTCGGATTATCCAATTCACCAGCTACCTATCAAAGACTGATGGAAGAGTGCCTAGGGGAGTACAATATGACAATTTGCGTCATATACCAGGAAGATCGGATAGTTTTTTTGCTGAAACATTTGAGGAAGACCTTTACAGACTGGATTTGATTCTGACCAGATCGGCTCAGTGCAATCTAAAACTGTCAGCTCAGAAATGTATGTTCATTAAAGAGAGAGTCAACTCTTTAGGACATGTCGTAAGTTTAGAAGGGATTGAAACAGACCCTTCAAAGATAGAACAAATCAAGAACTGGCCTGCACCATCGAATTCAGACGACCTAAGATCATTTCTGGCATTTGCAGGATACTACAGACGGTTTATTAAGAATTTTAGTAAAATAACAAGACCTTTAGTAGGTATGTTACCTCCTACAACAAAGAAAAAGGGTTAGAAAAAGAAAGAAGAGGAATTTACATGGACTGAAAAAGATCACATAGAACAGACGAGACAAATCTTTGGAAAACACACTGAGGACGCAAAGAAAAAAGAGAAAAAGTACTATGACAAGAGGGCAAAAGCAGTGAAATTACAACTGATGACAAAGTTCTCGTCAAAAGAGTAGCATTTGAGGGCAAACACAAGATCAGTGATAGATATGAAGATGAAACTTACGTCGTCATAGATCAACCAAGAACGGAAATTCCAGAGTTCAAGATCAGGTCCAAATCATCAGATACTGAAAAGATTTTACTCAGAAGCGTTCTGTTCAAAATAGAGGGAAATGAAGACGACGATGATAAAAAAGAAGAGTTAGTTGTAGAAGAGAAAAAAGTTACAGATGGAAAATCTGAAGAAAAACTCATCGATAAGGAGAAAAGTCATGACGTCATGCTTGAGGAATCCGACAGTGATGAGGAGGGAAATGTTATAGGCGCATTTTAACATGGGGACGCCCATGTCTTCATCACAGAACCATATGTTCAGAAAAGAGAGAAAGGAAATTCAGACAGAAATTCCTGACTAGAATGCCGAGGAGAAAAAAGATAAAGAAGAGAGAGAGCTACAGAAACAAGACAGTATAGAACTTGTTGAGGAAAAGAGAATAGAAGTGGAAGGTGGAGATGAAGAATTAGATGAGGCTGAGGGGTTACATACTCACCAGACAAACATTAATGAGACAATTCCTCCAACACAAGAACTTGATCAGAACGCGAAAGAAACTGAAACAATATTGGATGAAATTACTGCCATTCCAGGGAAAACTTTTAGTAACGACTTACCTGTACCTGCTCCTTGACGATCAACAAGACAAAAGAAACCACCGGACAGATATGGAGGTGTGGTAGCGCGCTTGATCAGTCCACGACCAATGCATAACAAGGTAAAAGCTTTAGATGAACTATTTAAGTCTGGAGTATTAAGTAATATGGACTCAGAGAATGCACATAAGATTTTAAAAGCAATTATGAACTAATTTTACTTGTATCTACTTACCTTCATATACTTACCTGATGTACTTTATGCTGTTATTCTTTCTCTTTTAGAATACGCTACCAGCGCTTTGTTGCTACCCCTTTGATATTTTTTGCGAGGACGCAATTTCTAAGGAGAGGGAGAGAAGTTAAGCCAAGTGTATTAGTTAATATGTATATTTTTGTTATGTATAGGCTGGACACTAAGGAAGTTTTGATGAGTTCAAAACTATGTGTGTGTTACATGTTACAGCTTACTATATTTGCAGGTTAACCGATAAAATGTTTTTTTGTTTGTTTTATCATTGCTTTTTTTGATTTAGCATTGTATTTTTTCAACCATAATTGTTTTGCAGAACGTATTTGTAGTATAGTTAGTATGTAATGACTGACTAAAGACTTAGGACAATGACGGGACGTCATTTCAGAAGTGTGTAACTGGACTATGGATATTGGATTTTAATCATTCTACATGTATTTATTTTCAAGTATCACGTTTTCACGGGTTCGTGTCATGTGACTCTCTTTGTCTTTTTTGTCGTTTGGGTCATGCAGGAGTTTTCATTGATGATTTGTATCTAGCCGTTGTGGAAATGTTGATTTGTTTTGTAGTAGCTATCGTACATTTAATGTCGTGTGTTGAAAATGTCTTAATGTCGTTTTCGCGAAAGTCCATTTAGTTTAAAGAAGTATGCCGCTGTTTTGTGAAATGTAGTCGGTTTCCGCGTCCTGCAATATCCCACCCAAAACTTACCGAACCTAACCTTTGTTCGCATGTTTTTAATTTGTTCATGTTGTTTTACAGGTAACACTATACAAGGAGCGAGTTAAGTTTTGGAAGCTGAGACTGTATGCAGTCAGTTCCTAAAATTGGTAAGCCATACTAGATGCTGTAAAATGCTCTTTTATCGATTGTTTGATTTGCTTTAACGAAATACTGTGGTAGAGGAACTGTACTCAGGTCGTTTTTTTTTTTTTTTTTTCAGATCTATAGATTGTGATATTCTGTCCTTTTTTGAATTCTGATGAAAGAAAACTGAAACCAGATTTTCGTTCCATCATTTCACCCCTTTTTCTTCATTCCGGACCACAAGCCAAACACCCTTAAACCTTCAAAATAAACCGGATAAAGAGAGAAGGTTACAAAAAGACGTGCTGAAAACGTGTATTTAGGTAGCTCAACATTTTCAAAGGCGTACTTATTTACTTTTGGTAAAGGACTCGAAGATCAGCACGGTCAAATTGTGACATCTGATCGTGGATCCTTGGTCTGCAATAAGTTAGTCTGGGTAAAGTAAGGTCAACAAAAGTGGAATACTACCTTGTATTTAGCGCTTGTTTTACTTATACGCTAGCCTTATCATACTCTGTCCGTTAATGTTCTTTACCAAAATTAGCAAAATATTGTTTTTCAGCTCAGCTGTTTTTCGAAGAATACGTCAAGGTTTTGTCAGATCCCTGTCGTCGTCTTCATTGTTGTCTGCGTCGTCTGTTGTTTTGCAATAAAAAAAAGAAGATAAATAAAATGAAATAAATAAATAAATAAATAAAAAACTGGCATTTTATCATATCTCTGCCATTGCTTAGACTAGTTGCTAACGATTAAAAGGAGAACCCCCACAACAAGGGTAGACAACCATTACATAATTTTCACACAGTTATGCCCCTTTTCAACCCAGAATTTTCAAAGAAAAAACTGACATTTCATGATATCTCTGTCATTACTGCAGATATTTTCTTCAAACTTAGACTGGTTCCAAATGGAAACCATACATCCAGTAAGGTAACAATTCAAAATATTTTTGACACACTTATGCTTCTTTTTTACACAGTTATACCCGTTTTCAAATTTAGATTTTTCCCTAAAAGCAACTGCAGCCTAGCGTTGGCACCTGCATGCGGTGCTCTAGTTGTTTTCCTCGCTTGTTTTTTTTTTTTTTTGGGGGGGGGGGTCTAATATTGCATTTTATATTTTGAGGTGGTGTAACTTACCTTTAAGGCTAGCTTTACCATACAGTGTGCACTGATTTCTTTCACTAAAATTCAAAATATGATTGTTTTTTAGTTACCGGATTATGTCCTTTTAATTTATTTAATGGTCAACGAAATGGAAATTCTACTGTATGTTTTGAGCTTGTGTCACTTACATTTTATACATAGGCTAGCTTTTTCATATCATGTGCATTTGTTTTTTATTTATATGGAGCCCTTTTAGGTGTCTTTTTAGGTACCTTCGCAACTTTAAGTTGTCTCTGCGGTCAGTGGAGATCACGATCAGACTTAAAAAAAACATTCAGTCTGATCTTTTCTATTCAGAGGCAAGCGTGAAGTTGCATTTATTTGGGTCTTACTTTAGATGAAAGTGTTCATTGTTTAATTTTGCACCCTAAGAGCTAACGTTTGGGACAGTTCATGACATTCCTTGATAAATACGAGCCCTGCAGTGTAAAAAGGGGGAGTTAATGCATCTGCAAAAAGTATTGACTCAGGTCAGCCTGCACAGTCCATGCAAGCTGACCGGTGTCAAAACGTTTTGCTCTTGTTAAATTTTCAGCCCGTCCAAAGACAGTTTATCGCATGATTCAGTTCCAAGTTAAAAGAAACGGACTTTATGGATACATATTCATATTAGCCACGCTCTATGAAAAGGAGGATTAATTCGTCTGTAAAAAATGAATTGACCCATGTAAGCCTGTGCAGTCCGCCCAGCCTGACCTGGGCCGAAACTTTTCGCTATTGGTAAACCAGTCTACCTCATGATTAAATCGATTGTGTAGAAAAAAGTGGCTATTATGGATCCACGATTAAGAGATGACTTGCAACACAAAATGCATCACGGAAATGCATTAATGTCCATTTTGCCAGAGCGCCCTATTATTACTTCGTGGGTATCATATATCACAGAGATGCATTAAACTTATCTTTTGCCAGAAAAATGGTCCGTATTTATTTTTAGCTGGGCTGTTTTCTAAGAAATCGTCAAAGTATTGTCATACCCTGTCGTTATGGTTGTTTTCATCAGCATACGTGAACTCTGATGACAATTTAAGATTTCTCTGTAACCACACAATAATAACAATAATAAATATTATTATTATTATTATTATTATTATTATGGTAAACATGGGATAGTTGTTAACATTTGTAAGTGGAATCTTTACCAGAAGGGGAGGTAAGTAACATCATAAAATTTTTATCGATGCATTTGAGAAAAATATTCAGTGACATGGAGAAAAAGTTGCGTCAGCACTGCGAGAAAGTCGGGAAATACATGCTGGCCGCTGTGATATGGCCTAAGCTGTTAAAACGGCGTTAAACTCCGATGCAAACCAATCTTTCAATGAAAGTAATCGGCCACTTTTAACTGGACTGTTACTGTAATTATCCAGTCATGCTCTTCTTCTTCTTCAAAATTTGCTTCCATAAGGAAATGTGGTTGTCATAGCAACAGTACTTGTTTCTGAAAAAAAAAAAAAAAAAAAAACAATGCAGATATTTGGTATGAATGATCACTGGATGAATCTTTATAAGTTTTATAGGATTCTATCCGTTAAATGAAATAATGGCTGTGTCTTTTCCTTATTGTCTCTATCCAAAATGCGGCGATAATAACAATTTGAGCCATGCTCTGGCAAAAGGGGGCTTAATGCATCTCCGTACTGCATTACACTAAGCAAGCCATCACATTATTACGGATCTATAATAACCACTTTCATTAACAACCAACTTAATCATGCGGTAGACAGGTCCTTAGACATTCAGAAAATTGACCAACAGCGAAAATTTTCGGCCCAGGTCAGCTGACATGAGTGGATATTTTCTCAGATGCATTAAGCCCCCTTTTCACAGTGCGCGGCTTCTTATAATTTATTTGATATTCAAGGCAAAGGATCTCTTCCCTCTGACCTAACGTTTGTCACCATTTATCTCCCTTTACTTGTAATGTTTTACTGCAACATGCTTAGTTTTGCAAAATTTTCAGTTGATAGATAGTTTAGTTCACGGACATTTTCCAAAACAACAAATTGTTGACTTGATTGTATTCTTATTTGAAAGTACCTGCAGGCGACAAATTCAAAATTGGCTCAAATGACAAACATTGTGATAAAAGGAGAAAATTTTTGTTACCAGGGTTTTCTGTTTTTCCCATGAAAAATTCAAAATCTTTCTGTCTCAAGGTCGTTTAAACAGCGGATTGTGTGGTAAATGGTTAATCCTTTCCAGTACAATCCAGAGTATTCAGCACCATGACAGCTTTTGAGAAGAAAAAAAAAGAAAAAAAACACTGCCGGAGAGAAAACAAAAGAAAAAAAAAAACAAAAAAACTTGTAACCAGCATTTTCTACTTTTCCCACAATCTTTGCTACATTCTCAAAGACAAATAGGATTGAAGCTAGAAAAACAGTTTCTTTCTTTCGTTCTCTTGATGTTTAAGCTTTGACGGCTGAATCAACTAAAAAGATCATATAGATAACCATTAGCGTCTGAAATATTGTTAAATGTATATTAAGCGTCGTTTGGTCAGATTACCTCGTATGTGTCAGATTACCCCGTATGTATTAAACTAGCTTGACAATGAATATCCAAGTCTTGATTAGGCTGCAAATTCTGTGCAGTTTGAATTTTATCTACACTGAATTCCATCTGACACATATTTTAAATGTCGTCTGCAACTGTTTTAATTTGGAAAAACCTTCTGTACAGACTGATCTTCCTCTACACTGTCTGAAAAATCAACATAAGCCGGGTCCAACGCTTTAATAAGGCTTAAAACATAAACTGCTGAATAAAGACATCTGAAATCAACAGCTTAGAGTGAAGCCCAAATATTGTGAGTTTAATGGTCTTTTTGCTGGAACAATCTCTATGTTTCGGACAGTGTTTACTAAAGATCAGACTGCGTGTTCTGTACAATCTGATCTTGCTCTACACTGTCTGCAAAATCAACATAATTCGGGTCCAGCGCTTAAACGGTTACTGCTTAATAAATAAATCTGAAATCAACAGCTTATAGTAAAACCAAAGTATTGTGTGTGGGTTAAAATGTCTTTTTTGCTTGAACAATCTCTATGTTTCGGACAGTGCTTGCCAAAAGATCACAGTGCGTGTTCTGTGTAATCTGATCTTCATCTTCACTGTCTGTGAAATCAACATAAGCCGCGTCCAGCGCTTTAACAATAAAAACACAAATTGATAAATAAGCATGATTTAAAGCGACAGCTAACAATAGAACTCCCGCTATTGCGGTTTCAACGTTCTTTTTGTAGGAACAATCTCCTCGTGTCGGACATTGTAGTTATAAGATCAGACTGCATGTTCTCTATATTTAGTTCGGTTCAGAGCTTTAACCCTTTACTACACAATCTCGAATTTTTACGGCCCTGATGTTGAAGCCCTTTTAAAACGTTGTGGGAAAAGGAGAAGTTGCTGGTAACCAACATTATCTCCTTTTCCCACCATGTTTTCTACCCTATCAAAGAAAAATTGAATCATTTGAGTCACATTGAAATTGTCGTCTGCAAATGCTTTCATTTTGGACGAGTCTAAAATTTTGTCTACTGGAAGATTAAAATCTGTAGCTAAAAATAAAACCCAACTATTGCTGTTTAAATTTCCTTTCTGTGGAAAAATCTCACCATGTCGGATAGCGTATATCCAAGATCGGGCTGCATGTTCTATGAATTCTGATTTACCTCTACACTGTCTGCACAACGTACATTTTACGTCGTAAAATGAAAGGGTTGTCTGGTAAAGAATAGTAGAATTAACCCTTTACCACACAATCCCGAGGTTTAACGACCCTGAGGAAGAAGCCTTTTGAAAACACTGTGGGAAAGAAGAAAATACTGATTATAAGCATTTTCTCATTTTCGATTAATTATTTAACTCCTAACAAATACAGATTACAT
The DNA here is from genome assembly GCA_945859785.2 of Tridacna gigas. NCBI lineage: Eukaryota > Metazoa > Mollusca > Bivalvia > Cardiida > Cardiidae > Tridacna > Tridacna gigas. The sequence goes on from OX244033.2 coordinate 753,518, forward strand.
CATTTGAGCCATATTTGAATTGTCATCTGCAAATGTTTTAAGTTTGGACGAATCTAAATTTTTGTCATGCAGTAAATTGAGGGAAATATGCATATAGACTTTTTCGTGGTACTGTCCTCGGGCAAGACACCTCAGAGCCCTAGCAGAGTACTGGTGAAACCCAGGAAATACACGAATTTGTGAGCTGTCGCCCTGATATGACTGGAATGATGTTGAAGGCGGCGTAAAACACCATTCAATCAATCAGTCAGCATCTACAGACGGAATAATGACTTGAGACAGAAAATCTGCATCTTTGTATGTAGAGGTAAAACCAAACAAGAACAATAGTAGTATAGGAGGTCAGATTCGGGCATTTTAGGCGAAAATGCCCGAATCTGACCTCCCTGGAGCCAAAATGCCCGAAATCCACCTCCCTAGGGAGGTGGATTTCGGGCAAATTTTGTCCCTAGGCTACCCTACCACCAGATTTTTCAGATTTTCGGCAGTTTTGGCGGCCATCTTGGATTTGCCCGAATCTGACCTCCCTGGAGCCAAATTTGCCCGAAATTGACCTCCCTAGGGAGGTGGATTTGGGGCAAATTGGTCCAAATTGGGTCGAAAAATCGTCATTTACCCTTATCTCTCCCTTAACCCTTCTAAAACCCTTTTGTTTCCTTCTAAAACCTTCTAAAACCCTTATCCCTTAACGGTCGGTTGTAACCCTTAACGTTTTGATACAACCTTTAACTTTTACACAGGCAATCACCTTGTTCGACTTAGTCTTTTCCCCACGATATGACTTATAAACCGGATTCTCGACGATATGGGTTATATGAGCTATATACCGTATTATGGTTGAATTAGTCTGACAAGATTTGTCTCCCTTTGTGCTATACGTGACTTTCCCGGAAATCAAACATGACGTCATTTTCCGAAAATGTAACGAAATCATGTTTACTGGGTTTTTCCCACCATTTCCCAGGAATCGGATCATCTAGACTTATCCGATCTTAGTCTTATTCGTCCCTAGTTTTATTTGTCCCTAGTTTTTATCTGCAAAACTTTTTTTAATTGTAAAAAATTTTTATCCGAAATTTTTTATCCAAATTTTTTCTATGATAAAAAATTTTTAAGTGTAAAGTTTTGTCTATTGCTAAATTTCTCTCTGCAAGATTTTTTTAATCGTAAAATTTTTTCTATCGCTAAAAATTTTTCTCTCTGCAAGATTTTTCTCTCTGTAAGATTTTTTATTTGAAAAAAATTGTCTACAACTTTTTTTCTCTACAAGTTTTTTCTCTCTGCAAGATTTTTATCTCTGTAAGATTCTTTGTCTGCAAGTTTTTTCTCTCTGCAAGATTTTTCTCTCTGCAAGATTTTTTAATCGAAAAATTTTTCTATTGATAAAAGTTTTTCTGTCTGCAGGAGTACTATACGTTTACGAAATTGACACAATGTTCGAACGACTGCCTATGGCCTCAGACTGGTGGACTTAGTCTTTTTCTCTAATCTCGATCGTTTCTGTAGGACTTAGTCTTTGGAGAGCTATTCTTTCTCTATCACCGTCAGACAGAGATCATCGTAGGACTTAGACTATTTTTACGATGTGGGGCTATATACCATTTCACGCTGGCTCAGGCGAATTCGCCTTCCTCTCTAGGGATGTGGACTTAGGTTTTCTCTACCATAGTTGCTACCATCGTTAGACTTAGTCTTTTTTCTCCGGCTTGGAGTACTTCGTTTGGAGTGCAACTCTCTCTGCTAACTTTTTTTGTCTACAACTTTTTTTCTCTTTGTGAGATTTTTTCTCTTTGCAAGATTTTTTTAATTTGAAAAAAAGTTTGTCTACAACTTTTTCGCTTTGCAAGATTTCTCTATAAGTTTTTTCTATCACTAAAAAAGTTTTCTCTCTGCAAGATTTTTTAATCGAAAAGTTTTTCTCTCTCTGCAAAAGTACAACTCTTAGGATACATCTGCGAAATTGACAATTCTCAAAAGATAGACTTCCTGGGTATTGGTTAGTCCTGAAAAGGACTGTTTTGATTTTTTGGTATAGCTGTCTGCTTTTATCAACAGTTTTCCTTTGGTTCTTTCGGGATCTTCGGAATCTTGAAGTTATCCATATTCTACCAGGGTTGGCGTTACATAGCTGGGGTCGAATCGTTGTTTTTGTGAAGCTGGCTATCGTCTTTCTCTGCTTTCTCTGATTTTCGTTTTCTTCTTGGCTTGACTTCTTTTGTCTGATTTGACTGTTGTTTTACATCAAAAGATAGAATTTCTGGTATTGGTTAGTCCTGAAAAGGACTGTTTTGTTTTTGGTATAGCTTTCTCTCTATTGAGAGCTTTCCTTTGGTTCTTTCGAGATCGTCGGAATTTTGAAGTTATCCATATTCTACCAGGGCTGGTGTTACAGAGCTGGGATCGAATCGTTGTTTTTTGTGAAGTTGGTTATCGTCTTTCTCTGCTTTCTCTGATTTTCGTTTTCTTCCTCTTCTTCTTGACTTGGCTTCTTCTGTCTGAGTTGACTGTTGTTTTACAGGAGTGACGATAGAAGCTGTTAACTTTTGAAAACTGGTTTTATCAAAGTTAACCTGGGCTGGAATCGATACATTTACAGATCAATCTTGTCTTACAGATGAATCTTGTTGACTCTGTTGATTTTGTAGGCATAATGTCTCAATGTTTTTATTGAATTGATTCATATTTGTGTTTAATATTTTCACTTCGTCTAAAATCTGAGTTATCACAGAATTTTGGTTTGAAATCAATTGGTTTATTTCTTCTTCGATTTTATTAACCGATCCTGTCATCGGCTCAATGAATGTTGAATTCATAGCTGTCGATAGAATATCTCTACTGTTTTCAGACTGTGGTGAGGAGATGTCTAGGACGGGGTTTTCTTGCGGTAAGGAGTCGTCTAAAACGTCTAAGTTGGAATCCATTTTTCCGTGATCAGTTTGGTCTAAGTTGGAATCCATTTTCCGTTAACAGTTTGTTTTATTCGCACTAGTTAACAGTTTGTTTTATTCGTACTATTCGAGAATCGAAAGTCGAATGATTATAGAGAGAAAGTTCGCCAGCAATTTATAGCTTTTGGTCGAGGGGATTTGTCTTGGGATGTAGACTTGGGCTTTTCTGTAGGTATTGTAGATAGAACATAACATACTATATGATCTCACATAGAAAATAACATTCTATATGAATAAAATTTCTAGCTACATTTTTTTTCCATCTCTGAACTTTTTTGGGATCTTGTTAATTTTTCAAGTCTGAACTTTTCTTTATTCAAGTTTTGGGAAGAAATCAAAACAGACGACTTTTTTTAAATCATTTCTTTATTCAAAGTTTTTTAACATTATCATTAAAAACAGTAACATTTAAAACAAAGCAAAACATTCTAACACTATATTTTATATATTTACAAATACATGATTGAAATACATGATTCATTCAAAGTTTCTGACAATATTATCGTTAAAAACACTATAACATTTTTAACAATACAGTTTCTTACAAAGCATTGAAGATACAGTTTTTAACAATACAGTTTTAATCTACAACAATGACAAAACAATTCTTACAATGCAAATTCACAGATACCTCGATTTTTCCACTTGTCTTCATGTTCCACAACAGTTTTGTGTAATTGTTCATTGCCCAAAGACATTGGATATACGCTGTCCATTTCACTATATTCACGTACTCCACTAAATGGAAAAACATGTTTTGAAATATCTTTTGTCGAAAGAGTTGAATATACGATTTCTTCTGTGACATCTCTATCAAATAGAATATAACCTTCCAGGGTATCCACTGTTTCCTCACCGTCTTGAATAGATCCTTTTTTGTAGCGTAAGTAAAAGTCAAACAGAACTGATTTCATTTTCAGGACGTTCAGAAAACTTTCTTCTGTTCTTCCTACGATGATGAATACCCATCGACTTGTGGAATGCATTTGTTTAGCAATATAGTTGTCTTTCAACAGACAGATTGCTAAATAAGCTTTGAGAGGAAGATCGAAAGCTGTGTCATCCCCCATCATCACAATAAAGCTGTGTATACCATACAATTTGCAGGATTTTTCTCCTTTTGCAACTCCCTTATGCAATTTGTTTATCCAAAGTTTCACACAGCTGAATTTAATATCAGACTGTACTTGTTCATCGAGTGTGTGCAGATCGATGAAATCTCTATAAACTTTTTCACGTAGTTCTATCGGTAAAGACAGCATTTCACTTGACATGATTTCACTTTTGATAGTTTTCACTGTTTTTTAAAAAAACGTCTTACTTTGGTCGTTCAAAACAGTGTAACACGATGTTGTTTCTTACAGATATTTATACCCTTAAACTTTTATGACCATAGGGAACAGTATCAGTATCGTTTACAATCACTCTTTTGGTGTATACAGAGCGAAAGGTTTTTGACTGTGGTTCGCTGGTCACTGTTCTGTCTTTATGTCTTTTGATTCTACAGTCATACTGAACTTTAATTTCTACTGTGCGATCCAAAGCACATTTTGAATAGGTGTCGAAATTCACCAGCTGATTTGTATTGTGATCCAGAGTAATTCCCTTGACTTTACATTTGCTTTTTTCTTTTCCATCTTTTGTTTTCATTTTATAAGCGTAATTCTTGGGACCTAATCCTCTGAAATGGGTAATTCTACAATCAGGCTCTTCATCGGTCCATTTTCCTAGTCTGCTGTTAATGATGGGAGGGTTCCACAATTCAGGATCATGAATGTACATACAACTATCTGTATCGAAATACAGTACTCTATCCTCCAATCTTTCAAGAACTCTGTACAGTTCCAACCTTGCATAAGCTGTTACGTAGGATGCTACAATAACATTAGCTGTAGCATGCGTTTCGACAAAGTCCATCTTTTCTTCATAGTTGACCAAAATGAATGGGCACTCGTTGTCAAAGATTTCCACATGTTTTACCGTGTATTTCGGGTCGGTAATCAACTCGAAATATTTAGACGGTTCTCTGATGTATTTCGTCTTGCTCATGTTTTCACGCTGTGCTAATTTTCCCCAAAGACAGTTCAGCATAATCTTAGCAAATGATCTTTTGCCAGGATTTTTTTGAATACATTTGGGATCGAGACGAATCCCTTCGGCTTCCTCATACTCGCGAATGAATTGGGACTTTTCCGAGTCTGTCTGACACCAGCCGGGATATCCACTGGCTTCTTGCTTGATTTTCAAGAAATTGTCCACATAGCCTTTAAAGAATTGGTCCGAAACAGAGTCGAAATGCCAGATTTCATACACTTGCATTAGCCGATATCCACAGTCGAGAGCTTTGAACAGTTCGAATGTAACCCAAGTTCCAACCAAGGCTCTCTCTTCTCTATCATGATTACAAACGTTTGAGCTTTCTTGTGCACATTTCATACAAAGTGGAAACATCATCTTGTTGTTACAGTGAACTGGAAGAACAGGATGAAACAAATCAGTTGGCGGTAGAACTTTGCATTTAATGAGTCCTTCATACTGACGAATATTCTCCATGTCAATGTTCTCATAAGTCAAGATTGTTGGATGGCCTACAGGATAGAATTTATGTTTGCAGACGTAAGGATACAGAGAGCAAATGTCAATGTACTTGATTTCCTTCTCACTGCTTTCCTCAACATCATAGGCAATTTTTATTGCATTGCATCTGCCTCCAGCCAGGTCCTCTCTTGGTTCGATGGGATCATGGTTCGGGTATAGACTTTCAATGGTTTTTTTGTACTCTTTATCCTTCTTCATCTTGGCGTCGAATTCATGCTCCCATATGGTCACGACGTTATATCCCATTCTTTTGATAGTTTCTAACCGTTCGATAGTACTATTGTACAATTCATCCATTGTTTTTCCATTGATGGGGTTGATATATTTTCGATCCTTGAAACATGTCTGACAACCATGAAATAAATCCCCGAGGAATTCATAGACAGTGTTTGATTTGTGGTGAAATCCGTCTACAGTGTATTTCCCTATTCGGAATTCACCGCCATTTTTGGCATGTTGAATATGAATCACTTTTTCTCTAGCGATGCTTTGAATCCAACGTATAGCTTTCATAGAAAACCGACGTCTGACTGGATCTTTGCTTGAAATGATGGCTATCTGATCTTTTGGTAAATAATCTTTTCGCCAAATCTTGTTACAGGCTCCGGCGATGGTAAACGCCTCTGTAAATGGACAAATTCCACTCTGTTCGATGAACAACTTTCTGAATTCACCACAGCCTCGTCTTAGGATATCAACATCCGATCGACAGTACATCTCCATCTCTTTTTGAAAATTGAATTCCTCACCGTTTTGAACTTTGTCATTATACCAGACTATGAATTTCGATCGAGCCTCTTCGGACATTGAATCGGGCTTGTAATAAGACATATCCAGGTACGGGCCGATGTAATCCCAAAATTCGTCTGTATTTGCCCAGTGAGGAAAGTAGCCTTTTTCATTTCTTGAAGTCCAAACGTAGTCGGAAATTTCGCCAGCCCAAAGTTCATGAAACTGAAGGAGTCGATCAAACACACACCGTTCAGTTCTAACTTCAAAATATTATTTCCATTCATGGTTAGTTCTGGTTCTTTCATCCCAACGTTGATAATGTGGTTGAGAATAAATTGGCCATCATAGCCTTTGAGATTATGAGCAATAGCTATGATTCCTTTATGATGCTTTGTAAAGAGCCAGCTGCAAAATTGACTCAAAGTTTCTTTTCCTTGAAAAATAACTTCTCTTCCTTCTTCGAATTCACTGCATGTGGAACAATGAAAATCAAGTGGTTTATCGATACATTCAGCACAGGCTCGGTGTGCAATACAGTAATTCGGAATGTGTACCCCCGTGTCTTGCTGGCATTCGAAATCAAAGAAAATGAACAAAGGCTTTTTGACTAGAGAAGAACTCGTCTCATCGTCGCTGTCGTGTTTCATCTTACTCTGATAAGGCTGAATAAAACAGCGATGAGAAAAGTCAACTATTTTCTTGCAAAGGTGACACTTTTTCTTTCCCTTACAGATATGATTTCTCTTTCTGTCAAAAACCTGGCCTCCACATTTTGAACAAAGTTTCACTAATTCACAAATGGTTTTCTTCTCTTTACCTTGAAGCGTTTTGTGATTTTTCAAGCATTCTGCACTGAAAAATCGTCGATGACACTTGGAGCAGACATACTCTTTTGATTCTGATGGACATTTTCCAGCACGGAAACAACCTTTACAGATCTTTGAGCAAGCATGGTCTTCCCGATTCCTGTAACGTATGTCACAGAACTCACAATAATAAACACTATCAAGAAATCCTGTGATGGATTTGATGTAATCATAGTGATTTTGATGAAAGTACAAATGTATGATTTTACTATCGTCTTTCACTTCTGGATGTTCAAATACTTTTTCCACTCTCGACTGCTGTTGATGGACTTTAATAACATAGCCTTTTTCATACAGGAACTCTTGAATTTTTTTGTATTCTTCAAGGCCTACAGGTTGTGTCGATGAAACTCCAACTTCATTCATCAACTTCTCGGCTTCAGTCTTTTGAAGTAATCTGTTTGATCTTTTAATGTTATCCCATCTTCGGTTCCATGCTTGGGTGTTTTCACGTTCATGGTAACAAATCCCCACAACAATTGCTCTTGCAAAACATAGATGATCACGATTGTTAATTTCAACAATCGAATATTTCTTCTTTGCAAAAACTTTTGAATCCAATACTTCTGAGGCCCTAAGATTTTTACCACTTCCACTTGGGGGTACCGTATGTGTGATATCGAATGTCATGCGACCATCGTTCAAGACGAATTCTTCATTCGATTGTAGAACTTTTTCAATCTCGTCCAACATAGTATGACTCTCTAACTCCTCCACATATAGAAAGGGAATATGAATTCCCACATCCAATGAAGGGTGATTGATGCTAATTCTAATCATATCCCTCGATTCAGCCTTTAACTTTTGAACGATTTGTTGGATAACATCGTCAAATAAGACGGTCAACTGTTGTGGCTGTAGCTCATCGAATTTCTTAAAAGACGCCTCCAGTAGATGGGATTCTGTTTTGAATTTTCTTGACTTCTTTTTTCCCACTTCTGTTAAGTCGTATAGACTTCTCATATCCAAAGAGTTTTTCTCTTCACTTTTTTCTTCCTTGGGTGAAAACGATCCAGCATGATTCAAAGATTTTCTGTCTTCTTCTTTCAAAGATTTCTCGTCTTCACTGGTACAGCCCACATTCATTTGTACAGATTTCTCCTTGGTTGAGGTGAAATCGCATTCAGCGTCACGTTTTTCTTTCTTCGGCAAAAATGACCCAGCATGACTTTCTTCTTTCAAAGATTTTTTTCTTTGTTGAGTCTTTCAAAGATTTTTTGTCTTCACTTTTTTCTTCCTTGGGTGAAAATGGTCCAGTAGGACTTTCTTCTTTCAAACTTTTTCTCTTTTTGGTTGAAAATTTCTCAGCGTCGCTTTCATCATTGCTGCTACTGTCTGGGTAGACTAGGATTCTTTTTCTTTTCTTTGCCGGTAGTAATTTTTTTCTCTTCTTCGACATGGGGTGAATTGCCTCATCGTCGCTTGTACTGTCTGAATAAGGTACTAGCCTTTTAGACATGGTTTTATGACTGATTGCAAGTCAAGTAATGTCCCAGAACTCAAGAAATCCTAGCTTTTTTATATCTTTTTCAGGCCAAACGGGTATAAAAAGAGATGTTACGACTGAAATCTGCATCATTCCTCGGAAAGATTTCAAACAGGACAGTTGGTAGAAAATGAGTGGGTTCAAGCTACAAAGTACAACACCAAAGAGAATGTACCTGTATGTTAACCCATACACTCACGATTATGAGATCACCAATATACCGCCAAGATATCAAGTCTACCATACTGGAAACTATGTGGGATCATTTCTATCCCACCAACATTCTGCAGAAAAAGGCGTCTATCGTATCACCAGAGTCCTGGATCAAGCGACATTCGACAAACGCCATGGAGTGGATGATATGACAACGAATATTTGCTTTACATGCGATAGATCAGGACATTGGGCCAGACAATGTCCAGAGAAAGAAAATCAGATGTGGAGATTCGTTTTTGTCTTCGTGGACCCCCACAACCACGATGTCAAAATTTCACCAACAACGGAAACGGGCGGTGAATCTCAACATATGAAATACGTTGGGTCTCTATTATCCTATAAAGTAGACGAGGATAAATGGAAGACAAAACCGTCGCAGCCTACAACTTCATCGAGTGGAAAGGGAAAAAGCTCCCAAAACAAGAAATCTTCTTCAGAAAAGTTATCTGAAGAAAAGAAAATCAACAAGATTTCTTCAACGTCTGGAAAGAACCAAAACAACGAACAGAGGGTTCAAAAATCTTCAGGGAAAATTTCTTCAGGATCTGAAGAAAAGAAAATCAACGATGAAATCAACGAACCATCGACTGAAAATCAGACCGAAAAGCAGATCGAAAATCAGATCGAAAGGCAGATTGAAAATATGGAGACTGATAACACAGAAATCAGCGATACAGAAATCTGTAGAATTCAGATAGATTACCCTGTGAAGAAGAAAGCCTCTTCAGGGAAACTTTCTTCAAAAAAGTTATCTGGAGAGGGACAAAGCTCGCAACAATCCTCCCAAAACAAGAAACTTTCTTCAGCGACTGGAGAGAATCAAAACAACGAACAGAGGTCTCAAAAATCTTCAGGGAAACTTTCTTCAAAAGTTGAAGAAAAGAAAATCAACGATAAAATCAACGATAAAACCAACGAGAAAAGAGAAAATATTCGACGAGAAGGAAAGAAGATCTGTTCAGATATGGAATTGAGACGTAGATGGAAATCCAATGTTGTGAACGAGAAAAGAGAAAACAAGAAGAAGAATGGCTTCCTTTACAAATCCAAAAAACACAGCGCAAAAAGCTGTTCAGATCTTGTATTGAAAAATAACAAGGTCGAAAACAATGATATTAAAAACAATGAGAGGAAACGCAAGAGTGACTGTGAGCCTGACATCCCGAAGAAAAAAAGAAAAATGTGACAGCAAAACAGTGAGTTGTAAAAAATGTTTCAAAGAACTGTTTCAAAGAACTGTTTCAAAACAATTCTATTTTTTCTACAGTTCAATGTTTCATTGTCACAGTTTGTATATATATTTTCATACTTAAAATTCGACATGGACTGAATTGCCTCATCGCTACTTGCTCTGTCTGAATACGGCACTAACTAGGGTACTAGGCTTTTAGACCTTGTTTTAGGGTTGATGATGAGTCAACCTTTTAGACATGGTTTTAGAGGCTGATGATAAGTCAAATAATGACCCAGAATATATATCTTATGGAAATGATTTATTTTCACAGTTCAATGTATCATTGTATATATTTCTACAGTTCGATGTTTCATTGTAATGATTATTGTACAAAATGTTTTAAATAAAAAGTTTTAAATAAAGATATGAAAAGCATATAGGACTTGACTTTGTTTCTTTGACAATTTGTTTTGACAATTTGAAGAAGCAGACTTTCTGGGCCTTGGTTAGTCCTGAAAAGGACAATTTGAAGAAAAGTAAAAACCTTTCTTGGTCTTGGTTAGCCTACTCATAATCTTCTGAAAAGACTATAGCTTCCTTCACTTCCTTCCCGAACTTCCATCAAATAACCCACAACAGCTTGGTATTAGCAGTATTCGGACAAGCATTACTAAGTACTTCCAAAAAAGACTCACCATGGAGAACAGAATTCAGACAACTTCAGCGTGGAAATGAAATGGTCTATAGAGAAATCTGCTGGCTTTATAGCTTGGTAGGAGGATTGACCTACTTTGATACAGAATTAAGAGCGCGACCATGGGCGAGACCATGTAGATCAAAAAAGACTAAGTCCTACAATACCTAAGAGCCTTATCTCCAAAAATGTAACGAAACTAACGATTGGCTAATGTTAATTCCATTAAAATTAAGAGCGCGAACGTGGACGAAACCATGTAGATAGAACATCACGTTCTATTTCACATAGAATATGATGTTCTATCTACTAATTATCTACAATGCCTAATCGAAGATGGAGAAAAAGACTAAGTCCAACAATGGTAGAGAAAAACTAAATCGAACGAAAGCAGAGAAATGTTTAAGTTGAACGAAAACGAAGAAAAGACTAAGTCCAACACGGTGATAGAGAAAACCTGAGGCGAACGAAGACGGAAAAAAGTCTAAGTCCAACGATACTCTCTGGCTGAACCAGCGTGAGATGGTATATAGCCTATATCGTGGAGAAAAGACTAAGTCCAACGATAATAGAGAAAGCCCAAGTCGATCGAAGATGAAGTAAAAAGGCTTTCCCGAACACCCATACAGACCTGACAGTACCCATATAGCCCTATCGTGGAGAAAAGCCTAAGTCCGACGAAAGCAGAGAAAAATGAAGACGAAGAAAAAGACTTTCCCGAGCACCCATACAGATCTGACAGTACCCATATAGACCTATCGTGGAGAAAAGACTAAGTCCAACAATGACAGAGAAAACCTAAGCCGAACAAAGACGGAGAGAAAGACTAAGTCCTACAGAGGCGAACAATGATCGACCAAGCCGAACAGATTAAGTCCAACACGGCGATAGAGAAAACCTGAGGCGAACGAAGACGGAAAAAAGACTAAGTCCAACGATGATCTTTGCCTTGGCCCAAGTTGAGAAGGGGAAATAACCATATCATGGAAAAAAGACTAAGTCCAACCCCAACTTTATCCTAATAGAGAGAAAGACCAGCTCTCCAATGCCCTAGAGAGACCGCCACGTAGGTCTCTCTGGGGCAAGCCTAAATCCGACGAAGACAGAAAAATAGTCTAAGTCCGACGGTGCTAGGGAAAGACTGAGGCGAACAAAGCCGGAAAAAAAGACTAAGTCCTACAGAGGCGAACGATAATAGAGAAAGCCTAAGCCGAACAATAATAGAGAAAAAACCAAGACGAACAGTGTAGATCAAGATCAGACTAAGTCCAACAGAGTCTCTGCTTGAACTAGTCTGATCCGGTTTATAAGTCATATCGTGGGGAAAAGACTAAGTCGAACAAGGTGATTGCCTGTGTAAAAGTTAAAGGTTGTATCAAAATGTTAAGGGTTACAACCGACCGTTAAGGGATAAGGGTTTTAGAAGGTTTTAGAAGGAAACAAAAGGGTTTTAGAAGGGTTAAGGGAGAGATAAGGGTAAATGACGATTTTTCGACCCAATTTGGACCAATTTGCCCCAAATCCACCTCCCTAGGGAGGTCAATTTCGGGCAAATTTGGCTCCAGGGAGGTCAGATTCGGGCAAATCCAAGATGGCCGCCAAAACTGCCGAAAATCTGAAAAATCTGGTGATAGGGTAGCCTAGGGACAAAATTTGCCCGAAATCCACTTCCCTAGGGAGGTGGATTTCGGGCATTTTGGCTCCAGGGAGGTCAGATTCGGGCATTTTCGCCTAAAATGCCCGAATCTGACCTCCTATACTACTAACAATAAATAAACTACAGAAAATCTGCATCTTTGTATGTAGAGGTAAAACCAAACAAGAACAATAAACATTATACATGTAGAAGAAAATATGCTCTGGCAGAAGGTGGTTTAATGCATCTCCGTGATGGATTATATCAAGCAAGTCATATTCATAATTATGGATCCTTAAAAAAACAACAACAACATTTTGTCTAACAACTAACCGTATCCTAACGTAAACTGGTCCTTTCACATACAGAAAGTTGATCAACAGCGAAAAGTTTCGTCCAAGGCGCAGGCCAACCTGGATCGATACTTTTCGCAGATGCATTAAACCCCTTGTCACAGAGCATGGCTTAAATGTATCTAAACAATCAAAAAAAAAAATAAATAAATAAATAAATAAATAAATAAATAAAAATAAAAAAAAATAAATAAATAAATAAATAAAAAAAAAAATGAAAATAATGATTCTTCACATTTATCATTTAATAAGAAAGTATCTACAAATTTATTGACAAAAAAGAAGCCATCTAAATATTTATGAACCCTTTATCAAAGAATTCTGTGTTTTCAGGACCGAAAAATACACACACAAAAAATAATAACAAAAAACATCGTTGGAAAGGGAGAAAATGTTAATAAGTAACAATTTCTTGCTTTTCACAGAAATGTTTTCTGTCCTTTCTTTCAATTTTTATTATTTGAGTAGCATTCGATTTTTCGTCTGCAAATATTTTTGAATTGGTCCGGTCTAAATTTTTGTCTTCTGATAAAGGGTTAAAATAATAATGATAATAATAATAATCTACACCTGTATGTATCAAAAAGTATGCTAGGTACATTCTAAACCAAGTCTTAATCCTTAAGCTGCTGAGCGCGACTCGAGGACCTGTTGCAGCTAGTGTAGGTCAAGATTAGACTGCACAGAACGTGCGGTCTGATCGTGGGTCTACACTGTCCGATAAGCTATTTACCCCCAAAAATAACTTTGAAATAGCATCAGATGGGGTTTTACAACAACTTCAATGTTTCCTTTCACTTATTTAACAGCTTAAGGGTAAACAGATATTTTGAGGCAACTACATAAATTGTCCTTAACTTTTTACCAAACGGCATTTTAGACTGTTCCAAATTCAAAGCAGTTGCAGACGGCAATTTAAAAGTGGCTTAAATGGTGGAATTTGTTTGTGATTTGGTAAAAAACACAGTAGGAAAAGGAGAAAATGCTGGTTGCCAGCATTTTCTCCTTTTTCTACTACGTTTTCAAAAGCCCATTGTGTTGGGATCGTTAAAACTTGGGATACTGTGGTATAGAGTTAACATTGAAAAGTTTCTTGCTATTATGGCTAGTCTACCGTCTTATTGTGAACCCCACCTTTTACATTACGACTCTCTGGTGCAGGCGTTTATCAAAAAGCAAAAAAAAAAAAAACTGCATGCTTCTATCTAAACTAAAGCTACATCTGTACGGATAACTTGAGGCAACCATATAAATTGTCTTTAACATGGAAAAGTTTCTGGCAATAACGCTTCGTCTGCCGTCTTATTATAAACCCCTCCTTTGCCCGAAAGGGTGCCTCAGTAGTGAGCGTGTCTGACCCGTGACGTGATAGTTGCGAGTTCGATTCCCGATTGCAAACTTTCTTCCCAGCGATTTTTCGCCTCTCATCTCTGATGCATGTGAGAAAAGTAGTCGGTAGCTTTAGAAAGAAAGTTGTGTCAGTACCGGTGTGAGAAAGCCCGGAAACACCTGGGTGCGTCACTGACCGCCATGATATGACCTGAGTTGTTAAAATGGGGTAAAATTCCAATACAATCAATAAACTCCGCCCCCGCCCCCTCCGCGCATAACTAGTGTTTATGGAGGTATACTCATTCTTTTGAGTAATTAACCTGTATCTGAAGAATTCAAATGATCAACAAAACCAAGCTTTGCCCCATGGCCAGGATCCACCTTTTTTATATTTTTACCAAAACACGCTGTGTTTTCAAGGCCCCGACGAAGAAAACTAGTTTTCAGCTTTTTCAACATTTTTCCATGATGTTTTCTATCCTTAGTTTTCCCCCTTCAAATTCAAAATCCCCCATGCTCTTTGGAAAAGGGGTCTAATGCATCTGCAAAAAAAATCGACCCATGTCAGCCTGCGCAGTTCGCGCAGGCTGACATGGATCGAATAATTTCTGCTATTGATCAACTTTCTGCATGTCCAAGGACGATGAGGTCAATTGTTAGAAAAAAAAATATTGGTCCATAATTATATGATTATATGCTTGATATCGTGGAGATGCATTTAACCCCCTTTTGCCAGAGTATGGTTCAAATACATGTGTTTCATATAAGCCATATTTTTTTTAACGTTGAAAACGGCGTTAAACACCATGCAATCAATCAATCAACATTTGAGTGCCGTCTGCAAATGGTATAAATATGGACAAATCTTACATTTTGTCGTCTGCCAAAGATTTTGACAAATTAAGGAATTATTTGAGTATCAAAAATAGCAGACAATGATCAGACTACATGGAAATGTAGTCTTTCTTAGTCTATAATCCTCGCGAAGGACATCAGAGGTCATATAAGGTTTTTGTTGTTGTTTTTAATTTCGTCCGTACTGAAAGCATTTTGCAGACGACAAAGTTCATGTGTCTTAAATAGTTAAACTTGTCTTAAGCAGGGTAGAAACGTTGCAGTGAAAGGAAAATATTCAGATAAGCAGTATTTATCCCAATATGTGTAAATTTCCCCAATGGCTCAAATGATTGGATTGGTTGCAATACGCCTGATACACAATTCGAAATTTTAGAGACGTGCATGTTGAATACATATGCAGAAGACAATTTTAATTCGGCTCAAATGGTTTTATTTGTCTTTGAAAGGGTAGAAACATTTGCGGGAAAAGGAGAAAATACTGGTAATCTATATGTTCCTTTGTTCACAATCTGCATAATCCCTTTTGGCTCGAAATTGTTAAAGTATTCAAGAAAACAATGCTGACAATCAGTCTTTCCTTTTCCCACTATGTTTCCCAAAACCATCGTAACTCAAATAATGGGAAAGGCGCGATATTCACAGGCTATCATTTAAACAAAAATACTTTTCTGTATTGATATCATTTGACAAACAAAGAAAGAATTATCAGACTGCGTGAAAATGCGTGCTGATCTCAGTCTATGATTATCGCAAACGCGGCATGATAGGACACAAGATATATAATGTTTGACTCTTCCATATTGAAAGCTTTTGCAGCCGAAATATTAAATGTGACTCAAATGGTTTGAATTTGTCTTTACAAAGGGTAGAAAGTTTGCGGGAAAAGGAGAAAATGTTGATTTTTTTTTTTCTTCATTTCCAACCATGTTTCCAAAAGCCTAAGTGGCTAAAATGACGGGATTTGTATTTGAATGAGTATAATAACACATTGTTGGAAAAGGGAAAAATATACAGGTTACCAGCATTTTCTTCATTTCCCACATAAAGGCCACATTGGCTAAAATTCTGTTGAAAGCATTTGCGGACGACATATTAGATGGGGTTCATTTAATTCATTTTGTCCTTGAATAGGTTTAAAAAAACACCAGAGAAAGACGAAAATGCTGGTTATCGACATTTTCTTCCTTTTCTTATCATGTTTTCAAAGCCCCACTGTCTTCAATGTTGAGACTCGTATTTGAAAGAGTAGAAGAAAACATGACAGGAAGAGGAGGAAATGCTGGTATCAGCATTTTTCTCCTTTTCACGATGTTTTCGAAAGTCTTATGTTTGTAAAAACAAGTTCATGATTTACTTAACTGTTAAACGTCCTGAAAGGAATTTATTTAGGATAGGAATCGTGAAAGGGACATGTTTACCTATGAGTCCCTGTGTGAGGTTTCTTAGATATATTTGTACATGCTTTACATGTATTCGTATGTATCGATACCATGCGGTTAACGTATTTTCATTTCAACACGCTTTAGAGACTCATCATAGCCTTTCCAGGAATGCCAAAGGATAGCAGGCCATTGCCTTTTCCTAGTGTGGCTGTATGGTGCGTTCAATTTTCCATACCCACACCTGTTGTACCACCAGCCACCTTCGTTGCCCTTTGCACAATTACCACTGTATTTGTCGTTATCAGAATCAAACGTAGTAAACTGCATTCCCGCATGCTTATACCATACATAACCTGTATCTACAAGAGAGTCCCCAGCAGTTCCACTGTATTCACGTACATCCAATCTATATTTGTCATCCTCAGGCCCAACTTGAAATTCCTTATACATGGCAAATGCTGTATTCCCGTCAAAGTCCTCCATATCTATTCTCAACTGCATTGGTCTTTCCTTTGTCAACTTATGTAACAACTCGTTTCCCGCCCAAAATTCGCCGTCCGGACTCCCAAATCCGTTTTTATACTCTAACCAAGAACGAGCAAAGCTCACGGAACCGTCTTGACGTCTCATAAACACCATCCATCCACCGCCATCTGTGTCCTGGTCGCAGTAAACAGTAGCAGGTGACATAATTAATTCTAGATAAAGAGTATAGACTCCACTCTCTGGCACTGTTTGACAATTTCTAACCGGAACGGTAGTTATGTCGGGCTTTACTGACGTAGCTTCGGCCTTTAGCAAAGGCCTGTCCGTTCTTTCACTGATCATAGGCATAAATGTTGTTATGTTGTTGTGAAGGTCTCGGTAGATATCAGCAAGTGTGCCCTTTATCGATTCCTCCAGTGCTTGCAGTCGACTGTGTACCTCTCGATCTCTCTCATTAGCCACCTTTTCGCTCGCCGAAATAATGTCCTCCACTGACTGCAATCGACTTTGTACTTCCCGATCTTTCTTATTAGCCGTACTTTTGCTCTCTGAAAAACTGTCCTCCATTGAATGCAGTCGACTCTGCAGCTCTCGATTTATCTTCTTTTCAATAACAAATGCTTCGATCAAGCTGTGGCATTTCACTAACACGTTTTGATTGTTGACCTCTACCATATTCTGCCTTCCATCATGGTTCGTGACCGGTAGACAAGTTGTTTTATTACCAGATATACATGGGCAACAGCTTTCAACCGCCGACATATTGAGTTGTTTAGTCTTCTCAAACAGTTTTGTGATGTCCTTCCTTATAAAATATATATTATCCTCTAGCGTGTTGAATTGTTTCTGAATTCGATAAGCATCATAGTCAGCTGTCTCACAGCACAGGAATGATATACTAGTAACTGTCATGAAAACATCGAAACTCCACTTTACGAATTCCATGGTGAAATAAAACGTGTGTTTAAATATTCTCTACCCTGTACCACGTTAGACTGAATTCTACTGCGTCAAGTGGTCGGTCGTGAAATTATGAGAGAGCACAGCAACAAGAGATTTGATAGTTGATACACACGCAACTGCCTATAGGTAGTCTAAGGAATTTAGGACAATGAATAAGTGGTATACCTTCAAGTCTCATGTAGACTTATTAATATTAAGAAAGATACGTGTTTGCTCGAATTAGGTTTCAGAACGATACGTGTTTGATTGAATTAAGTTTTACTTCGCTTGCAGCAGTAATTCGGTTATATTACTACTATAGATCTCTTATGTATGTCTTTCCTGGCTTCCACATGTAGTACGCTGGGTCTTTATTACACTTTGTCGAAAAACACATCTACATGGCCTCAATCGAATCGAACTAGGATTCCCAGATTACTTACCCATCGTTTTGCTTTCGTCGATAGTGTAAATTAAGATAAAACAGTGCAAAACCTACTGTCTTATTTTAGATCATACATCTACAGAGTCAGACATGTAGTGAGTTATTCTTGCTAAAGAAAATTGCGTTACCTTGTCTAGGTTTTTATCTTGTCAGCTTGAATATGTAAATCTGTACAACTATAGGTTTATAAAATCATGATGATGGGCGACAAAACTTACAAGTCCTTTTAGAAATAGCCAACAGCTTCCATTCGACAGTCAAATTTACCAGTGAGATATCATGTGTTTGGATGAACTTGAGTGTGCCGTGAACAGGGAGGTACGACGAATCAACTTTGGTAGCCTAGCAACCGGCATTCAAGCGTTGCCAAAGAGATGGAATTCTGTCATCCAGTCCAGGGGAGATTACTTTGAGGGATTGTAAGCACGTAATTTGTTTACTACGTAGTTTTAAAAAGTTATTAGGCAGTGCTCACTTATTTTTGACTGACCCTCGTACATGTATACATTCTGAGTCTTACGAACCTGAAACCCGCAGCAAATGCATAGCTCAAATACAAACCGCCACACCTAAGATTCGAACCCATGCGGCAAATATCCTCGTTTATCGAGGTTTAAAAGGCCAATACACTAATCCCTGAGCTCAAGAGAACTCTCCTAACGCAGTTGTCAGGTATTGATTTTATACGGGAAGAAGCTATGCTGTAAGGAAATAGTGATCTTCCGTAACACACCCCCTCTTTAGAGAAGTCATCATTTTGATGACGGAAAGCCTTATTTGGCAGAAAGTCTATTATTTGGACAACAAATGGCTCAAAAGCCAATAACGGGCAATTTCATAGACAACAAATGGCTCAAAGGCCGATCCCGGACGGGCCCCCATTTTACGAACAAGAAAGTTCGCAAAAAATGCATAGCTCTAATACAAACCGCCACGGCTGGGATTCGAGCCCGTGCGGAACAAGATCCTCGTTAATCGAGGTTTAAAAGACCAATACCTAATCCCTGAGGTAAAGAGGGTTCTCCCTAACGCAGTTGTCAGGTATTGGTTTTATACAGGAAGAAGCTATGCTGTAAGGAAGGAGTGATCTTCCGTAACATAAGCAAAATATCAATAAAAATGTTAGTTGAATGAAGTGTCGTCTGCTAAGAGTCAATTTTAGATACATGACAAAATTTTCCATTTACAGTATCACAAATTTCTATTTTTTGTTTCAAAAATCATTAAAATTATTGATTTCGGAGCAGCACAAACGCCGTCTCCGACTGAAAAAAATATTTTGCAAGGCTAAAAATAGCCTAACCCTAACCCTAAAGATAGACAACAAGGAAAACTAACTATTGTTTACTACTGCATTTGTTTAAAGTTTTTTTTTTTTTCCTCTGTCTTTTATTTTCGAAAATTGATTCAAGTGAATAGCGAATGCAGTTATAAGTTACAAATAACGCTCGAGGGAAGTATTGTTAAGCCATATAATAAGGCAGTTGGATTTTATTTCTTGATGTAAACACAGAAATATGCACTCAACCCTAAAATGGAAACAGTACTTCCCTGGCACTAGTTACCTCGATAAACAGCGTGCCATTAAACCAGATGGAAATATTACGTAATTAATTTACTCTATATATCTCGCGCTTTACCTAATATTGAGATGTGTTGCTATGTGAAGTGGGTACGCAAAGGGAAATTGCCGAAAACAACTGTTCTGGATTTTGATGAAAGTCCCAGCAAAACACGGATAAGAAGCATGATATACATGTAGGTGTATATATATGCATATGCATATATGGATAACCACTGGTGAGGCGTTAGCTGAAACATGTTTGTTTTTTTATACGATTTATTAAATTCAAAATAGTAAGTGACCTTTTAATAACACAGTTCACTTACTAAACTTGCGTCGGACGGGCATTTGCCGACTTTTCTATTTCCGATATCTATTTCATCTCGAGAACATCATTGTAAATATTTTTACTCGTGGCTGCGACCTCGTGAAAATATTACCGATGATGTTCGTGACACTGCAGGATCCAGAATTTCAATATAATTAGAATGACTGTCAGAACAAGAGTTTTGAATATATTGATCGGTGTTAGAAGGAGAGCTTGGGATGCTATTCTGGACTTGAGCCTGGTCGCTCAGTTGATAGAGATAGTAAATGAATATGGAAGTAGAGATTTGGAAGCTATTCTGGACCAGACCCTGGTAGCTCAGCCTATACAGCTAAATAGTAAATACAAGGCAGTAATATAGTGCCGTGACGTTTTTCACATCCATGGCTTCTGTTTGTGCAACGTTTTTTCTTTTAATTTGCAATTCTCACTCGTTTTCTGACGTAAATATATTTGTTGTTCTTTCCATGCTGTATAAATAAATACCTGAAACTAGTAAATTTTGATCACCATATCTTATTTTCGTTTTTCACCTATAGCTGATTCATGTAATGAATAATATACGATCCCTGATAAAACCTAGCCCTAAGCTTGTACCCGTATTACTTAATCGTCCTACAGATAACAGACTCCAACTTTAAGCCAATCCTCAAGTTTTTTAAAAATGTTTTATTAAAAATGCCGCTATTCTTGTCAACGTTTTCTGTGTGAAAAATAATTTCTTCCGGAAACAAATTGGTCAACTTCCAAACCAGCCATTTACCCTCAGAACACCTTTCACTCTTGTTTCCCTTGCGACCGATTCAGACAAAGATCAAACTGCAAAGCAAAAAAAAAAAAAAAAAACAGACTATGATCGTTGGTTTACGCTGCCAGCTTTTCTAAGACATTATGAGGAAGGACAACTTTGCTTTGAAATAGCTAATATTAGACCAGGGATCGTATATTGTAAGATATATATTGTTCTGTTTCTAAAATGAAAATAGCCTTTACTTTTTTCGATGCTCTAAGGGATAAAATTATGGATAATTAACGTGAATTCAGAAATAAAGATAATACATTTGAAACATTGTGGCAAATGAAGAGAGGGAGTGAGAGATAGAGAGAGAGGCCTTGACAATAATGCTTTCGTGCATACTTCTTGTGATTTTGACCATGAACATTTGTGCCCATCTAAAAGATATCTGTTCTGTATTGTTCCTCTCCATTTTCCACACAGTTTTCAAATCTGGTCTGGTGCACAAAAATCGGCGTCAGCTGGTTCTAAAGTGCGTTCATCAATACAACACTGCATAAAAAAATCATATGCGTACTGTTTGAGAGCGAAGGGAGTACTGTATATTGTATATAGACGCGTTTACAGCCTGTTTTCACACCTCCCATTGCCAACAAGATAAAGAAGTTTCCCGTCGATCTTAAAGATTAACCCCGGTTTATGAAAACCTGAAACACCAATGGACAAGAAGAAACTCGCAGATCAGACTGCATGTAAAAGTTATGGGGATTGGGCATGTTTAGATCACACACTGCTCGTGCAGTTTGAAAGAAGTATTTGTCAAAAAAAGTATTTGCTACTATCTATCTCTCGCGCTCACTCTCTTCTTTTGCCACAATATTTTACCTGTATTACCTGTGTTTCTGAACTAAATTTAACTATCCATAATTTTAAATCTAAGAGCGTCGAATAAACCCAACGGTCATTTTCATTCTAGATATAAAACCTATTTTTAGCAGTGTCAAGGTTTTCTTGTTCAGAATGTCTTGCAAAATTGACAAATGAAGATCAAAGATCAAACTCCGTGTTTGGTGTACTCTGATCTCGATCTGCACCGGCCGCAATGGCAACAGCAGTAATGACAGACGCTCTAAGGGTTAATGGTTGGTTTGGAAGTATTTCAGTAAGAAAATATTTTCACATTGAAAGGATCATAAAGCATTGATTTAAAAGGAGATACAAAGTGTTTCAAGTTTAGGATTGGGTGTTGTTATTCGTTACCTCAACTTTGATTCGGGTATCATTTTACGTACAGCATGACAGTAGAAACATAACAAAAATATTATGTCTTAAAGTGTGTGGAAGAAAAAAGAGAAACATTGAACGAATCAGAACCAAGACTTTATTTGGTGTGAAAAACGTCACGGTGCATTACCACTATATAATTACCTTGTTACCGAAACATCCAATCGATTTACTCTATAAGTCCAATTTACCGAACTCGTCTGTTACCGAAACATCTGTCAATCCCCCCCCCCCACAACATTGACCTAGTTACAGTTAGCTGGTCTTAAAAACACGATCGCGAAAGGAAAACAATATTTCTACAATCCATACAATACTAGAACAAAAATATAAGTGGGGTCACAAGTACCACATAGGGTGCTCTAGGGTCAAAGAGCTTGAAAATGCCTCTTAACCTTTTCCAGCGTAAGATATTTAAAATGGTGGCTTCGAAAATTTGTGACAGATAATTTTTGATCACATGAATTATTATTCGAAATGCATTTTTTATTTTTCGAAAGGAAAATGTTGATATGTCTACGATCCGTGTTTTTATCCATCTAACAATGAAAGTGCAATATACAAAAACAAAACAAAAAAATCCCCACAAATAATATAAAAGTTATTATGGACCCCGACCTGGTAATCAAAGTACAGTAGATATAGGTGGATGTTAAAACAAAGCATGGAACCAGTTCAATGTGGCTGCCTCCATAGGCACTTTACAAAACCGAATAAAAACATAGTGCCGCCGCTCATGCGGCGCCACAATGAAAGGAGAGTTCGGGATGCTAATCTGGGCCAGAGCCCGTCAGCTCATTCCGTGCAGATAATTAGTAAAATATAGAAAGAGAGTTCTGGGTGCTCTTCTGGACCATAGCTTGGGAGCTTATCCCTTACAGATAGTGAGAAAATATACAAGAGTTCGGGTTGCTTTTCTGGACCAGCGCCTGGTAACTCAGTCGGTACAGTTAGTAAATTTAGAAGGCGAGTTTGTGATGTTATTCTAGACCAGTTCCCTGTAGCTCAATCTTTTCGGACAGCTAGACAAAATATAGAAGAGTTCGGGAAGCTACTCTGAACAAAAGCCTGGTAGCTCAGTCCGTGCAGATAGCTAGAGAAAACCAAATGCCATCCAAAGCCCGGTCCCTCAGTCCGTACAGATAATTAGTAAACTTAAAATGAGAGTTAGGGATGCTTATCTGGACCTGGGCCTGAAAGCTCAGTCCCAGAAGATACATGTAATTTAGCTAGTGAATAAAGAAGGAGCGTTCGGATTGCTATTCTGGATCGGTGCCGGTAGCTCAGCCCGTAACGTGCACCGCTTGTAATCAAGGCATGACGGGTTCGATTGTGAGCGCGGCCACATTCTTACCGAGGACTGGTGCACGGCCGCTTATGTCCTAAATCACAGCAATGTGTCGTGAATGGTAAAATGAAAAGTTCTCGGTAAAAAATATTTCCTTAATGACTACCACCGCACAGCCGCTTATCGCCTGAACCACAACAATGTGATGTGAATGGTAAAATGTTGAGGGAACATCCGTTTGAAATTCAGGGGACTATAAATCGGGAGATACGAGGGTCAGTGTTAAAACTGTACTGGGATTTTACCTGTTCCAGGGTCAAATATAAAAAAAATCATGCAACCCTTTATTCATTTTCCTGCAAATAAAATTTTTAGCGGACGCCGAAGACAAGTGCGGACGGCGGACTGCGAACTTTTAGGCGGGGTTGTCTCAAAAGAACTATACACTTTCTACGAGCTACGAGTTTTACAAACAACCCGTTCATTTTATTTAATTATATAACATACCGTTTTCCTCCGTGAAACACTTTGTATTTCAAATATTACCCGTCTTTTTTCTCAACCAATGAAATGTTTTGTATTTTAGATATTACCTGGCCGTTTACTTAATATCTCACTTTGGTATTCCAAGTGTTTTATCAGACAAAACTAGGACTTGATTATGGCACCATTAAGTCAGACTCTAGCTGTTGGGTGTGACTGGTTGTGCTCTTAAGAGGAGGAAGATTGCCTTTAACAACAACTCCGTTATATGAAATGATGTTTCTAAATGAAAATAAGAGATAAGATGTAACCTAATTCAACGATAAGTTTTAGAGTCATTGTTCTAGATTTCTTAGACCTTTCGGCCCAGTAGAATGTCAACAAGAACCACAACTAACATTCTTTTAATACGGATTCGGCAATATCTGCATGCTTCGAACTAAGTTCAAGTTTTCAAAAATCTCGCACATAAACACTTGAACCTATCGCAGATTCATATTTTTCAAGTTATAAGTGACAGTGACCTTGACCTTTGTTTCAGCCTAAAACTAACGTAATAGCTAAAGCATAATCTGCATATCAATATCTACCACAATTCATTTATTTACCCATGGCTTCGATTATGCATGGATTTTTCAAGATGTAGGTAACACGAATGAATTTTTAAAGCTATTTACACACAGAATAAAGGATTGCTACACTCAAAAATGGTATACGCGTGTTAATGAATCTCCAAAAGCTTTACATTACAAGTATTTTAAATCATTATTAAACACAGAATTTTATCTAAGCACAGATTTATCGTATATTCAAAAGAGAGTTTTGTCGAATTTCAGGTGTTCATCCCACAATTTAATGATAGAAAAGGGTCGTCATTTGTCTACAGAGAGAGATCTCAGATTTTGTCCTATTTGTAAAAACTTAAATATCTTTGTCATAGAGGATGAATATCATTTTTTCTTCGAGTGCAAACCATTTGAAAAAGTTAGAGGAAAAATACTTTGAGACCTCATGGCTAAGATTTAGAAATAAGCGTGTTTTTTTTTTTTTTTTTTTATTCTATTCTAGAATGTACTAGGAAAAATACAATTATAAAAGTTGCAAAATATCTCTTAGAAGCTTTTGATCTTCGAAGCAAAATCCTAGAGGAAATGGACTAAATCAAAACTAATTCAAATTAACTTACAGATTCTATTATGCTATGTTCTCCCAACCTCCGTTTTAACTATCATTGCGAGATATATCATACTTTCAACATTCAAAGTAGTTATTCTGTTACACTGTATTAGTTACTCGTATGAATGTGAAATTTGTATGTATATTTTTGTATTATTGGCCGGTGGCCTATGTACTTGAATGAATAAAACTTGTAAACTAAACTTGAAAACAATTCAAAATTGCATTAACATATCTTCAGAATGATTGAGATGATTACAGATTTCTATAAATCTATGTACAACATGTTACCGCTTCATAAAAGGGCCAAGTCTAATCTAAGCACCAGAATTTGAACAACTTTCATATAAGACCAAGAGATGATGCCACTTACCACTATTTTCAGTCTAGGCCTTGTAGCTTTAGATTAGAAGATTTTTTAAATTCTCGATATAACTTAATATGTGAAGACTAGTGACCTTTGGAACAGTTTTTTTTTTTTTTTTGTTCTTAACCGACAACATAATTTGGACTTTGACAGATGACTACAAGATGTTACGAAATGAGATGTTAGGAAATAAGGCCATGTAATTTGAAACATTGTTATTTCTTTTTAATTCTCCCTAAAATTATTCCATGTAAAACCTGTGACGTGGATATTATTGGACATAATTGAACAACAATTACCTTTGATGAAGGATCTCTCTAGGTGATGGTACGTACAAAATATATCCTTTCTAGACCTTGCTCTGTTTAAAAAAATGATATTTTCGTGATATAGATCAATAAACTGTAGTAGCCAGGTTTACCTATCTAAAAGTAGGTTTAAGATCATCCTTAGTCAATCATTTGAGTAGACTTTTTAGTACTCCTGAAAGTTATAATCAACACTGGGATTGAACGACATCTGACTCGCTGTTCGAGTGGAGATCATTTTAGAGGTTTCTGATAAATATAGTAACAGCGGCCATCTTGATCACGTGACCATGGCCATTTCAACAATTATTTTTGGGTAACATCTAACACGTGTCTATTAAAGATATTTGATTTGAATTCATAAAAAATATCGGAAGAGAAATACGTAAAGTAATTGTAGACGAACAGAGGGACGGACGGACGAACAACAGACAGCAAGCGATCACTGTAACTCATCTTATGTATTTTCTTTCTCAGGTGAGCTTATAAAACAGGATTCAAATGTACAAACGATTACCAATATCTCCATGCAGGTAGTAAAAAGTGCTTTTCTAATTATAGTCCATGTTTCATTTAAAGGGGAAGTGCATCGGCATTTTGATTGCGCATAAATGGTGTACATCAATAGGTATGCTCTAATGTCTAAAATTGGACCAAATGAGGGGACCTTGTTAATGGTGTGTCTTGTGACAAAATTTTCCTTTTTCAAAGGAGTCTTATTGTTTTAAAAAGCAGCTAAGCGGTCTATTTTCCGGCGAAGACAGGTAAGGCGTATGTGAATATCACTCATCGTAATACAGTCGAGAGATTTGATCAACAGATCAACCGAGGTTTGCCGAATGGATGGTAGACTGTGTGCCTGCTAGAATAAATTCTCGTTGCCAAGCCGTGTATTTATAACTTTATATACATGCAATGGTCTCGAACAGCATTTAAATCTTTAAAGGGTCTCTGTTGAACTAACAGAAAAACAAATCTGTAATTTCCAATTTGGATACATCAAAGGCGTTTATGTGTCAAAGCGGTGTATACATTTAATGACATAGTCTACATGGGGAATGGCGATGAGTTGAACTGCTAATAACTTACATGCATGCTTTGACAGTAAAATTCGAAACAGTTTGCCTTTACATACAGCAACTATCGCTTTGTTATTTTTTGAAACAACCCCACATAAAAGTCCATAGTCCGCTGTCCGCTCTCGTCTTCGGCGTCCGCTAAAAAACTCTCTTTAATGGGACGCTCATTCGAAGCTAGATTACGAATAGTACAGTAGAAATCCATTTTTCCCATAGCAAGGCTGTTCGGACGTATGTCATTTCGATGGAAGACCTAACAAATTGGATTCACATTCTTGAAGTCGCAGCGCGTAAATAGTTCAATCCATTAGCGTATATCAAAAGGCATCTCAGTTTATTGTAGTTTACAACCAAAACTATATTCCGTTTCGGTCCTTTTTCCAAGAAAAAGATATTTTTAATGAAATGTGGGATTGTGTGATTAAAGAGGTATACTGCGATTTAGGGGAAGAAGTAGCACAACACCAGTAATTAAGACTCTTTTGCAGATGGCAAAGATCATAGACTGCTGAAAAAGTGCAGTCTGATCTTTGATATACACCGTCCACTACCTGACGTTAATCTTTGACCAGAGTGGCCCTCAATCGTAACGAAAATATACTTTAAGAAAAGTCATTTAGTTGGCTGCGAAAGAGTTAAAGTAACAATAGCTAGCTAAAATAATCAGAGCGGGTGTTAAAATGCATTTAAATAACAATCATACCATTTACAATTATAAAAAAGTATTGTGAAGATGACAATATCATATTGTATGGTCGGTCCAAGTGTTAGTCGCTTGCAGATAAATTAATTTCAAAACGAGGTTAAAACTTCCCAGGTCACTGTCTTTGTTAATTGCCTTTTGCCTGATTTTAAAATTCATTTTTCTGTCGGTACTTGGTACTTGGACCGCCCACAAGATAACAGATTGCCATCTCCATAATATCTTCCATACTATAAAATGGTGTCAATTAAATTTAAATGCATTTTAAAACCTACATTGTTAGTGTGGCTGCTATTGGACCTTTAATATACCGATAGCTTAAAAACACTGTGAAAATCGATAAACATGCACTACTTTCTCTGAACAATTTCGCCACACGTTATTTTAGAAGTTCTACTGCCAATATTGTGTCACCTCTTAACCCAAATCCCCCTAATAAAAGGAAATGAAACGTTCAAGTCGATGGTAAAAATCCATATTTTTCTATTTCAAAGGTAGTTTTGGAGGAGAGATAACTCTTTATCGGAAAGTGTAGATAAAAGATCAGATATCATGTTCTGTGTAGTCTGATCTTGATCTACGCTGTCCTCAAAAGGTCAGTGAGTCTCGCTTAGCAGCCTATGGGTAAAAGAAAAAAGATCACTATGTATTTTTGCTGGAAAGCCATAATATATGATGAAATGGTCAAATAATATTTTAATGATTGTTTAGTTGAATATGCCTGAGCGTACCTTGTAAAGTGATCAGTTATCACTAAAATATTCTCAAATCCTCCTTTAGATTGCTCAAGACTAGGGAAATGTAAACAGATGATTTCCATCGGAGCTGTTAAAGATATGGGTACAAGTGACGCTAAAGCAGGTCTTGTTTTCCTTGCGATACATCTTTGGCACATACGTATCTGATTGTCAATAAAGGCATCCATCCCAGACCAAAAGAATCTCTGTTTGAAGAGGGAGACAGTTCTGTCTCGTCCTTGATGGCCAAGGTCATCATGCAATGCCTTAAAAGCTCCCATCCAGAGATTTTCTAGCAGAAGGAAATGTGTCTTTAGAATTTTGAAAATCGATAGAGGACGCCATCTTTGATTCCAGATTTTACCAATTACACAGGTACCTGACCGTTGGATCAAACTTTCAACTAATCTGCTTAGCAGATGGTTTAGTTTTATTATCCATATAGTCTAAGGGTAGTGAAATTATAGGATCAGTACGCTGGGCTTTTTTCCAATCTTTGGAGCTCAAAGATAACGCCTCTATCGTTTCAGGTATGGTTCTTGTAAAGAGGCGATTTCTACAGCATGCATGGAGACCGGGTCAACGACGGAAAATGTAGCAGCTGTTTCACATAGTGAAGTTGATGAAGCTAAAGCAAGAGGGGACATAATGAATTTGTCAGTTGGTTTTCAGAGAGAGGGTAAGCGTGAAAGACTGTCTGCATCCATGTTTTTCTTCCCAGATCCGTAGCTGGTTTTGAAATTATAATTGGATATTTGCTGCTAATCATCTGTGACCAACGGCGTCCTGTTTTGCATAGGTGGAAACGTAAGTTAGAGGATTATTATCTGGTATGACTTCAAAAGATGAACCATACAAGTAGTCATGGAACTTTTCCGTTACGGACCGTTACAGGGCTACGAATTCCAATTTTTGCACTAGATAGTTGCCTTCCGATGGCTTAAGACTTCTGCTGGCATAAGCTATTACACGCTCTTTTCCGTCTTGTCTCTGATACAACATAGCTCCTAGATCTTTGGATGATGCATCTGTGTGTAATTTAAACGGTAGGCTGTGGTCCGCGTATGCCAAAACTGGAGGGTTTATAAGCTGTTCAAATGCAGTCTGCTGCTCTAATCCCCAAACAAATGGTTGGCGTTTGTCTTTCCTTTTAGATGATCTATCAGTTTTCAGAGGGTGACCAATTAAGAGATTGTTTAGTGGTTTAGCTTTTATTGAAGTCTTTGATGAATTTTCTAAATTAACCAACAAATCCAAGAAATTTCATCACTTCTTTTACAGTTTGAGGAATAGGCCAGTCTTTCACGACCCTAATCTTGTCTGGATCTGTTTGAATTCCTTCCTGTGATACAACATGACCTAGGTAAGTAATCTTTTTCTTAAAGAACTCACATTTCTTTGGACTAACTTTCATGTTATGCGAAGCCAGGTGCTCAGAAACTGCATCTAGACGATCGACGTTGGACTCAGTATCCTTTGAAAAAATTAAAATGTCATCTAGACATATGAGACAGTTCTTCAAGTTCAGACATATGAGACAGTTCTTCAAGTTCAGACATATGAGACAGTTCTTCAAGTTCAGACATATGAGACAGTTCTTCAAGTTCATGTCTGCCATTCAACGTTCCATCAAACGCTGAAATATCACTGGAGCGTTGCAAAGTCCAAACGGCATCCTGTTACACTCATAAAAACCAAGCCCCCAAAACTTGAAAAGCAGTTTTCTCTTTATCAGCTTCCTCCATTTCAACCTGGCAGTAGCCTGATTTAAGATCAGGTTTTGAAATGAAATTTGATCCAGCGAGAAGATGTAAAGTGTCATCAATCCTTTGTATTGCACAGGCATCATTTTTGGTTCTGTTATATACATGTAGTTTCTTGTAGTATATGCAAAATCTTATTGATCCATCTTTCTTCTTAACGACAACGATGTTAGAAGACCAAGGACTCTTTGACTCTGTCAATATTCTTCGAAGTCCGACCTGTCTGCTATGACGCATCACTATACCCTGTGCAGAACAAATTAATACGCGAAATAGCAAGCGGAAAATGGCTATAAATAGTACGCCTGTGGAAAAATAAAACCTGCAGATGTTAAGTGCTGGGAAAAATGTGCAGTGTGATCTTGATGATACAAAATCCGTAATTTTCTGAAATTTTCTAGCAAAATTCCTTGGAAATTATGATATTTTGGTCTTTTTCCATGGATTGAAAACGGTCCATTTGACATATTGAATGCCCTGGGGGTAGATGTTTATTACTATTTTCAACAAAATTTTATTCATACATGCAGTGTTATCTACTTTTTGATTTCTTGCACATTTAAAACTTTTAACGCTACGTACTTCTTTTAACCCTTTACCAACAAACACGAGTTTTAACGACCCTGGGATAGAATGCTTTTGAAAACATTGTAAGAAAAGGAGAAAATATTGGTAGCCAGCATTTTCTCCTTTTCCTACCATATTGTCCACCCTTTAAAAGACCAATCCAAAAGTTTAAGCCATATTTTATTTGCTTAAGTCTAAAACTTATTAGTTTTGTAGGGGGTTAAACATGTTAAACCTTATCGTGCTAAATAACGAAGCTTTTAAACCGATAGTGTAAACCCATTTTTTCCTATCTCAAAGGTGCTTTTGGAAGAAAGATATCTCCTTATCGGACAGTGTAGATCAAAGATCAGAATGCACGTTCTGTGCAGTCTGATCTTGATCCATGCTGTCCGGAAAAAGTCAGTTAGTCGCGCTTAGCAGCCCATGGTTTAATGGATCTGCAAACAAGTGTCTACCAGGTCAGCCAGCTTAAATTTCTGCGTGCCCAAGTACCATTCTACCTCAGGATTCAGAGGAATTTTAGACAAAAATGGACTTAATGAATCTATAATTGTGTGGTGACTTGCTCGGTATAATGCATCACGGAGATGCATTAACCCCTAGGCTTCTAAGCGCGACTCAACGACCTTTTGCGGACAGTGTATATCAAGATCAGACTGCACAGAACGTGCAATCTGATCTCGGATCTGCAATGTCCGATAAGGAGATATTTTTCCAAAAAAGATATCTTTGAACTAAGAAAAGTTTGGTGTATTGGCTTGAAAGTTACATTTCACTCGTTTAGCAGGTTAAGGGTTAAACCTCCCTTTGCCTGAGCATGATACGTTTGTCAAATTTTAGAAAGGTTAGCTGTACTTTCAAACCCTTCGCGGTCCATTGATTTTCAGATGCTTATCAACTAGAATACATGTATTTTGTTACCAAACTGACCTTGCAATAGTTTGACCGTTTAACTTAATTAACCATTAACCTGTTAGATAAGTTAACTCTTTACCACATAACAATATTTCAGACTGATCCAAATAAAAAGCATTTACACACGAAGAATTGAATGTGGCTCAAATACTTGGATTTGATCTGAAAGGTTAGAAAACGTGGGAAAAGGAGAAAATGCTGGTTATCAGTATTTTCTCTTTTTCTCACAATGTTTTGACAAGTTTTCTTCCTCAGGGTACTTAAATTCCGGATTGTTTGGTAAAGGGTTAAATGAAAGCTGATATTAAAAAACTGAATGTCGCTTTTTCAAAGTTATTTTTGGGGGAAAATATCTCCTTATCGGATAGAATAGATCCAAGATCAGACTGCGCGTTCTGTGCAGTCCGGTATTGATTTACACTGTCCGCAAAAGGTCCTTGAGTTGCGCTTAGCAGCCCAAGGATAAATAGAGAACCAGGCTAGTTACGTTTGTCTACAGACTTCGCTGAAGAAGCGAGAGGCCCGAAAACGCGCGACGATATATGGCACAGAACGTGCAGTCTGCCCTTTTTACTTACACTGTCCGCTAAGTTGTTACATACGCTAGGCAAAACAACAATTACCTTGTAATATTTTGACTATTAAAAAGTTAATTAAGAGGGACCCCGGCTGACGTTGGTCGCAAAAGAAATAAAAAGCCCTGAAACGCTCGAGGGTATTCGGTAAGAACGTGCAGTCTGCTCTTTGATCTACAATGTCCGCTGGTTTATTACATATTCTGGCCAAAACAAAATTGACTTTGTACAATACTTTGAATGTCAATCCAAGCTGTAAATGTCAACTTCATAAATTATTTTCTCACCAGAAAACAAAGTTTAAGACTTGTCCAAGTTTAAAGTAACAATAGCTGCCAAAAGTAAACAAAGCTGGTGTTAAAATGCATTTAACTTTAAATTATATCATTTATCAGTATGAAAAGAATTAATCACTACAATAGCGAACTAAATCTGATGTCGCGACGATTTGATAAGAGGTTGAGTAGGATTTCCGTTCTATTACGTCATACGATGCTAATTTAGAACGACTTCAAGTGTTTAATTTTTTTTTATTCCTTTCAGTCGCAGCCAAAGTTTGACAATAATATGGCAAATGGGAATTTTGTTTCATTCGTTTATGAGCCTTACTATGTGAAAAGGGGTCTTATTGCATATGCGAAAAGTATCGACCCTGGTCAGCCTGCGCAGTCCGCGCAGGCTGACATGGGCCGAAACTTTTCGCTATTGGTCAGTTTTCTGTATGTGCAAGAGTAAGTTTACCTCATGATTAAGTAGATTATTTAGAAAAAAAAAAGTGTCTTTTTCTTTTTTTTTTATGGATCCATAATTATGTGATGGCTTGATCAGTATTACGGAGATGCATTAAGCTCCCATTTGCCAGAGCATGACTCATATTTGTTTTCTGTTTATCAAAGGTCCAATAGGACCAAAAGTAAATAATGCGATGTTTAAATGTATTTCGATGTAAACATACTTTTTGAAAATACATGTATAGAAAATATTGTGTTCTATAATTGTTCGATCGGCTCAAGTGTAAGTCGATGGCAGAGAAATGAATTATAAAATTAGGTAAAAGGTAAACAAAATATAGAGAGACCGGCAACTTTTAACCTAGTTTTAAAATTCTTTTTTTTTTTCCAGGCTCTGGTTCCAGAATAGCATCGCGATCTCTCCTTCTATATTTACCAACCATCTTTACGGACTAAATTTACTGGCTCTAGTCCAGAACACTATCCCGAATTCTACTGCTATATTTAAGCCATGCTATATGAAAAGGGGGCTTAATGCATCTACGAAAAGTATCGACTTCGGTCACAGGCTGACATAGGCCAAAACCTTACGCTACTGGTCCAAGTTTCTGTGTGTCTGAGGACCAGACTACATTTTAATTTAGGCGGTTTTTGGACAAGAACTTTATGGATCCATATGTATGTGATGTCTTACTTGGTATGTTGCATCACGGAGATGCATTAGGCCCCTTTTGCCAGAGTATGGCTCATTTATTAACTATCTGTACTTACTGCGCTACCGTGCTCTGGTCCAGAATAGCCTTCCCAACTCTCATTTTGCATCTAATAGCTATCTGTAGGGACTGAATTATCGGACTGGACTACCGGTCTCTGGTTCATATCCTGTAGTTGTACATACAGTCTAGTCTTAACTCTTAGGCTGCTAGGCGCGACTCACTGACCTTCTGCGGACAGTGTAGATCAAGATCAGACTGTACATTTTGGATCTACACGGTCCGATAAGGAGATATTTGTCTCCCAAAATAAGTTTGAAAAGACATTATTGGGATTTCTACAATCGGCTTGAAAGTTTTATTTAACTTAGTTAGCATAATATGAACATTAGCAATTGGATCATGATAGTAAAAGAAAAAAAAAAAAAAAACTCAAATTCTATGACTATTTGGATTACCTTATTTTCTTACACATGTTGCAAAGTTCTGATATCTTAAAACTGATGCCGCAGTTTCTGAATTTTCTAATAATTAGACAGGCAGTTTGGCATGGTAAGTTAAAAGAATGTGACAAATGTGTTATTTTGAACAGAAATGGAAACTGAGACGGGGAAAAAAAGGTGCTTTTGCAACTGAACAAGTACATGAGGTAAGATTTAAGTCCAGAAAGGGAACAGAAAGTATCCTGGCTTTGTAAAAGTGAAGTTCAAGTGATCCTCCCTTGACTTGTCTGTGAGCTTAAATTGCAAGGAAAATTGAGTGAAATATGTTTATTTGCATAAGGGTTAACAATTCATATAAAATGAGTTCTGTACATTGAGCCTCATTTGGATGGTTTAGATCAGTCAGTATCAAGGTATATTACTTGTTTCAAGTGCTTTTGGCATATGTGAAAAATTTCATCATTGTCTTAAGGCACATGTAAACAGTTCTTCTCGAATTGGCCATGGTCAGAATTAGAAAAAATCGAGAAGGCAGGTTCTCAATGCAATTTTCATAAGGAAAACAGTTATTACACCCATGAATTGTGTAAGATTATTGAAAAGAAGAATTCAGTTTGTCTTTGAAACAGGAGGTCATGACCTTGCCTTCTTTGTTCCATTAGTTTTGACCCTAAATACGAAACTGAGGGCTCGTGGAGTAAGTGGCTAGCTTTAGCCGTAAAATCAATGGTCCCTGATGAAAGATTTCGAAAAAACATGGTAACGTGCTTTTTTTACCCCAAATTAATTATTGTTTTGAGTTTCAATTTAACTTGGCATTTTCAGACTAGTTCCCTGGTTTTGCATTTTGTGAATTTTGGAATAAAGGCTAAAATGGCTTGTCATTTTTTCCGACCATGCCAGTTACATGTATTGGTTATTATTTCATTATTTCACAAATTTAACATGATTTTCTTTATGAAACTTGAAGAATTGGAGTTATGCTGTTGCATTTAAGTGCTACTTGTCATTTCAGGATAATTCTATGAACCTCTTTTTGAAGAGATCTGTTTGGCGTGTTGTGGATCGACACAAGTTTATCCGAAAACCGTGTTCAGGCGCCGTAAAGTAAGTTAGCGTTTTATGAAGTTTGTATTTTGTCCTTAAATTGCATTCAGTCTAGTAATTCCATCAATTTCTAGTCTTTAAATGATACTTAAGGTGATCCTGAAACTGTGAATTTTAGCTGAAATTGATCTAAAGAAGGAAGGTAACTCAAGGAACGGAAAAATGCAAATTTTGCAAATTTGGCACTTGAAGTCATGCTGCCTTATTCTGTTACTTTTGGACTAAACTGGTGACCTCTTGCTTGAAATCGGTTTGATTTTGACAATTCCGGTAAATTTTAAAGCCATTTCTGATATTACAGCAACAAATCCACATACCTACGTGGCCAGTGCATTCTTCAAGTCTCCATCGTGTCCGAAAAAAGTCAAATTTCGAATTGCTTTATCCGACAAGTCTGTGGCCCGCATGAATGTGTAGTTAGGACCGGTCCAACCGATATAGTTTGCTATGGTGTATACCGAGTCCCGGTTGATGGTAAACGGTTGAAACGGCAGGTTCATTAACTCGCAATATTTATTGAGAAAAGTCAAATTTTGTGAATTTGGGGAATTTGGCGCTTAAAGTCTTGCTGCATTATTTCGCTTTTTTTTTTTTACTTAACTGTTGACCTTTTGTTTGAAACTGGTTTGATTTTGGCAATGCTGATAAATCTAAACCATTTCTTCAAACCATGTTGCTGTTTGGTTTTGTTGTTTTATCATGATAGTTCTTGTTTCATAGTAAAAAAGGGGGGTGACAGAAAAAAGGGCGTGGAGTTGTTTGGCCGATATGGAGATTCTGAATTTTCTGTGAAGAAGCGAGGCTCTTATTATGCCCCTGAGCTGATACAGAGGCTGCATTTCACTGTACAAGGAATCGCTAAGTAGGGATCGATCGGTGTGCCGGATGTTGTCGGTATGATATCTGATGTTTTGGTAGATCCCATCGCAATGTACCTGATTTTTTTTTTAACTCACTAGCTCTCTTTTTTGGTGAATTTGTTGCAACTAATCCGATATTTCCTGCAATTTCCAGGCATTTTTATAGTTAATACTGAGAATTCACCATGGTTCATGATAAAGACCTTCCTTTCTTGACAAAGTCGACTCAGAAAGTGGGAGATTGTGCATATTTCTTTGTCTTCTAGATACGATAAGGGATAAACTGAACAATAAGGGTCTCGAAAATGTGGATTGATCTGAAATAGTATCGGATTTCAAAAACACTTTACTTCACCATAATAGGAGCATTAGCAATTAGCTCATGATATTAAAAAAAAAACCTTCAAATCTGACTATGACCATTTGGATTACCTCCCTTTGATTTAATAGAATTTGAATGCTAAGGGGAAATTTCTGTTAAAAAATGTGAAAGGGTTCAGTTTTTTTTTTTTTTTTTTAACACATGTTACAAACTGCTGATATCTTAACCTTAATGCAGCAGTTTCTAAAAATTCTAATTATTAGAATTTTCTATGTAACAGACAGGCAATTTGGCATGGTATGTTAAAAAATGTGACAAATGTGTAATTTTGAACAGAAATGGATCCTGAGACAAAAAAAAAAAAACAGTTTTTTTTTGCAACTCAACAGGTACATGAGGTAAGAGTAGCCTGGCTTTGTAAAAGTGAAGTTCGAGTGATCCTCCCTTGACTTGTCTGTGAGCTTAAATTGTTAGGAAAATTGAGTGAAATATGTTTATTTGCATAAGGGTTAACAATTCATGTAAAATGAGTTCTGTACAATTAAGTCTCATTTTGCTAGTTAAGATTAGTCAGTATCAAGATATGTTACTTGTTTCAAGTATTTTTGGCATATGTGAAAAATTTCATCATTGCCAGTTCTTTTCGAATTGGCCATTTCCTAAATTAGAAATAATGGAGAAAGGTGGGGTTTCAATGCAATTTTGATAAGAAGAGCAGTTATTACACCCATGAATTGTGTAAAATTATCTAAACAAAGCATTCAGTTTGTCTTTGAAACAGGAGGTCATGACATTTCCTTCTTTGCTCCATTAGTTTTGACCCCAAATTTGAAACTGAGGGGTCATGGAGTTAGTGGCTAGCTTTAGCCGTAAAAACAATAGTGGACTTATGCAATGAAAGATTGCGAACAGACGACATTGTAACGTGCCTTTTTTATGATTTTATCCCCAAATTATGTATTGTTTTGAGTTTCAATTTAACTTGGCATTTTCAAGATAATTCCCTGGGTTTGCATTTTGTGAATTTTGGTTAAAATGGCTTATTTTGTCAATTTTTTCCGACCTTGCCAGTTGCCTGTATTTGTCATTATTTCACTATTTAACAAGTTTCTTGTTGAAACCTAAAGAAATGAGGTTATGCTGTTACATTTAAGTACTCTTTATCATTTCAGGCCGTTACTATGGTCATTTTGTTGAAGAAGTTCTGTTTGGAGTGTTGTGGATCGATACAAGTTCAGCCGAA
This sequence comes from Tridacna gigas, assembly GCA_945859785.2. NCBI lineage: Eukaryota > Metazoa > Mollusca > Bivalvia > Cardiida > Cardiidae > Tridacna > Tridacna gigas. The sequence goes on from OX244033.2 coordinate 790,961, forward strand.
AACCGTGTTCAGGCGTCTAACCGCCGGTATTCTGTTTACAGAACTCGCCATGGTGTCACGCGGGGATATGTTACTATCATTACCTGGCCGAATCATCCGGTGTATAATGTAAAGGTTGGAAATGCACCAGTAAACGAAAGGTTAACTTTGGATCTAGTTCATCGTTGTTTTTTTTTTTCCCGATCACGTCGCCATTTTGTTTTGTGAACTCAAGTTTGGCCACTGAGTGTACATCATCATGTTATTAACTTGTAACGTTAATATTTCAAGCGTATTCAAGATGAAAGAAAAATAAACAAGATAGATCGACATGCAATTTTAACCCTTATCGTGCTAAATAATTGAAATGGATTTTTCAAACCGATAGTAAAAAACTCGAACGGTGCTATTTCAAACTTCTTTTTATGAAGAAAAAAATCTCCTTATCGGACAGTGTAGATTCAAGATCAGACTGCACGTTCTGCACAAGGTCAGTTAGTCGCGCTTAGCAGCCTAAGGGTTAAAGCGGCTTTTTGTCACAATAACTCGCCAAATATCGTTCTCTGTAGACCTAAATTGTAAGATCAGACCGTAAGCTTTCTACACTCTTCTCTTAATCTACACTGTCTACGAAGACGACGCAATGGATAAATAATCAAGAAATCCTAGTTCGATTCTGACTGGCCATAGTTACGGGAGATCAATCCTTCCTTACAGCATAGCTTCTTCCCGTATAAAATCAATACCTGACAACTGTTTTAGGGAGAATTCTCTTTAGCTCAGGGGTTAGTGTATTGGTCTTTTAAACTTCAATAAACGAGGAACTTTGCCGCACGGGTTCTATTCCCAGCCCAGAGCGGAGCGGTTTATATTTGAGCTATGCATTTGTTGCGGACTTTATGTTCATAAGATGTGACTTGAAAACATGGTGGGAAAAGAAGAAAATGTTCCCTTTTCAAACAGTGTAGACTTATACGCGTTTAAATGTTATTCACAGTATTTGAGCCACTGTGATTTTTGGAGGAAAAGAAAAAAAAAATCTCTTTAACATTTTCTCCTTTTCCTGCAAAATTTGGACCCTTTTAAAAGACAAATCCAACCACATGAGTCACATTTGATCTGTCGGCCGCAAACACTTTCAATATAAACGAAGTCTAAAATTTCAAATATCCGCCTTCCTCTCATGTTCTTTGCAACGACTATAGACTACGATCAGACGGCATTTTTATGCTGCCTTATCTTCATCCGCTTCCTTTGATAAATGAGCCATGCTCTTACAAAAGGGAGCTTAATGCATCTCCGTAGTGTATTATACCCAGCAAGTCATCACATGATTAGGGATCCAGACAATCGATTTTGTCTAACAACAAATTGTGTCATAAGGTAGATTGGTCCTTTGACATACAGGAAAACACAAAATTGACTAGTAGCAAAAACTTTCGGCCAATGTCGGCGGACTGCGCAGGCTGACCTGGTCGATATTTTTCGCCGATGCATTAAGCCTCCTTTTCGCAGAGCATGGCTCAAATGTTTTCCACGCGAATAGCGACTTATCCCATAATTTGAGCGATTTTGGTTTTTCTTGTGAATAGCATTTTCCTCTTTGCTAGCAATGTTTCCTTCAACCCTTTCAAATTTAGGATGCTGATGATTTTGGGAAAAAAAAGGGAGAAAAGGAGAAGATGCAGGTTACCTGCATTTCCTGCTCTCCCAAGATGATCCCACCCTTTAACCCTTAGGCTGCTAAGCGCGACTCGCTAACCTTCTGACCTTTTGCGAACAGCGTAGAAGTGCAGTCTAATCTTGATCCACACTGTCCGATAAAGAGGTATATTTCCACCAAAATTACCTTTGAAATAGGAAAACAATCGTTTTTACAATCGGCTTGAAAGTTTCGTGTCTTGTATTTAGCAAGATAAGGGTTAAAAGAAATCCAACCATTTTAGCTCCATACATTTGTCGTCTGCAAATACACTTGATAAGGAATGGTCTAAAATTTCAATTTCTACGTCAAGCTTTTTGCGACTAGTCTCGTTATTTGAGCAAATCTGAGGCATTTGAAAACATAGTGGGAAAATGCAGTTTACCTTTACATTTTCCTTTCACCATAACGTTTCCATCCTCTTAACTCTTTACCTAACGACAAAATTTCACACCTGTCTAGTTTGAAAGCATCTGCAGACGACAAATTAAATTTGCCTCAAAAATAGCATTTGTCTTGAGGAGAAATGAAAAGATTGTGGGAAAAGCAGCATTTTCTTCTTTTTTTCCACAGTGTTTTCAAAAGCCTCTTTCATATTCTTTTTTCTTTTAAACTCAAAAAGCCATGTAAAGGGTGAAGTCAAGTTCAACTGTTTAAGCCTCGTTAAACTTCTTGTCTACAAATGACCCATGCTCTGGCAAAAAGGGGCTGAATGTATCGCCGTGATCCTTGATACCAAGCAAATCATCACATAATTATGGATCCATAATAGTCACATTTTTTAACAACCGACTGAATCATGAGGTAGACTGGTCCTTGGACATATAGAAAATTGACCAATAGCGGAAAGGTTCGGGCCAGGTCAGCCTAAGCGGACTACGCAGGCTGACCCGGGTCGAAACTTTCCGCAGATGCATTAAGCCCATTTTCACAGAGCATGGCTAAAATGCATTTAATACGGACGAGTCTAAAATTTCAAAAAACTAGCCTTGTGCGATCTCTATGTCCTTCGCGAGAATTAATGACCAAGATCAGATCAGATTTCCATGCAGTCTGGTCTTTGTCTGCACAATTTGATTTTAATTTTATTTCTTAAAATTTCCCTGTGCCCATTTAACTTTTAACCAGACGACAGAACGATTCATTGATGCATGTTGAAACCATTTGCAGACGACACTCAAAATCTGGCTTATATATATGTGTGTGTGTGTGTGTGTGTGTGTGTGTGTGTGACAAAAATAGTAAAAAAAAAAAAACCACCATGAAAAACGGGGTAAATGCTGGTAAACCGCATTTTTCATAATGTTTTCAAAAGTCTTCTTCCTCAAGGTCGTGAAAATACGGGGTTGTTTGGTTCAATTAAACATGTGGACTTTAGCAAATGTTTGGTTTTGTTGATCATTTCAATTCTTCGGATAAATATCCACAACTAAAAGAAAATACGTCATGAATTATATTTCATCTGTTGGGCAGCTTTCCTGGATTATCGTTATTTTTTTTTTTTTTAATTTATAGAATACATTGGTAATAATTAAAACTAGAGGCCCTTGAGGGCCTGAATCGCTGCACTGGCATGATTTTGCTGTTTTTTTGTTTTTTTTTTCCCTAGCATACGTAATGAATTCATGATGCAAAAAGGAAAAAAAAAAAACCCAAAAACAAAAAAATGGGGGAAAGGGTTGTTGCAACTGGGCTTGATCCCACTAAGAAATTGATATTTTGAACTTCAAATGGCTCCTTTTCCCACACTGTTGGTCAGTTTTTTTTTTTTTTTTTTCAAAATCGCTAGGCATCATGCTATTGATGAGTTAAACAAACCGTGCAAGTTTCGTGAAAATCCGACCCCAAATGAAGACTTTGTCGCGTAAACAAGAAAAAAGACTAACGGACGGACGGACAGACGGACGGACGACGGAAACCACGCCATGACATAAGCTCTGCTGGCTTACAGCCAGTAGAGCTTAACACACGGGTTTTGTCATCATAGAAAATGTAAATCTTATTGACAAAAAAAAGTAATCAAAGATAAGTACGAATTGTCAAGAAGATGACATAACACTTCAGCTGCCTAGCGCATTTCACTGACCTTTTTTTTTTTGGGGGGGGGGAGGGACAGTGTAGATCAAGATCAGACGGCACAGTGCGTGCAGTCTGATCTTGGATCTACGCTGTCTGATAAGGATGTAATGTTCTCCAAGAAATAAGTTCGGAATAACATTATTCGGGTTTTAACTATCGTCTTGAAAGTTTTGTTTAACGTATTTAGCAGGATAAGGTTAATACGCTCGTTATGTCCTTTGATAAAGAAGACACGAAGTCAAAACCGCATTCACCCTCAAAATGTCCCAGGGGAGATAACTCTAAGCTCTTTTATAACAATTCTGTGTTGTTACTACCCTTGAACAGCGTGACTTTTTAAAACATTGTGAGAAATGGGAGAAATGGAAAACCAGCATTTTCTCTTTTCCCCGCAATGATTTCAACCGTTTCAAAGAAAACTCCCATTATTTGAGCCACAACTGATAACCCGTTTTGTTTCTTTTTTTTTTTAATTAGGTCCAAAAAATTTGTCTCAAATAACTCGTAAATAGGTAGAAATGACATGAGCCATGTTCTGTGAAAATGTTCCGAAAGCATCGGTCCAAAAAGCAACTAAAAAACAGGTAAGCTTGTCATTCTTTGTAATTATGTATTCTTATGTCTTTGAAATAAAAAGAAAAGAGAATGTCATGCAATGTCCAGGTATTTCAACTTGTTTTCTACTCGACAGAAAACTGTAGAATGTGTACAGTATTGTCTGAATCATTTGTGCCGCGGGTTGATTGTAGCCGAAATAATACGTCAAGAACCAAGATTAAGTTTGTTTTGCCATTAAATCAGCAAATAAGAGAGAGTTTTGTCGTCCTATAAGAGTAAATTGATAAGTTGAACTGTTACATTTGCTGCTGGTAAAGAATTGAAAAGAAATAATACAAAAATGATAAAAATAAAGAAGGGCTCCGATTATGCGGACCGGCTCTGAATATGTAAGTCGGCACCGGTTGATAGGGGCTTTCTTTTTAAAAATGTGGTTGTCTGTAAAAATTATTTAAGCTCTGTTTTTCCGTTAGTACCTGTTAGTCACAAATTTAATACAACAGTTCGGTGGAACGTAACCGAATTTCTCACAGTACAAAGGACTGATATTGTCACAATGGAAAAATATTGTCTAACTTCAGTCTATCTAATTTCTGAAAACACTTTTGTGTAGCTCTTGATTAACCAAATGGTCTGTATGTTACATTTGTAATGCTTTCGTCGTAAGTGCAGCCTAACCGTAACCCTAGCCCACAATTAAACACATATAATTGAAAATATTTGGCATCTTCGGAACGCTATGTGATCTTCAAATAGTCACTCAAAAGCTAAATGGAAATTTACCCATCTAAGCAGAAATATTGAATGAAAAAACTGAGGCTCGAACCCGGGTCTTACAGGTTAAGAGTCCTACACTGAGCCATGCAGGGCATCGCGAGTCGGATCTACATTACTTGTAATTTGCCAGAGGAAATGACAAAACCTAGGAGTATGTATAGTATTTATGTCATTCCGTCTGCAAACCAGTCTACAGCAGAAAAATTAGAAACCATCCCTATTTAAACATGGACAGTTAACATGTTGAAATATAGTGGCAAAAGGAAGACGATAAATGTTTCCATTCACCATTGCATTTCACCTTCAACAATAACGTTTTTAAACATGGTCGGCAGGAAGACATAAAAAAGTTATCTGCAGATGTCTGTGGTGTTGTGGCAAAATTTCTTTCCGGCGATTGTCGCCTCTCACCTCTGTTGCATGTGAGAATAGTACTCAGTGGCTTGGAAAGAAAGATGTGTCAGTACTGGTGTGAGAAAGCCAGGAAACACATGCACAGGTGTGATGACCTAAGCTGTTAAAACGACGTTCAACTCCAATACAAATAAATAAATAAACCAATGTAATCCTATAGCTGCTAACAGCAGATAGTGTAGATCAAAATCAGATTTCACGGAACGTGGCGCCTGATCTTGGATCTTGTGTGAATGTGTGAGTTACCTTATTTCAAACACTTTCTCTAGATTGTTCAACCAGTGATAAAAATCTTCTCTCGTGAATATTGATGATGGGGATTGCGACAGGAATCATCCCGCTCTATCCGCTGATCACTGTTTTCAAAATGGATATATGGGAAAGCAGTCAGTCGCTTGGGAAGAATATTGTGTGAAGTGCAGATTTAAAAAAAAGAAAAAAAAAAAAAGCTAAAAGGTTGCTTGGACTGACTCTAGCAATATGGCTGAAATAATGTTGAAAACGCTAACACGAAAGCAAACGAATTGTAAAAATGTAATTCGTTTTATAATGATTGAAGGGAAATTATTCATGTTTTTAGATGACAAACTATGTTTTGACTTATCTCCCTTAATTATCGTTAAGGTATCGTAATGTGATTGTTATTATTAATTAAGGGTGTTTTTTTTTTTTTGACAGAACATGTTTCTTTTTCAGACATATTGTTTCACTTTAACATTTAAGGTTATGCTCAGATCTGTTCAATAAAGGTTTGTATCACTCAGGCGTATTTTCAAAAAAAAAAAAAAAAAAAAGAATTCCGTCCATGCCAGAATTTCTTCGGAAACTTTCACTGGAATGGTTTTCGTGGAAGTGTTATTCACAAAACAGTTAAGAGTCCCAACCGTAAGTACATGCGAAACTAAGGACACACATAAATATGATAGCTGCGACATTGACATAACTAAAATAATGTCAGAGAGCAGCACGAAACATTCCATAAATCCTTATACTGCTAAATAAGTTAAATGGAACTTTCAAGCCGATAGTAAAAACCCGAATAAAGTTATTTCAAATTTAGTTTTTGGGGAAAAATACCTCCTTAATTAACCCTTTACCACACAATCCCAACTTTTAACGACCCCTAGAAAGAAGCCTTTTGAAAACATTGGGGGAAAAGGAGAAAATGCTAGTAACCAGTATTTTCTTTTTCCCACAATGTTTTCTACCCTTCCAAAAACAAATTCCATTTTTTTTTAATCATATTTATTTTGTCATCTGCAAATACTTTCAATCTGGAAGTGTCTAAAATATTGCCATGTGGTAAAGGGTTTATGGAGAATGTAGATCCAAGATCAGAATGCACGTTTTGTGCAGTCTGATCTTGATCTACACTATCCGCAAAAGGTCAGTGACTCGTGATTAGCAGCTTAACGTTTAATACATTTGGGTGGACAAAAAGGAACGACGATCAATAATCGATAAAAGCCAGTCGTATTCATTAATTATTTAACTCTTTCCTTACCATACACGATACAAAAGGCTTTTAAGGACAGTGTAGATCAAGATCAGACGACATAGAACGTGCAGTCTGATCTCTGATCTACACTTACCACTCGTTTAATCCACATTACCACCGAACTTTTTTGCGGTTGAACTTCACTTGTATAGCTGTAGTAAAAAGGGTTATGTGTCAGCAGAGCAGGATGCAGAAGGAAAAGTCAATTATCTTATCAGTTTCTCTTCAATAAATGAAACAATGAAATATTACATTCACCCTTTACCAGACTACCAAAACTTTGCCTATACTGATTTTGCTGACGACAAATACTTTGTAGCTCAAAGGATGGGATTTGTTTTTAACCCGTATCCATCTAAATAAAACAAATGAAGCTCTCAAATCCACAGTATAGACCCAATTTTTCCTAGAGCAAAGGTAATTTTGGAGGAAAAATATCTTCTTATCGGACAGTGTAGATCCAAGATCAGACTGGACGTTCTGTGCAGTCTGGTCTTAATCTACGCTGTCCGCAAAAGGTTGGTGACTCGCACTTGGCAGCCTAAGGGTTAAATCAGTAGGAAACATTGTTCGAAACGAAGAAAATAGAAACATTTTCTTCTTTTTCCACAATATTTTCAAAGGTATTCTTTCCGTCGCATAAAAAGTCGGGATCACGTAGTAAAAGGGTAACTTTTCACGGGACGATCAAATTCTAGACTGGTCCATACTGAACGTATCTGCCGACGACAAATGAAATGTTGCTCACATGATGCCATTTGTCCATTTAAAGATATAAAACATTGTGGGAAAAGGAGGAAATGCTGTTCCCGGCATTTTCTCCCTTTCCACAATGTTTTCAACTTTTTTTTTTTTCCTCGAGGTCGTTTAAACTCGCGATCGTGTAATAATGTGGTAAATGATTGCTGTCTGCAGATGATCGCGTCAAACTTGTTGCAGACAAAGGAACAACCAGTTTCGCTCTTTATCGCAATGTTTCACTTGCAACTATCGGTAAATCTCGATTCATTTTGATTGTCTATACTAAACCATTTACTACACAATCCAAAGCTTTAACGACATTAAGTCGATCCCGGTCGGTAAGTCTAGGAGTTCAAACCAGGGAGTCGCTAATACGAATCTCTAACGGCCGATTTCATTCCAACAGTATTCAGTTTCTCTCGACTCTGATTATTGTTCCGTTTGATTCTTTGGTGTCTAGCGCCGTTTTTAACATTATTTCGGTTATATTGCGGCGGCCAGTGCTCCTGTCTATGTTTTTTGGGGGTTTTTTTGCAGTTCCTTTTACCAGTACCTCTCACGATATTTTTTCCTAGCCAGGGGAATGAACCCTGTCGCAATAACTATCTACAATTCTCGGAAAGAAATGGGCCGAGTTGAGGATACGAACCAGTAAACCCCTGGTCTCAAATCCTGTATCCTACTGACTGCGCTTTCCACCTCGGTGGTCATTGCTTTGACAGTGGTTATGCTGAAAAGGAGCCGGTGGCTTGGGAAGAACATTTAGTCACGTACTGGAAAGATAAACCCGAAGAAAGCAAGGATGGGTGCACTGGCAGCAGAGTGCTACAGATAGTTGAATGCCTGTTTTCGTAAAACAGTAGATGGATATTAGCAGATAATTATATTAAACATAAAGTAAAATCTATTTTTCTGACATGTTAATAAAAAATCTAAAATGGTACATGGAATGAATTATAAATATTTTCTATACACAGGTCAAAACTCTTTAACAAACCACCTGGTTTGTCTGCAAATGCTCTAAAAATGAACAAGTCGATATTTTCAGCCGTTTGGTTCAGAGTAAATATCACAAGTATTTAAAGAATGAAGTCACCCACAGCTACAACTCTAGTTTGATTGACCTTGGTTACTTTTATAGTGACCTTGACCCGGAAGATGAACATAACCACTTGCGTCAACGTTATATTGTGATTGATTTTGTTCCTCTATATTTCCAGAGTTATTAGGAGGTAAATGATCATAAGAATTTTCTGAATACGAATATTCACCGTTATGTTGACTATAACTGTTTGTATGGTCATATTCGGTATTGTCACTGTAATCATTATATTGTGTATTGTCACTGTGAACAGTTACTGCAACATCGTCAGGGTTACGTATGGTATCGTCACCGTGGGCTGGATAATCGTGATGATAATTATCCTGGACATTCTGATCAGATTGGTAATTATCATTTTCACTCGGAACTGGATATCCGTCATATTCCATCGTTACGTTTGTATCATACTGCGCATCGACCGGGTATGCCCCATTTGTGACGTAATCGTTTTGTTGGTTTTCGATTTCATTTGGTGCGTTACTGTAATCGACTTGATTCGCGTCGTAAGAAATTCCAACTGTTGCAATGTTCACCTGGTTCTGATTAGCTTTATTCTGTTCATTTGGATCGTTTAACTCGACTTGTTCATCCGGATACATTTCCTTGATGACGTCAAAGTCGTCTCTGGCTTGACCGTTACTTCTTGGAACACTGGAGGAAGATCGACTTTCTGATCGAGTTCTGACTAACGAGAATTTTTCAAAGCACTCACACGCTGAAAACGTCGTCATACAACACCGCCGGAATCTGTATAGTGAACACTTCAGTTTACAGATTCTAAACGGCACTAAGTCAGGTTCCTGAACTTTGTCGTTATAATCTTTGATTAGGGAAGGAAGTCTAAACCCGTCTATAATCCACCCGAAACCAAAACATCCCAGCGTGCATGCGTACAAGATACCCCATCGCTTTCGTTCTAAATAAAAATGATGCATGCCAAAAAGACCGAAGGGGAACCAGAATATATATGCTTCATCTGCATATTTATGCTTGTCCTCCTCGGCATACCTCTGATACAAAACTGGAAGTCTAAAAATGTCAAATATCCATCCAAATCCGAACAAACCTATCGTGGCTAAATAAAACCCACCATTCAAATACCGTTCCAGATAAAAATGGTGCGCCCCAAATATCCCTAGGGGAGAAACACATATCGTATAAGCTGTGATTTTAGTCATGCCATGGTCGCTAGTTGAATCATTGGCGGCTTCGACTAAACCTTTCATCCGGAATAAATCAACGATCCAACCAATCCCAAAGATACCCAGCGAACACGTGTACAGAATACCCAAGCCGTAGTTTCCAAGGTAGTAATGATAAGCACCGAACAATCCAAATGGTGGAAATGCCATAATATAGGCGGTACCAACCGATTTTTTGTCCAATCCCGCTTTACGTACCAGTTTCGGCATTCGAAATAAATCCACAATCCATCCTATACCGAATATACCAAACGTGAATGTGTATATAAGCCCAAGCTTAACGTTTCCTAGGTAATAATGATACGCACCAAATATTCCCAAGGGTGACAACCCCAGTATATATGCAGTTCCGAGTGATTTCCCCTCACGACCGGCGTTATGGTCTTTGATAAGATGGTGCATCCGTATCAAGTCGACAATCCACCCGACGACAAAAACACCCAGTGTGCATGCATAGAAAATGCCAAGCTTCTTGTTTCCGAGATAGAAATGGTGTGCCCCTGAAAATATACAGATGAAACATAATTTGTAGATATAGAAAAGGCATGCTCTGTAAAATGGGGGCTTATTGCAGGGGGGGGGGGGGTATCGACACAGATCAGCCTGTGCAGTCCGCACAAACTGACCTGTGTCGAAACTTTTTGGTGTGGGTCAATTTTCTGCGTGTCAAAGGACCAGCCTATCTCAGGATTCAGCCGTTTGTTTGACAAAATGGATGGTGTAGATCAATAATTATGTGATGACTTGCTTGATATCACGGATATGCATTACGTCCCCTTTTGCCAGAGCACGACTCATAAATGATCGGTTGCATTACGCCTTCTTCATCACTTTTCCGGCAGTGGCCACTTTTTTGCACTCTAGTAACAGTGTCATTTAAAAGAAAAAAAAATAGTACAAGGAAATGAAGACACTCTCTGGATATTACGGAAACATTGCGAAAACAGTAAAATATGAGTTACAAGTATCTACCGTTTTCGAACGAAGCTTTTAAAATGGAGTGTACCACGTGGGCCTGGGAAAAATGTATTTTACAGGAACGAGTTAACCCCTTACCACACAATCCCGAGATTTAACGACCCTGAGAGAGATGAAACCATTGTGAGGGGAAAAGGAGAAAATGCTGATGAGCAACATTTTCTCCTTTTCCTACAATGTATTCTACCATCTTAAAGGTGAATTGCTAGTTATGGGTTATTTTGTCTTCTTCAAAAGCTTTCAATTTCTACAAGTCTAAAATTGGGTGGTTAGGTAAATGTTAAGGAAAGTTGTACACACAGGAAAAGGAAATAAAGTTTGTGTACAGGTTCTATGTTTATGGGCGCAGCCCTGTCGTAAATGTCCATGTTCTGGGGTGTACAATATATATCAGTGAAATAATTCATGAGTAACCCTTACGTTGCCAAGTAGATGAAACGAAAGTTACCACTTAACCCTTATCCTGCTATATAACTTAAACTTATGCCGACAGTAAAATCTCGAATAATGCTATTTTTTGGAGAAAAAAAATGTTTCCTTATCGGACAGTGTAGATCCAAGATCAAACTGCACGTTCTGTGCAGTCTGATCTTGAATCTACACTGTCCGCAAAAAGGTCAGTGCGTCGTGCTTAGCAGCTTAAGTGTTAATAGTAACAAAAACGAAATATTCCGATTTTAAACTTGATTTCACCGCGGAAAAAATACCGCATCGGACAGTGTAGATCCAAGATCAGACTGCTCGTATTGTGCTGCCTGATCGTGATCTACACTGTCCATAAAAGCACCCCGAGTTGCGTTTTGTAGCCTTAGGGTTAGTTTCTACTAGAAAACAAAACTGAAAGTAATTTCAGACGAAAAGATAAATCGAATGACTCAAATCATGGGATTTATCTTTTAAATGGTGGCAAATATTTGGTGGAAACGAAAGAATGGTTCTAACCAGGATTCTCTCCTTTTCTGACAATGTTTTCAATTGCCCTTTTTCCGAGAAGTGTATCAGTAAGAGATAGACGGGGACAGACTGATTTAAGTGGTATAGAGCGAAATGACAAAATACAGACATAGTCCGTGTCACATGGCTTAACCCCTTACCACAGAGTGCCGATTTATAACGATCCTGAGAAAGAAACCTTTTGAAAACATTGTGGGAAAAGGAGAAAATGCTGGTAACCAGCAATTTCTCCTTTTCCCATGATGTTTTCTACCCTATCAAAGAAAAATTGCACCATTTGAGCCACACTGAAATTGTCGTCTGCTAATGTTTTTTTTAATTTGGACAAGGCTTAAATTTTGTCGTCTGGTTAAGGGTTAAGCTATAGTTGACGTCGACTGATGTGTATTGAACGCCTTTATTGAACAATTCCGTTTGTTCATAACACTGAGAAAAACCGCTAAAGTGGGAAAGCGTGATTGATTGATTGATTGATTGATCGATCGGTCGGTCGGTCGGTCGGTCGATTGAATGGTGTTTTACGCCGATTTCAACATTATTTCAGTCATATCACGGCGAAAGCTCACATATTCATGTATTTCCTAGATTCCACCAGTACTGGGCTAGGGCTTTGAAGTGTCTTGCCTTAGGACACTCCCAGGAACAACCCAACGAATAAGGTAGGGCTCGTACCCGGGGCCTCCAGTGTCCAGGAAAAACGTGATAGGCTGGTAATCAGCATCATCTTGTACAATGTATTCTACCATTTTTACCCTGTATCAAACGGCATAATTTTGCAGATTACAGATTAATTTTTACCAAAAAACAACTGAAATTTGTCTGGTTACCAGCATTTTCTTCTTATCCCACAATGTTTTTGAAAGCCTTCTTTATCAGGGTTGTTATAATTCGGGATTGTGTGATAAAGGATTCAAGACAAACTCTATCATTTAAGCAGCAGTTATTTGCCTTCAAATGCTGTCAATTAAGACAAGTCTAAACATTAGTCATTTGACATCTGCAGACGGGATTGTCTTCAGAATAGTTTGAAAACATTGTTGGGCGAGAAAAAATTGCCAGTGATATATGTCTGTTACCCCTCCTTTTGCCACGACATTTCCAGTTACATTCATGTTCTAGAGTAACTCGCCATTTCAAGTTTTCGGACATCTGACTCATGGTCCTCGAAGGGAAATTTTTAAGGTTTTACTATCCTGAGAAGTGACGGCCATATTGGTAAAGTGACCAAACTGATATTGTTTTTTTTTTTTTCTTAATTATTATTTCACGTTATTTGATCCAAGCGTTTCTGCGAGGGGCTTGTTTCCAATTGTGGAAGACAGTTTGTCATGTTCTTTTTTTTTAATGGAATTAAACGCCATTTTCTACATCTTTTAAGTTTATCGCAGCGTCCAGTGCAACTATGCATGCCTTCCTTATGTTTCATTACCGGTACTTCGCAAAGAATTTTTCCCAATCCACTGGCTGCTTTCCCACACAAAGACATTATCGAAACAAAATACAGATGTCGACGACAGACGGACGAACAAAGGACAACTACAGGTCACAATGTTTCGTCATGAACACTGTAGCTCAGGTAAGCTAAAACAATATAATTTGAATAACAACATGGCGGTACAATTTTCTGTATGCCAAAGAACCATTCTACCCTCACATCCAGTAGATTGTTAGAAAAATCGAATATTTTATGGATCCGAAATTATGTGATGACTTGCTTGGTATAATGGGTAACAGAGATACACTAAACCCCCTTTTGCCAGAGCATGACTCCTATACATGTAATTGTTTTATTGTGATTATTTGAGAAAAATACTATAACACGTCATAAGATATTTGTAAGTACAGTCACGTCATGCTGTGTTTGTGATCTGTGACAGATCTATTTTTAAAGTGCTGACTGTTCATTCATCTCTTTACCAAACGACAATAGTTTGGACTCGGCCACAATGAAAGCATTTTCTGACGACAAAATAAATGTATTTCAAGTGATGATTTCTGTATTTGATAGAGCAGAAAATATTATGTGAAAGCGAGAAAATACTGGTGACCAGCATTTTCTCCTTTTTTCCTAGAATGTTTTCAAAAGTTTAATTTCTCAAGGTCATTAAAACTCGGGATTGTGGGGTAAAGTGTTAAACCAGTACCTGCTGCTGCTCTACAAGGAACGTGAGGTCATATACAGAACGAATAGGCAGACAAACAGATGGAAGAAGCTGCAGAAAGATTAACCCTTTTCCTGCTAGATAAGTAAAATGGAACCTTCAAGTCGACAGTAAAAATCCCCGTGTTGCTATTTCAAAGATCTTTTTTTAAGAAAAATATATCCTTATCGGAGTGTAGATCAAAAATAAGACTGCACGTTCTGTGCAGTCTGATCTTGATCTACACTGTCCGCAAAAGGTTAGTGAGTCGCACTTATCAGCCTTAGGGATAAAAGAAGTAGAACAGCTTTCGAATACTATTTCAGCGTTTTCTTTGTTTAGAATGATTTTTTTAAAACCCTTATCCTGCTAAATAAATGAAATGAAACTTTCAAGCCGACAGTAAAACCCCAAATTTTGCTATTTCAGAGATATTTGGGGAGGGTGGGGGAGTTACCTCCTCATCGGACAGTGTAGATCAAAGATCAGACTGCACGTTCTGTGAAGTCTAAACTTGATCTACTGTGTCCGCAAAACGTCATTGAGTCGCGCATGGCAGCTTAAGGGTTAACACAAAAGAGTACGGTCTACTGCTTTTTCACGTTTCAGAAACTGTTATAATTACGTGACAGTCTAGCTTAAATTACACCAACCCATTTCTATATGAAGACGAATTTCTAACTGTAATTAATGGTAAACAGCTTCAAAACATTTTGGAAAAATGAACGAGTTTTGTTTCGTGGTGTAGCGATACCTTTTACACGCAATGTCACCTTTCCCCACAATGTGTTCCATGTCTTTAGGGAGGATGGCATTTTCATGTCCTTCAAATATTCTTTTGCCGTGTGTATCATGAAGTAGAGAGTGTTATGTCTAAACACTCGTCTATATGGTAAAGGGAAATTTTGTAGGTAATATATCAAACCGTGGTTAGTTTTCGGTCAGAGCGAAAGACATAATGTCTCGCAGATCTTCATTTAAATTAGTAAACATATTTTTTACCAGTATGTAAACGTTTTTTTTTTTTTGTTTTCCTGATGTTTGACGCCTTTTTAAAAAAAAAATAGCATGTCTCAACGTCTACATTCTTAAAGCAACTGGTTGCTTTTCAACATAAAAAATGCACAGCCGGTGTTTAGCGATGGGAAAGGAAATAAGAAATATCTTTACAAAGGTAGGCGGCGTAAATTTGCCCACAAAAACTCAGGGACATTTCTGCCTATTCAAAAAGTAAGTAAACAGCTAGCACATTCAGCTATGCCAAAAAAAATCTGTGTGTCTCATACATTTTTCGTACGTGGTTGAGTAGCATTATAAAAGGTCTAGAATTCATCGAGAAGAGTAACACAGTAGTCGAAAGTCTGCCATAGCAAACGTTATAAGGTTACGTTTTCTATTTTACATTGCAAAAGTTATTTGATCTATGTATCATCGTTGTCTGCGCAAGTAATATTCTTCGAAGATAAAAATGTTTGCTATGACACATCACTATCCTGTACAGGAGTAATATCAATACGCGGTGAGTAACCTAAAAATTCTGCCCCCAAAAAGTAGCGAGCGAAAAATAACTATAAATAAAACATCTGTGGTGAAATCAGGCCTGCTTTTTGCTCCATATTTCTGAAAATACAATAACTTCAAACGGGGAAAAATACCACTGTTTACTCCATATATTTTTATAAGGTTTCTGAATATGGATATGAAGTAAACCGGGTTTTCACAGACTTCGACAACCAAAACAATATTTCAACCATGATGGGCTAATACCGGTGGGTTTACCCTGGCCCAGGGTGGCTGTGTTTATAAATGACTATAAATGACTGGTGCGGGGGTTATATGCTAGCTAACCATGGCTAAATGAAAGTTACAAGATCTTTTCTTCTTTTTACCCAGAATGCCCAAAGCAGATATGTTTGTATTTGAAAAATACCATCTACCAGAATATAATGATGTGTCATAGTAAAACTTATTTGATTTACTTGTCGTCACAAAAGATATGTAATCTATTTGTAACAGATAAAGCTACGTGCGCTTTCTATCAAAGCACAAGCTATGTGATCTAAGCGACATTGTAGACATTATATCTACTCATCATTACAACATTTATGGTTGTGACCTATTGGTATTGTTAAAGTTACGTAATATATTTGTCATTTCAAAAGTTATATGTGATCTTTTTGTCATTGCAATAGTTATGTGATCTTTATGTCAGAGAAAAGCTAAAAGTTATGTGATATATTCGTTCCAGTAATAGCATGCGATCTATTTGTTATATACTACAACGCTTCAGTCATTATGCATATGAACAGACCAGTGTAGTGAGAGAGAGAGAGAGAGAGAGAGAGAGTAAGGTAAGAGTCATGCTATGTGATAAGGTGGTTAAATGCATCTGCAAAAAGTGCCAGCCTGCATAGTCAACACAGGTATAACTGGGCCGAAACTTTTGCTATGAGGGAATTTTCAGGATGCCAAAAGACCAGTCTACCTCATGACTTTGCCAGGTTTTAGACAAAATTCATACCATGTAGCGACAATGCATTACGCAGATGCGTTAAACCTTGTTTTCACAGAGCGCCGTTCATTATACATTATTTACACTTGAACCATATGGTGTGCAACACACGAAAAGGGGCCCTCGGACATATGCGTAAAAATGTGTCGCCCCAGATCAGTCTGTGCAGTCTGTGACTAATCCGAGACGACACTTCCCGTTTTTGTGCGATTTCCTGTTTCACGAAAGTCTACTGTATGAAAAAATCTTATGTAGTCGTAAAGTGCCGTCTCGGATTAGCCTCCCCGGACTGCGCAGGCTAATCCGGGACGACATTTTACGCAAATGTCCGAAGGTCTCATTTCGCATGTTCAGGCCATATCATCGTGAAAAGCACTCCGTGGTTCAGTGGATAATCCTTTACCAACAATCCCGACTTTTAACGACCCTGAGGAACAAGCCTTTTGAAGACATTGTGGGACAAGGGGAAAATGCTGATAACCAGTGTTCTCTCCTTTACAGTTTTCCCACAATCTTTTTCTACCCTCCCAAAAACAATTTTCATCATTTGACAGCATTTAAATTGTTGCCTGCAAATGGTTTAATTCGGACAGGTCTAAATTGTTGTTGTCTGGTATACAGTTAAGGCACTGGTATAACTCTAGGCTGCTAAGCGCAACTCACTGGCTTTTTATGGACGGTGTAGACCAAGATCAGAGTGCACAGAACATGCAGCCTGATCCTTGATCTACACTATCCGGTAAGGATATATTTTTCTCCAAAAAGTTGGAAATAGCACTATTCGGGTGTTTACTATCGGCTTGAAAGTTTCATGTAACTTATCAAGCAGGAGGTGGGTTAATCAGGAAATCTTGGTCGAAATTTACTCACATTATAAGTGATGCCAGAATGTCCTTGAATAAGGCGCTGCAGAGCCCCAGCCTAATTCTTGCGAAACCCAGAATTGAGATGGAAAACAGTGAGCTGTCACCACAATATGACCAGGGCCCGTATTCATCAATCATTCTTTAGAATATTCTTGGTATTATACTGAAGAATTTTCTAAATTTGAAGTAACACAACTTCTGACTGCTATACCAAAGGGTGGTGGAATACGGACCCGGGATTTGGCTGAAAGCGTTGTAAAACAATAAAAACAAACCAACATGGACAATGTATTTGATATTTAACTTTTGAGGGCGTCTATCTACTTCGGATTTTTTTTTTTTTAAATATAATGTGTAATTATTACACTAATATTGTAACAGAATACCTTAGATAAAGCTCGAATCGAATATGAAATTAACAACGGGAGAAATTTATAGCGTATAATATTTTAACCTAACCCCGAAAATTCATTCCAAAATTAAACGTCTATTCGAAATGAACAGAACTCTCCATCTTGAACAAAACAATTTGTTTGTATTGGAGTTTAACATTATTTTCAACAGCTTTGGTCATATCACTGCGGCGAGTGCACCTACGCATGTGTTTCCTAGCTTTCTCACACCAGTAATGACACAACTTTCTTTCCAAAACCACTGACTACTTTTCTCACATGCATCAGAGGTGAGAGGCAAAAAATCGCCGGAAAGAAAGTTTGTCGTAACCGGCAACCGGGCATCGAACTCGCAACCACCAGATCACGAGTCAGATACGCTAACTACTGAGCTACCTGGGCGGGCACTGAACTAAACAAAGAAGATTGCGTTAGTTAGTTCAGATCAAATCATTCTATTTGTGTTGTAAACAATACTAATGCCGAGAAAGATACGTAATTCATTCCGTGTTTTAACCCTTATCCTGCCGAGTAAGTTAAGCGATACCTCCAAGTCCATAGTAAAACCCCAAATGTTCTTACTTCAAAGCTATTTTTAGGGGAGAAATACCTCCATATCGGACAGCGTATATCAAAGATTAGACTGCACGTTCTGTGCAGTCTGATCTTGATCTACACTGTCTGCAAAAGGTCAGTGAGTCGCGATAGCAGCCCAAGGGCTAACAACCCTGAAGAATAAGATTCTCGGAAACATTGTGGAAAGAAGAGAAAATGCATCTATCCAGCTTTTTAACTTTTCCAACAACGCTTTCCACCCTTTCCAGGAGAAATCATATAATTTAAGCCTGTAACATGTCGTCAGATCGATCGATTTACAGAATGATTGACCGACTCTCTAATCAATCGGTAGGATTCATGGATGGGTGAATGGATTTACATATGGACGAAAGGATGGAACGAGAGGTTCATCGATTAATTGATCTTTGGACCACATAAAAAAAAAAACATTGTGCAAAAAGGAAGAGGTCCGTGAAAGAAGAAGAAGAAACGAGAACAATACACAGTGTTACACACTGGCTCCGAACCCACTTACAAACAATATAATATTTTAACCAGTCAAATTATAAATCTTCAAAATGTTCCATTTTCCTGAAACAGTATAAACTGTGTAAAGATAACAACTACATATGCAGTATAAAACCTTACTGTCTCTTAGACGTGTTGCACGTTCATCTCATCATGTACCGTAACAGAACACGAGGTGACCATCGTGTACACTTGTCCTCTGTCAGGTTTAATAACCTTGTGCATTTTGTATAGTGGGGTTTTCCTATTTGTAGTTTGTATTTATCGAATAAACTGGCATGAAATTAATGACCTTTTTTACCATATATTACCACTGCTTTGAATTTTGACCGGTTTAAAATTTTGTCGTCTGGTAAAGAGTTTAACTGGTTGATTGATTGTATGGTGTTCAACGCCGTTTTCAACATTATTTGAGTTTTATCGCGGGGACCAGTGCACCTATCCATGCTTTCATGGAGTTTCTTTTACCAGTACTCCGCACAATATTCTTTCCAAGCCACCGGATGCTTCCCACGTAGGCATCGTCGAAACAATGGTCAGCGGTGAGAGAGGAATGAATGCTGTCGCAATTGCTATGATCAAACCTCGGACAGAAATTGGCCGAGCCAGGGATCGGACCAGCGACCTCCTGTTCTCAAGTACCGTACGCTACCGACTGAGCTACCGGGGCTCGGTGGAAGAGTTTAACCCACAACTTTTAAGTTTATAAGGTAAATGCTTCAGGAGATTTTTACAATCAATCTCTGTTGTCCTGCGTGGGTCAGTGGTAAAGTGTGGGACTCGTAACCTGGAGGCCCCGGGTTCGAGCCCCAACTGATCCGCTGGGTTTTTCGTGGGTGTGTCCTTGGGGAAGGCACTTCAGAGCCCTAGCCTAGTACTGGTGAAACCCAGTAATGGGGATACATGGATATGTGAGCTGTCGCCGTGATATGTCTGAAATAATGTTGAAAGCGACGTAAAACTCCATTCAATCAATCAATCAAGAATCAATCTCCGGCTCTCCCAATTTTCTCAGAGATTAAGACTTTCCCACACAACAGTCTTAAACGGGTCGAAACTGAAAGTATTTGCAGACGATAAATCTATAGCGGTTCAACTTAAAGGCCCAGTGGTAGATAAAAAATGCCGTTATTTAAACTTTGATAATACTACTCAAAAGTATATTTATTATTATGAAGAAGAGAATCTATTATTGTACAGTCGGTCAAAATGATAGTCGCTGGCAAAAACAAATATCCTGAAAATTAGGTAAAAAGTTGCAGTGTCGCTCTATCGTGCGTTTACCAGCATCTTCTCCTTTTCCCACAATATTTTCAAAAGCCTTTTTCGTCAGGGTCGTTAAGACGAGGGATTGCTAACCCTTTGGCTGCTAAGCGCGACTTAAGGACTTTTTGCGGACAGTGTAGATCAAGATCAGACGGCACAAAACGTGATCTTAGACTTACTTTTTTACTTTACGTATTTAGCATAATAAGTGTTACAGAAAATCCGTCGCTTGAAATCCTGGTTTGTGACAGTAAAGAGCTGTCTATATCTGGATCCGTAGTCATCAACCATTCCTAAGAACGTTCTTCGTCTTATTCTCCAGCATTTTCTAAATTTTAAAGGAACACAACTTCTGATTGGCTAAACCATTTAAAATTTGGAAAATCTTGAAGAATGAAATTAAGAACGTCCTCAAAGATCCTGGTCCAGCACAAGATATTGTAACTTGAGACAATAATTCTGCAAACGGTTTCATTGATCATGAGTATTCGACATGCATTAGTGTAAGTATATGTGTAATATATATAAAAACCTCCGTCGATCAGCGTCGACCATGGATGAAGTATTCTAATTTGTCTTGTTTGTTTGGCTGGAGCAGCATTATTTGTGGCTGACATTCGAGAGAGGCATTCTTTGCCACAGGTGTCACATATGTGTGTAGTCCCTCTTTTGTCGGAGTTTTGGCGCTCTTTTCTGCGAGCCCTCTTGCCTTCTTCTCCACAAATCAGCACCCCGCCCCCCCCCCCCCCAGCTCCCTACTTGAGCTGTTTAGTCAGGGTGCTCCACCATGTCTTCGTACCGCAGCTTTGGGCGCCAAGTGCTTCGCTTTCCAGATAACAGCTCTCCATACAAGATGTCCTTTGGGATTCACCCATCCTCCATGTGGCACACATGGCCAAGCCAGCGCAGCCTGCGTTGTCTGAGAATGGTATACATGTTGGGGAGGTCTGCCCGGGACAGGACCTCAGAATTGGTCACTTTATCCTGCCAGGAAATGCCCAGGATGCGATTCATACATCGTAGGTTGAAGGTGTTGAGTTTTCTATCTTGCTTTTTTTTTCTTTTCGTTTGTCACTGTGATTACACATACATTCTAGACAAGAGTAAATATGTGACCAACGGGAAAAAAAAATATTGACTCGTTATCAGCATATTCGGCCACTGTAAGAGTATTTTGCATGTGCATGTCGCAATATGTTAACAAATAAAAACCTTCTGTGATAAGTTCAGTTGATTGTAGCGATATTCCTGTTATCTATCATACATTGTCATCCAGCGTCGAGAGCTAGTTTACACGGGCAAACATTTTTTATGACTGTTTTTACCTCTTATCGCGCCGTTCGCGACCGTATATACTGTTTGACTTTACAAATGCATTAGTTTATTCTTCAGATATTTCCCTCTGATTGTAAATATTAAGCAGATCACAACATTAGGTAATGGGATCTAACAAAGTCAATGAAAAATCGATTTCGATGTGAATGGCTATAAAATGTTCAAAGACACTGAACGTTGTTCTTATGTATTATTAAGGTCCAATCTCATACAACAACGTACATATTTAAGGTTTTTATGTAGGTGATGCGTTTCTAAAGTCAGTCAGTATATATGTATTTTTGAAGGATGTAAAGTAAGGTGAACCTGCACATACGTGAAGTCTAATCTTGCTCTACTCTCGCAGCTGCTATATAACATGTACATGTAGTTATTGTCACATAAACCCAAACGGTTAACCCTTATCCTGCTAAATAAAAGAAATTAAACTTTCACACCAATAGTATAAACACATTTTTTTCTATTTCAACTGTATTTTCGTAGAAAAAAAAACATCTCCTTATCGGACAGTGTAGATCAAAGATCAGACTGCACGTTCTGTGCAGTCTGATCTTGATCTACGTTGTCAACAAAAGGTCAGTGAGTCGCGCTCATCAGCCTAAGGGTTAACATTACACAAATGTTGTTACAGTTTACCAAGCGTGACACGGTTGTAGGTAACCTACATGTACTTGCTGTGGCCCTTGTGTACTTAAAGCTGTAATCTAGAGGTTCTGGGCTCAATCCGCAGTGACGGGCCTCGACAAGCTGGAGTTTCCTTTGGCAAGGCACGAAACAGTCCAAGACTAGTACATACAGATGACGCCTAGAATCTATATATATAAGCTTTAATTGTATTATGGCTAATCCTTAAGCGGCTAAGAGCGACCCAAGGATCCTTTTGCGAACAGTGTGGATCAAGATCTGACTGCACAGAACGTGCAGTCTGATCTGGGATCTTCGCCGTCCGATAAGGAGTTATTTAGCAGGTTAAGGGTTAAAGTACTATAGTTTACTTGTACTCACCAAACAGGCCGCCAAGAAGGCATATCAGGTAACCGTCTGACACCATTTTCCTTCCCGGACCATATCGGTTAGCGTGTTTGACCAGCCATCGCATTCTAAACAAATCAAACAGGTATCCGAGTCCAAATATACCCAAAGTACATGCATAGACAATCCCGAAAGTTTTTCTTCTCAAATAAAAGTGATGGGCTCCAAACAGCCCAAACGGCACACCCAAAATGTAAGCCTCTGCCACTTTTCTCTCGCCCATGTTTACTTCCGATATTCACCGTTTGTGTTATTTAAACAACCCGACTTCAATCACAGGTATTACACAGCAACTGACAGATTTACACGGTTTGCTTACAATATTATCGATATCAGGAATGAATGTGTTGAACACAAAAACAAACAGTGAAATTCTTATGTCAATCTACAGAACACAACGTCCACGTAACTGGTCAATACTCTTCTGATATTTTAGGATACCGCTAAACATTATTTTATGTAGTTCGCTTTGATGCGTGACGTTATTTTAATGTTTATCGGGCGACAAAACCTTAGACTCGTCGATATTTAAAACATTTGCAGACGATAAGAACCATGTTGCTCGAATGGCGAATAAATTTCTTTGAAATGTGAAAAGAGAGAGAGAGAGAGAGAGAAAATGTAGTTTATATCGTTTTCTCCTTTTCCAACGATGTTATAAAAAGAATTCGTCTTCCAGGAATACGTTAAAACACTGTACCTATCGGTAAAGGGTAAATTGTCTATTTTTAGACTTACCTGTTAATTCCAGTCACGTGATACAGGTATAAAAATTCCTTTCGTATAATTATGATATACGGGACAAAAATGAAAGTAACATTGGAATTTAACAAAGGTGTGTTTATACAAATTGTATCCTGGGCGTCGTATCATTTAACCCTGTATCAAACGACGCAATTCTAGACTTGTCCAAGTTCGAAGCACTTGCAGCCGAGAAATTAACTGTTTACCAAACAGCAAAATTATACACTGGTGCAAAATTGAAGGCATTCGCAGACGACAAATCAAAGATGGCTTAAATGACAAAAAGTCTCCTTAAAAGTGCAGAATCATTTTGGGAAAAGAAGAAAATGCTGGTTACCAGCATATGTTCAAAGGTCTTCTCCACTAGGGTCTTTAAAGCTCGATATGGTAAAGACTTATCTTTTGCCCAAATAATGACTTGTATCATTAAAAATGTAGAAACATTGTGGGAAAAGGAGAAAATGCTGATGCTGGTTATCAGCATTTTCTCCTTTTCCCAAATTGCCTTCAAATGACTTCTTCCTGAGGGTTGTTAAAATATGGTATTGTTTGTTGGGGTGGTTCATCAATTTATCTTGTCTGTCACTTCCGGATTCAATTGCCCTGTACCCTTTGTATGATTAATATAAATCCACGACATTTCGTCCAAAAAAACTCGTCGAAAACGATCCCCAGCCCTGACCCTTACCCTAATCCAGACGAATTGTGGCTCAAATCTTCCTCCTAGGTAGAGCTATTCATGAAATAAATCTAGGAATTCAAAGAGGTCGGTGTGTTATAACAACCAGTGTAAGGGTTAGCAGCAAATGGTGGGATTAGCAACCAATGCATTAGAGAAACCAGTGGTAGGGTTTAGCAGCATTTGTGTTAGAGCAGGCATTGTATTAATGTGTTCGATGTATTGTAGCAGCCAGTGTAAGGGTAAGCAGCCAGTGTCACATAGTAGCTAGTGTTGGTATTTAGCAACAAGAGCATTAAAGCAGCTATTGATAGAGTTTAGAAGCCAATATATATTTTTTGCAGCCAGTGCATTATCTGACACAGTGTATTATAGCTGCCAGTGTTAGGGTTATCACCCTCCCAGTAATGCTCGTAACTATCCGCGTGGTGTTCATAACTCTGCCTATGATTGTTACCTGTCTCCCGCTGGCACGCATACTCTCCAGTGGGCGCTGTTAACACTTAAGCTGCTGAATAACTGAAATGCAAATTTCTACTCAATACTAAAAGTCCAAACATTGCGGTTTCAAAGGTTGATTTCACCGGAAAGAAAATACAGTATCGGCCAGTGTAGATCAAAGATCAGACTGCACGTTCTGTGCACTCTGATCTTGATCTAGACTTTCCGCAAAAGGTCAGTGAGTGGCAATTATGATCTTAAGGGTTAGGATAGATATACATGAATATGTGGGCTATCGCCGTAATATAGCTGAGATGGTGTTGAAAGCGGCGTAAAACACCATTCATTCAATGAACTTTGTGGGCACTCTGTCGATAATGTCAGACTACGTGAGGATAACTCATTCATAAATTGTCTTGTAGTAAAAAGGACAGCATCTGACTATACATGTATGTATAGTTTCAAGGTTATATCCCGATAGCTTTGATTGTTAGAAAAGAGTGAAAACTCGTTCCTACCAATCAGAATCTCGCCAACTTTGTGTGTGTGTGTAGAATTTCGTTAGATAAAAGTTATTTCTAGAGGTATGTTTATTTATTTTTTTTTTTACTGCAATATTCATCATTTGTAATCACAATGTTATATTTAAACCCATAACGTGCTGGAACCCACTCAAGTTATTTTTGCGGGCAGTGTAGATAAAGATCAGACTGCACAGTCTGATCTTTGATCCACACTGTCCGCTACTTCGTTACATATTCTGGCCAACACAACCTTGAAATCACAATATTTTTGATGTTTTTCCCCGATTGAAAAGGTCCATGTAAATAATTCAGCACTCGACGGTTAAACTAAGCGTCTACGGAAAGTAGGCCGAATATTTGATCTTAAGGTGATGTTTTCTTGTAGAAAATGATCCTAACTTTTGGCAACACTTCTTGACATACTGTAGTTCCCTTCCTAAGGCCACATGGGATTAGCAAACATAGACAGAGAGGCCGACCAAAGCCTACTTCGGGCGGAAAGACGGATGTACTGACAGACGCACAGCGTAATGTAAGTATGTTTTACTATATTTATTCATTTACGAAATTTAGGTAAAGAGATATATTATCTTAATACTTAAAGTGCTAAGTAAATGATACGAAAATCTCCATTCAATAATAAAAACGATAGTTCTGGAAAGGGGTGCCTACACGTAGTCCTGAGTGTCTCCACGTGTTCGTAAAAGCAGACATTCTCTCTTGTTTCCCATGACAAAAGTTCATATCAAAATCTAATTTGTGATCCAAATGACTATAAAGACCTTTAATGGTTTTTAAATAGATACAAAAAAGAGGACTATGTGGTAATTGGCCATTCTTGAACTAGGCCATTTTAGTATGGGGGCGATTGTGGCATTGGACCGTTTTGACCCGCATTCAATTCGATCTAGTCAGTGGTTCGGGTCCGTCCTGCGAGAAGCGACTGTTTGGTATATGGCCAGGTTCTAGACCCATGTTCTCCAAGTTTGTTTAACCCTTACGCTGCCAAGCGCGACTCACTGACCTTTTGCGGACAGCGTAGATCAGACAGAATATGCAGTCTGATCTTGGATCTACATTGTCCGATAAGGAGGTATCTTTCCTCCAAAAATATCTTTTAAATAGGAAAATTTTGGATTGTAATGTCGGCTAGAAAGTTACATTTCTTTTATTTGTCGGGATAAGTGTTAAATGCATACAGTACTGTTCTCTGATATAGTACAAGCGATCTATTCGTTGCGATTGTTAAATTCACCGGATCGGGCTTAAAAACCAGACTGGACCTTAGAAACACATATTTTCCAAATGAAAATGAGCCATGCTGCATGAAAAGGGGTATTCATGCATCTACAAAAAGTATCGACCCATGTCAGCCTGCGCAGTCCGCGCAGGATGGTCACACATGGGTCGAAACTTTTGCTAGTTGTAAATTTATGCATGCCCTATATCCAGTCGATTGTCACACTAAACGGATCTTACGGATCCATAATTATGTGATGTCTTGCTTGGTATAATGTATTACGGAAATGCATTAAGCCCCCTTCTGCCAGGATATTCATGATTCAAATGGTTTTTGAATGGGTGTTTATAACATTCCTTAGAAACGATTAGGAGAGGATACACACACATGCGCATTACTACAAAATAGCTATGTTTTCTTTATTTAGGGCTGATGTGTCTCAGGGACATATCGTCTTTGTAATTTCAACCCGGTTTATTTCGAAGTGTTTAACTAGAAATAGAGGATACTTTTTTTTTTCGGTGAAAGATCGAAATTTATTTAATCGAGTGAACATCATCGGTAATATTTTCACGAGTGGCGTGGTCTTCCACCGAAAAAAACACGTTTGTTTCATGCTTCTAATCCTTATTTCATCGGGACTTTCATCAATATCCAGTACAGTTGTTTTCGGTAATTCCCCGTGGCGTAGTCCCTAACATACAAGGCATTACAATTTTGATACGCATGCGCGAAAATGGTAGACATTATTTTTTCAGGATGGTAAAGAAACTTCGAAAATCGGAATAATCTGAATTAAACGGATTTGCTACACAAACTGAAGGAAATATTTTTGGCTTTAAAAATTCTTGTGACATGTTCAGAGTGAAAATTAATGAGTAAGCAAAACAAAAACGGAGAAAATTTCACCGGTAGATACAAAGAACAAAGAAGACAACAAAGGACAATCCAAGATGG
Source organism: Tridacna gigas (assembly GCA_945859785.2). Taxonomy (NCBI): domain Eukaryota; kingdom Metazoa; phylum Mollusca; class Bivalvia; order Cardiida; family Cardiidae; genus Tridacna; species Tridacna gigas. The sequence goes on from OX244033.2 coordinate 818,160, forward strand.
CGACCACCAACGACAATTCTTCACAACAGGATATGAGCCAAGTCAACAAACTTGTTTGCCGACCGGTCACAAAGTTAACCATGCTAATCATGCTAATCAGTGATATACGCTGCCTCCCGTGTATCAATACCCACAAACATTTATGAGTATGAAACCTATATCACCGGACTATTCCCCGTCCTCTCACCATCTCGTTCAAACTTCACACTGACCCGTTGTTGCAGATAATTTTATCCCGTCTTGAGATTCTAGACAGTCGGTTAGAAAATACGAACAGTAAACTCAGCCAGCTCGACCAAATAACTACAAAAGTGAACTCAATTACATCTTGGCTAGATTCACTGGACAAAAAACTAGGTGAACCGGAAGGTAGTCAGAATTTTACCAGTGATAAGTACGATGGAGTTTCAACTGGTGTTATAGATACTTCTGAGAAAGTCAGAGTTTTACAATCTAAACTTTCTGAGCTTCAAAGCGAAAATGTGAAAACTGAGCAAGAAAAGCTTTCTCTTAAAGAGGATATTATTGACCTAAAGTGTCGATCTATGAGGGATAACATGAAACTTTTCGGCTCGGGCTGCCTGAGTTTAACAGTTCGATCCATGACATGCAACGCAAACATCCCACGAGTTCTATTGCTAACCGTAATGTTGAAAACTGTGAGGAAAAAGTTTTTCATTTTTGTGAGAAAGTCCTAAAATAACTAACCCGAAAGAGAGCATTAGCATAGACAGAGCTCACAGGATGGGAGGAAGAGTAACAAATGAAACCCACCCAGTAGTGGATAAATTCAAAGACACTAAATAAAAAATGAAGGTTTAAGAATTGCTAAAATCAACCAATCTGCGTGGGTCACAGTACAGCGTTTCGGATCAACTCCCGCCCCCCCCCCCCCACCCCGAAATCCAGGCAAGACGCAAAGAACTTTTCCCAGTCATGACTGCGGCACGCAACAAGGGAAGCAGAGCGATTTTGGTGCGCGACCAGCTTTATATTGACAATAAACTGTACATTGCGACGGATAAGAGCGACCGTGTTTAGCAAAACGGAGAAAATGATAAACTAAGTATTGTTTCATGGTACGATGAGCGTTTATCTAACTGTGCAAATGATTCAGATTTCTTCAATGTTGTTCAGATAATGACCTTATTCTTTGTACAGAATCCTGGGAAAAAAAGTTATGACGATTTTTATTTACAGGGTTACGAAAGTTTCCTCTTTCCTAGACCTAAGAATTTACAAAATGATGTGAAACGAGGCATGGTGGTGTATGTCTTTTTTTTTTTATAAGTTGTCATTAAAGAAAAAAGGAACACAAATTGTGGGAAAGGATGAGAAGTGTCTGATTATTGCGCAGACAAAGCTCGAATTTTTTCAGTATTACTGGTGATATGTATATTTGTTTTGTCTATGATCCCCCAAGTAGTTCACGCTATTTTTATTTAATTGACACAGATCACTTTCAGATCCTTGTGGAAGAGTGTCTAAAGTATTCGATAATGGCATTTTTTGTATTATTGGTGATTTAAACGCTCGATGTGGTGAGAGATTATACTATTTAGAGGATGTGTCTGTCTTGTGTAAGCAATCCTAGTCCCTGTATCAACATTAAAAAAATCTGTTTTCTATTGATATTTTCATGAACCCTGATACTGAATCCTTTTTGAATGACAGTGACTCTAAAGATATATTAGTGTTTTGGCGTTTGATAATGATTTTACTCCTGAAGAGGTTACATCGGCCATTGATTCACTAAAAATTGGTAAAGGGTTTGAAAATTTTTCACCGGAAATGTTTATTCAGTGTAATGAAACCTTTTTTGACCCCTGTTTTGTGCTTATTATTCAATTTTATGTATACAAACAGTTTATATCCAGTAAGCTGGAAGTAGTAGAACCGTCTCTTTGGATGCAAACAAAGATGACGTAATCGGCGGCCATCTTGACCTACTTTCGGCCATCGTGTTTACTATTTTTAGTAACTCATTTGCATATAAGGAGTTGTTGGTGTGTCATGGGTATTCGCGGCGGGTATGGGGAGTCCGCCATTTTGGATTACCTAATTTTTATTTTTAGACCAGCAGCCATTTTGGATGACCTATATTTTTTTTAAGACGACCATTTATTTAAATGTGCTTTGTGGCACAATATTGATTTTTTTTTTAAATTTGGAGAGAAATAGCTTTAAAAATGAGTCGTATAAGCGAGTACCCTGACAGTATACACAGCTGACTTGTATACTCTATCTAGTAATGATCGCGGGCATTGAGGGTCAGGCCCTTTTACGAGACGGAGATTTTCCCACTTAGACTCATCTTTAACGCCACACCAAGTCAAAGAGCCGATTCATAACCTTACTACGACCCTCGGTCAAGTCTATAAGGTTAAATCGGTCTAACGACACATCCATGCTCTTTGAAGTTTCTCACAAAGACTTACAAAAATACAGTAGAAAAAAAAAAAAAAAAAAAAAAACGGTACCTTCGATGTTGTCTCTTCAACGTCCTGAACTCAAATGACAAAGGAGTATTTCCGATATGACTCGCGCGCATGCGTCAATCCACATACGTGTCTGAACACGTTTTATAGTCTGGTTTTGTTTATTTAGTACAGGAAATACGAACAATGCCATATTCAACTGTAAAATATAACCCCTGTTAAAGTCGCAACACTGTCTGGTTTTATTTATTTTTTGAGGGAAGCACGGACAATGGCCTATTCAACTGTCAAAGCTAATCCCTTAACAAAGGACTAAGTGGCAGAACAATGGTCTTTTGTTACAGTGGTCACACCGGCTGGTTTTGTTTATTTGGAGACGGAAGTACGGACAATGGCCTATTGAGATGTCAGAGTTAATCCCCTAACAAAGGACCAAGTGATACAGAGCTGACTTGTATACCTAATGAAGACGTAGTCACGGACATTGCGGGTCAGGTCCTCGGTCCTCGATGGAAAGAAAAGGGTAACAATTTTTAATGGTAAAAAGGCGAAAATGAAAAGAAAATAGGCTATCGGTAAAAATATAAAACAATAGAGGGAAAACCTATGGAATAAGTAGAAAAAAATAGTCTATGGTGAAAAAGGAGAAGTAGAAAAGTCAAACATAGTCTACGGGCAAACATGATAAAAGCACAGATAACTTTCTAACGATATTAAAAGGGGAAAATGAAGACAAAGCAGAAAATTTAAAATAAAAATAGTGAAAAAGTAAAATGGTACCTTTTTGTCCATGTTTTCTCTTCAAAACTCATGTTTAAGAAAATGCACTAGTTCATCAGCTTGAACACGCTCTTCAACCAAAATATCATTCTCTAGGATATATTCTAGTGAAACAATCACTTGACCAAACGTGTTGGTCCCAATACCAGAAAATATAACGAAATCCACTGCATCCTGAACTGCAACAATTACATTTATCATTGGAGCAATCAAAAACGTCGAAAAGAAATTAATGATATCCATCAAAGTGAAAAATCCAAGTCGCCCCCTTTTAAAGCAAGAGATTAAATGACTCTAACAAGATTTGACAATGCCCCAAGTCCTTTAAGGTCCAGTACCCATGTATAACATTGATTACAATGTAAAAGTGAAAAATCAAGTCGTCCCCCTTTAAAGCAAGAAATTAAATGAGTCTAACAAGATTGGACATAAACCCCCGCCCGTATAAGGTCCAGTGCCCATGTATATGTCAGTGTTTTTTGACTTGAGGTTGGATTAAGATAGCGCATAAAGGGAACTGGCTAATGTTTACACAAATATTTACAGTAACCCTAGTAAAGGATTAAATTTTGCAAACATGTAAGATTTTAGATGAAAGTTATAGGAGTTGTTACCTGCAGCAATGAAATGATTTTTACTTAACATTCCAAGGTTTTGACAAGTAAAGCCGTGTACTGATAAGTCTAATTCTAGGAAATGTAAGCAATGGCACCGAATTCCAGGAGAACTAAGCAATGAAACCGATATTCGTCTTTTTCTTTCATTTTTTTTTTTTTTTTTTTTTTTTTTTTGACAGTTTCTATTCATGAAATTTGACTATAACCAATCATATTCTAGTGAAACACTTACTTGACCAAACGTGTTGGTCCCAATACCAGAAAATATAACGAAATCCACTGCATTCTGAACTTCAACAATTACATTTATCATTGGAGCAATCAAAAACGTTGAAAAGAAATTAATGATATCCGTCAAAGTGAAAAATCCAAGTCCCCCCCCTTTAAAGCAAAAGATTAAATGACTCGTACAAGATTGGACAAGACTACCACCCCTTTAGAGTCCATTACCCATTTATATGTCGATATTTTTTGACTTGAGATTGGATTAAGATAGCTCATAAAGGGAGCTGGCTACTGTTTACTTAAATATTTATAATAAACCTAGTAACGGATTAGATATTGCAAAAGTTTAAGATTTTAGTCGAAAGTTATAGGACTTGTTACCTTTAGTAATGAAATTATTTTTTTTAAACATTCTAATCTTCTGGCAAGTAAAGCCGTGAACTGATAAGCCTAATTCTAGGAAATGTAACCGATGACACCAAATTCTAGGACAACAAAGCAAAGAAACCGATTTTCGTCGTTTTCTTTCATTTTGTGACAGTTGCTATTCATGAAATCTGAGATAACCCTACCAAATGATACATGACACTTTACTCTTTCACTTCGACTCCCCGATTATCGATTCGGTTTTCAGCTGTTTCAGGCCCAATACTCCTTTTCTTAAAAATATCGACTTTTTTATTTGCAGTTTGATCGAATCAATATAGGTATCATTGGAATGGTCCTCTCACACTGATCAAGAAAATGTATAGTTTTGTAGGTGTCACTTCAATGACAACGGAGATATAAGGATTAAAACTTTGAGAGATACACGCTTTTGGCATCCCCTGGTACCAAAATGGCTCAAATCTTTATTTATTAACCTTTTTTTACGTTCTTGGTGTCTATCCACGATAATTTTTCCCTGGGAATTCAAATCTGAAATCAAAATTTACCTAGAGATCATATTGATATCGTTATACCAGAAAGATTTCAGATACGTTATTATAAAAGATTTCAGATACGTTATTAATGCACTAACTTTAACAAAAATGGCTAAAATCGTTATTTATGAACCGATTTTCATGATCTTGGTGTCTAAGTGTATTAATTTATTCTCTTATTTTTTTCTCAAGATTCCTTTTAAGAGGGGTTCAATCAAGAATAGAAACCGGAAATGACGTCATTTTTTATTTTTTTTCCTCTAAATTGCAATAGAAAATGGGACAAAAATAGTTTAGCGCGTGTCCTTACATTTTTTTTCTTTTTTTTTTTTTTTCATCTGATAATTTTAAAAGCCTTTTCATTGGATAATACATTATGATGTCATTGATAAGTTCATATTTAAAAGACAATTTTGGGACAATCGTTTCTTTCGTTTTAAACTCCATCATGAAACTTGCGCTTACCTTTCGACCCATGCCGTCGAAAAGCACTTGGGTGCGTATAATTTGAGTGCCTCTGTGTTTTCCAGTGAACGAGTTATGTACAGTGCTGCACGACAGTGTTGAAATAATCCCAACACCTGGAATCGGAATGGTAAACGTGGGAGGACTGTTTGCTCAATATATAAATACATTTTTGAAATTAAACAAGAAGCAAGCGGTCCTCCCGATTGGATTAAATGTTACGATGATATGAATAAATACATTGCACAATATATGGAAAAAGAAGGAGTTTTGTTGGATCGAGGAAATATTGAAAAGAACTCAGGGCTTAGAACTTTGGCCAAACCGTGTCGTAATAGCTTTTGGGGAAAGTTTGGTCAGAGACTTAACATGCAACAAACGGATGTTTTCCACGAAAGTCAGGCCAACATGTTTTTTTCAACTTTTTTTCCGATCCATTGAAACAGCCCATCGATTTTCATATATTGTCTAATGATACGATACAAGTCAAATGGCAGTATAAGGACGATTGTCAACCTGAAGATAACATAACTAACATATATTTAGCAACATTCACTACATGTTGGGCCCGACTTTACAGTGTACTCGAGGCATTAAACAGAAGCGTGTTGTATTACGATATAGACAGTGTGATATACGTGAGTAGCCGTGATGAGTATAATCCTCCTCTAGGTGATTACCTAGGTGAACTGATGGATGAACTTCAAAATGGAGAGTACATTGTGGAGTTTGTGTCTGGGGGGCCAAAAACTATGTTTACAAAACGAATAAAAACAATGAAACTTGTAAAGTGAGGGGATTTACCCTAAATTATAAAAACAGTCAACTCATTAATTTTGATAGCGTGAAAGATATAGTAACAGACCCTCAAAGTAGTTCAAATATCACTGTGACCAATCCTAGTAAAATATGTAGGGACAAATGAAAAAGAAAACTGTATAATAGAGAAGAACAGAAAAGTTATCAAATGGTTTATACAAAAAGACGAAAAGTAGACCAGTTTGATACAGAACCATACTGGTTTTGATAGTCGTCCTTATACTCTGTCAAATTTGCTTCAACAATATTATGATATCTATGTATAAAACTGTTAGATATTTCTTCATTGTCACCCATTTTTTCAAGAAGTGTCACACAATTTAAAAAAAAATTGTTACACAAATATCAAAAAGTGTTCACCAATTTTCAAAAATTGTTACACAAATATCAAAAAGTGTTCACCAATTTTAAAAAAGTGTCACACAAATATCAAAAAGTGTTACTCATTTTCTTAAAAGAGTCATTGACGTTTACGTTTTTGTACTTTTACATGAAAATTCCCATAGGGTCTGTTTCAAAAAGTGTTCACCAATTTTCAAGAAGTGTCACTCATTTTTCAAAAAGTGTCACTCATTTTCTTAAAAGTTCACTCATTTTCTTAAAAGTGTCACTCATTTTTTACGTTTTTGTACTTTAACACGTAAAATCCCATAGGGTCTGTTTGAAAAAGTGTCACTCATTTTTCAAAAAGTGTCATTCATTTTCTTAAAAGTGTTACTCATTTTTCAAAATGTGTCACTCATTTTTCAAAAAGTGTTCAACATTTTCTTAAAAGAGTTACTCTTTTTTACGTTTTTTGTACTTTAACACGTAAAATCCCATAGGGTCCGTTTCAAAAGTGTCACTCATTTTTCTTAGAAGTGTCACTCATTTCTTAGAAGTGTCACTCATTTTCTTAGAAGTGTCACTCAATTTTCAAAAAGTGTTAAAAGTTTTCTTAAAAGTGTCACTCATTTTCTTAAAAGTGTCACTCATTTTCTTAGAAGTGTCAATCATTTTCTTAAAAGTGTCACTCATTTTTAGTTTTTGTACTTTAACATCTAGAATCCCATGATAAAAATGGGTAAATCTCTCTCTCTCTCTCTCTCTCTCATAGGTCACACAGTGACAACGATATTATGGACTGAATAGAATGCTGGTCTAGACATATCCTACTATTCGGTCTAATAAAATGATGTAACCCTTCCAATTATAGGGCTGTAGCAGACGATAATAGTCTATGACAATAAGATTGGATCCGTTGTGAAAGACATTGTGAAAAAAAAATGGGTGAGCAGATAATTTATTCTTCAACAGGGTCGACAGTACAGACGACTTCAAAAACAGGTTGGGAAAATTCACTCTCAGTTATACGGGCAAGCAATCAAATATCTTTCCTACATGTGTGAGCGATCATATTCGGGAGAAGGTCAAGTTTTGAAATCTATTTTAGTTGCGAGGTTCAGGAATGAGTGACATGAGTAAATTATCGTGTCTTAAGCAGACGACAATATTTTATGACGGTAAAATTGGATTTTCTGTGATAAAAACATTGAGGAAAAAAGAAAATGATAGGTAGAAGATAATTTATTCTTCAACAGGTTCGATAGTATACAGACGACTTCAAATACAAGGTGGGAAAAGTCCAACTCTCTGTTGGACGGGCAAGCAATCAAATCTTTTTCTTGCAAGTGTGAGCGATCACAGACGGGAGAAGGAAAATTTTACAAATCTATTTTTAGCCAAGGAGTTCAACAATGTGTAGTATAGGTAAATACCTATCGTGTCTCGAGCAGACGAATTCTATGGTAGTTCGATCTGCTATGAAAAAATATTGTGGAAAAGTGTATTTGTGAAGCAGACGATAATTTATACTCCAATAGGAGCACATACAGACGACATTTTTACATGGTGGGAAAAGTACTCTATGTTGTCACTGGGAGCGCCGCCACCAGACGATAATCTATACTGGTCGTGGTGGTGGTGGCGTTCCCTGTGGTGGTGGTGGCGGCTTTCCCTGTAACATAGCGTCAAACACGAGCCAACAATTAAAAAAAAAAAAGAAAAAAGAAAAGGCAGTTTAGCGTCTCTATATAATGGTCAACTAAGATCAGCCTGACCTGTCGGTCTCTTGTACATAGTATTCACAATATTTCAAATAAAGTAATGACGAGTCACAAGCTCTGTTAGTTATGCTAGAGTAACTATGGGACCTGTAAACACCACTGATAATGACAGGGGTGGCTTCCTTTCCTGAACTGAACGTTCCTTGTAAGAGACTCTTTGCTCATTTCTTCCTCATCATCTATTACCTGGCTAGGTCTCTATTGACACTGCAAAAGGCTCTATGCCCAATTTCTGTTTGTCCAATGAGACGGACAGACAGACAGACAGACAATTGGGTGTCTGCACCATTATCACACTGATTCTACTACTGTATGATTATGTCGTCTGATTCTTGTCACTAACAAATATACATACCTTGATCATCAGTGGTTAAGGCGTTGAATTTGTAACCTGAAAATTTAATTCAATCTACACTGACTGCTGAACTGATCACGTGGAAGTGTCCCTATGCAAGGCACTGTGGAACCCTAGTTCAGTATATGAAGGTTTGGGTGATCAGAATATGATGACTGAATCAGTTTGAATGTTGTCTAAAACTCATTTTACACACGATTTTCTGATAAAAGAGAGAGGGAGAAACACAGACAGACAGACACAGGGAGGTAGAGAGAGAAAAGAATGAGGAAAAAGACGTGGAGAGATCTCGAGAGTGATTGATTGACTGTTTTGTTGATTATTTTTAACGCTGTCTTCAACGTTATTTCAGGTATATCGCGGCTCCAGTGTACATTTCCATGCTTTCCTGGAGTTTCTGTTACCAGTTCTTCGTGCAATAGTTCTTCCCAAGCCACTGCCTGCCTTCCCACATAACTATCGTCGAAACAACGATCAACGGTGAGAGCGGAATGAATCCTACTGCAATAACGATAATCAATCCTCGGAAAAAAATTGGCCAGGCTGGAAATTCAACCAGTAATTCCCTTTTTCCCAAGTCGTGTACACTACCGATTTCGCTACCGGGACTCTGTTCGAAAGAGAGAGAGAGAGGGCAAGTTTCTCGGCTTTGGTAGCTCACACTTGTAGGAGAAAATAACTGTCTGCTTGCCAGTCCAACATAGAGTAGGACTTTTCCCACCATGTAAAAATGTCGTCTGTATGTGCTCCTATTGGAGTATAGATTATCGTCTGCTTCCCAAATACACTTTTCCACAATATTTTTTCATAGCTGATCGAACTACCGTAGAATTCGTCTGCTCGAGACACAATAGGTATTTACCTATACTACACATTGTTGAACTCCTTGGCTAAAAATAGATTTGTAAAATTTTCCTTCTCCCGTCTGTGATCCTCACACTTGCAGGAAAAAGATTTGATTGCTTGCCCGTCCAACAGAGAGTTGGACTTTTCCCACCTTGTATTTGAAGTCGTCTGTATACTATCGAACCTGTTGAAGAATAAATTATCTTCTACCCACCATTTTCTTTTTTCCTCAATGTTTTTATCACAGAAAATCCAATTTTACCGTCATAGAATATTGTCGTCTGCTTAAGACACGATAATTTACTCATGTCACGCATTCCTGAACCTCGCAGCTAAAATAGATTTCAAAACTTGACCTTCTCCCGAAAATGATCGCTCACACTTGTAGGAAAGATATTTGATTGCTTGCCCGTATAACAGAGAGTGTGAATTTCCCCACCCTGTTTTTGAAGTCATCTGTACTGTCGATCCTGTTGAACAATAAATTATCATCTGCTCACCCATTTTTTTTTTTTTTTTTTTTTTTTTTTCACAATGTCTTTCACAACGGATCCAATCTTATTGTCATAGACTATTATCGTCTGCTACAGCCCTATAGTTGGAAGGGTTACATCATTTTATTAGACCGAATAGTAGGATATGTCTAGACCAGCATTCTATTCAGTCCATAATATCGTAGTCACTGTGTGACCTATGAGAGAGAGAGAGAGAGAGAGATTTACCCATTTTTATCATGGGATTCTAAGTGTTAAAGTACAAAAACTGAAATGAGTGACACTTTTAAGAAAATTATTGACACTTTTAAGAAAATGAGTAACACTTTTAAGAAAATGATTGACACTTTTTGAAAAATGAGTGACACTTCTAAGAAAATGAGTGACACTTTTTGAAAAATAAGTGACACTTCTTGAAACAGACCCTATGGGATTTTACGTGTTAAAGTACAAAAACGTAAAAATTGAGTGACACTTTAAAAAAAATGATTGAACTTTTAAGAAAATGAGTGACACTTTTTGAAAAATGAGTGACACTTTTTGAAAATTGGTGAACACTTTTTCAAACAGACCCTATGGGAATTTACATGTAAAAGTACAAAAACGTAACAGGCAATGACACTTTTAAGAAAATGAGTAACACTTTTTGATATTTTTGTGACACTTTTTGAAAATTGATGAACACTTTTTGATATTTGTGTGACACTTTTTTAAAATTGGTGAACACTTTTTGATATTTGTGTAACAATTTTTCTTTAAAATTGGTGAACCCTTTTGATATTTGTGTAACAATTTTTTTAAAATTGTGTGACACTTTTTGAAAAAATGAGTGATAATGAAGAAATATCTAACAGTTTTATACATAGATATCATGATATTTTTTAAGCAAAATTAACGGAGTATAAGGACGACTATCAAAACCAGTATGGTTCTGTATCAAACTGGTCTACTTTTCGTCTTTTTGTATAAACCATTTGATAACTTTTCTCTTCTTCTCTATTATACAATTTTCTTTTTCTTTTGTCCCTACATATTTTACTAGGATTGGTCACAGTGATATTTGAACTACTTTGAGGGTCTGTGACTATATCATTCACGCTATCAAAATTAATGAGTTGACTGTTTTTATAATTTAGGGTAAATCCCCTCACTTTACAAGTTTCATTGTTTTTATTCGTTTTGTAAACATAGTTTTTGGCCCCCCAGACACAAATTCCAAAATGTAGTCTCCATTTTGAAGTTCCTCCGTCAGTTCACCTAAATAATAACCTTGAGGAGGATCATACTCATCAGGGCGACTCACGTATATCACACTGTCCATATCGTAATACAAGACTCTTCTGTTTAATGCCTCGAGTACACTGTAAAGTCGGGCCCAACATGTAGTGAATGTTGCTAAATATATGTTAGTTATGTTATCTTCGGGTTGACAATCGTCCTTATACTGCCATTCGACTTGTATCGTATCATTAGACAATATATGAAAATCGATGGGCTGTTTCAATGGATCGGAAAAAAGTTGAAAAAACCTGTTGGCCTGACTTTCGTGGAAAACATCCGTTTGTCGCATATTAAGTCTCTGACCAAACTTTCCCCAAAAGCTATTAAGACACGGTTTGGCCAAAGTTCTAAGCCCTGGGTTCTTTTCAATATTTCCTCGATCCAACAAAACTCCTTCTTTTTCCATATATTGTGCAATGTATTTATTCATATCATCGTAACATTTAATCCAATCGGGAGGACCGCTTGCTTCTTGTTTAATTTCAAAAATGTATTAATATATTGAGCAAACAGTCCTCCCACGTTTACCATTCCGATTCTAGGTGTTGGGATTATTTCAACACTGTTGTGCAGCACTGTACATAACCCGCTCACTGGAAAACACAGGGCACTTAAATTATATGCATCTAAGTGCTTTTCGACGGCATGGGTCGAAAGTGTAAACGCAAGTTTCATGATGGAGTTTAAAACGAAATAAATGATTGTCCCAAAATTGTCTTTTAAATATGAACTTATCAATAACGTCATAATGTATTATCCAATGAAAGGGCTTTAAAAATTATCAGATGAAATAAAAAAACAAAAACAAAAAACGTGTAAGGACACGCGCTAAACTATTTTTGTCCCATTTTTATTGTAATTTAGAGGAAAAAATGAAAAAAATGACGTCATTTCCGGTTTCTATCTTGATTAAAACCCTTTTAAAAGGAATCTTGAGAAAAAATTAATACACTTAGACACCAAGATCATGAAAATCGATTCATAAATAACGGTTTTAGCCATTTTTGTTAAAGTTAGTGCATTAATAACGTATCTGAAATCTTTTATAATAACGGATCTGAAATCTTTCTGGTATAACGATATCAATATGATCTCTAGGTAAATTTTGATTTCAGATTTGAATTCCCAGGGAAAAATTATCGTGGATAGACACAAAGAACGTAAAAATCTGTCAATAAATAAAGATTTGAGCCATTTTGGTACCAGGGGATGCCAAAAGCGTGTATCTCTCAAAACTTTAATCCTTGTATCTCCGTAGTCATTGAAGTGACACCTACAAAACTATACATTTTCTTGATTAGTGTGAGAGGACCATTCCAATGATACCTATATTGATTCGATCTGACTTCAAATGAAAATGTCGATATTTTTTAAGAAAAGGAGTATTGGGCCTGAAACGGCTGAAAACTGAATCGATAATGGGGGAGTCAAAGTGAAAGAGTAAAGTGTCATGTATCATTTGGTGGGGTTATCTCAAATTTTATGAATAGCAACTGTCACAAAATGAAAGAAAAAGACGAAAATCGGTTTCTTTGCTTGGTTGTCCTAGAATTTGGTGTCATTGCTCACATTTCCTAGAATTAGGCTTATCAGTACACGGCTTTACTTGTCAAATGGTTAGAATGTTCAAAAAATCATTTCATTACTAAAGGTAACAAGTCCTATAACTTTCGACTAAAATCTTAAATTTTTGCAATATTTAATCCGTTACTAGGGTTATTATAAATATTTAAGTAAACAGTAGCCAGCTCCCTTTATGAGCTATCTTACTCCAATCTCAAGTCAAAGAATATTGACATATAAATGGATAATGGACTCTAAAGGGGTGTGAGTCTTGTCCAATCTTGTACGAGTCATTTTATCTTTTACTTTAAAGGGGGGCGACTTGGATTTTTCACTTTGATGGATATCATTAATTTCTTTTCGACGTTTTTGATTGCTATATTGTCTGGTATTGGGACCAGCACGTTTGGTCAAGTAAGTGTTTCACTAGAATATGATTTGTTATGTCAAATTTCATGAATAGAAACCGTCAAAAAAAAAAAAAAAAAAAAAAGAAAAAGACGAATATCGGTTTCATTGCTTAGTTGTCCTGGAATTTGGTGCAATTGCTTACATTTTCTTAAATTAGACTTATCAGTACACGGCTTTACTTGTCAAAAAGTTGGAATGTTAAGTAAAAATCATTTCATTGCTGCAGGTAACATCTCCTATAACTTTCATCTAAAATCTTACATTTTTGCAAAATTTAATCCGTTACTAGGGTTACTGTAAATATTTATGTAAACATAGCCAGCTCCCTTTATGCGCTATCTTAATCCAATCTCAAGTCAAAAAACATTGACATATACATGGGCACTGGACCTTATACAGGCGGGGGTTTATGTCCAATCTTTTTAGAGTCATTTAAATTCTTGCTTTAAAGGGGAACGACTTGGATTTTTCACTTTGATGGACATCATTAATTTCTTTTCGACGTTTTTGATTGCTCCAATGATAAATGTAATTGTTAAAGTTCAGGATGCAGTGGATTTCGTTATATTTTCTGGTACTGGGACCAGCACGTTTGGTCAAGTAAGTGTTTCACTTGAATATGATTGGGTTATGTCAAATTTCAGCAATAGAAACTGTCAAAATAAATGAAAGAAAAAGACGAATATCGGTTACATTGCTTAGTTGTCCTGGAATTTGGTGCCATTCCTTACAGTTCCTAGAATTAGACTTATCAGTACACGACTTTACTTGTAAAAAGGTTGGAATGTTAAGAAAAAAACATTTATTGCTGCAACTCCTATAACTTTCATCTAAAATCTTATATTTTGCAAAATTTAATCCGTTACTAGGTGTGCTGACCCAAATTTTACTTTTGTGAATTTCGAGACTGAGTTAGGGGAGACAAATCTAGCGTTGAATGTTATGTTCCAGTTGGAGTTGCTTCCCTTGAGTTAGTGCCCCTACTTTATGTATAATCTTTAACTCGAAACAGATTTAATTCTGGATTAGGTATTTTTTAGGAGGTTGACTTCTTTTTGTGACATTAACATTTCTAGTGTTATAGACAGAAACCAACTTCGATTTGCATCCTGAGTAGATTTATAACTTGGTTTAATTTTTGTCTTTGAGAGTATTTCGTGTTCATTTCCGCCCACGGCGATGTTGGTTTTTTCGAAGCTGCAAGCCATTCATGGTGTAAGTTATTATCTATCTACATCCTTCTATAGCCTAATTTGTAGTAGAACTATACTCCATCCGTCATTAATGTTCTCTTGTTCTGGGATAACTGTTTACGTATTTACATTGAAAACATTCAAACTGAACAGTTGCTATGTTCCAGAGCACACGTTATTCAGTTTATAAGATTGAGAAATATAGAATATTAATTTACCTGACAAATTTACTGTATCTATGACGTAGGTTGTGCATGTATTTCGATTTTTTCTGTTGTATAAACCCTTGACGTGTTGGTAGGTAGTGTGGACCAAGCTCAGACTGCACGTTATGTGCAGTTGGATCTTTGGACCTCACTTCCTTGTTCTATTCTGTTTGAACTAATCTAGAAACAGATACCCACCATTTTATCTGAGTGTCAGTTTTTCTGTTTATTGCTGGGATGTTAGGGTTTAATAGAAATTGTCTCTAAGCTTTTGCTGATATTATGACCTACGTATATTTGCACCCAAATCAGAAATTTGCAATGCCTTTGACTGACGTAACCTTTTTTTACCAATAACTTTACCGTACGATAGTGTAAATCCAGACTGAGTTGCCAGTTTTGCGCAGTTTGAGTTTGGTCTCCACTATCGATTACTTAAAGCATTGCTATGAAGAATTTTGACGTTATCTCATGGTTCGATATTTATTTCCCTTGCAGTTATTTACCACACGGACATCTTACCTGTTACTCAGGTACCTGCATACATGTACTTGTCACAAGTAAACGTCATTAAACTGGTAGTACTAGCTGTAGTCTTGACTTCGTCATTGCTAGACATCATAGTAAATAAACCATGGCACGCAGACACGACTACAGTCATTGAATCCATGCACAGACTGCGAATAAGAAAACTTACAGAGAAAGCCATGAGTCAGTATGAGGAAAGGCTCTCTCTTCTTATCAAAAGACTTGCGGAGAAATGGGATTCTGTCCATACATTCCTAGAAACAGATTTGGGACCGCATTCTCTTCCTGATGTTAGTAATATAGAATTACGTTCTCTATCATCTGTTGAAGAATACCAGAAACATTTCACCGTCCTTTATAACTATCAAGGAATAAAGACAGAGGAGTCTTTATGAGAACTTAGTTCACTTAAATTACTTCATGAACGCCATATTAATTCTATTTCTTTGTTTAGGGACAATATTACGAAGTGTAAACACAAACTTTCTGATCAATTACCTATGGGTACTTCAGCACAGTCCATGAGGGCATATTCAGATGGGGGTAATTCCCTGATAGCTCAGAAATATGCAGAAGCGGAGTCTGCTCAAGTTAAGGTTCAGTTCATGGAAGAGGAAGCAGATCTTCAGAGACAGAAGGCAAAACTAAAAGAAATCGAAATGAACTTTAAAGCAGAAACAGAGAAAAACAAATTCAGAGATCGATTTGAATTTGTCTCTTTTATCATGTAAAAATGCAGCAGAAGCAGCTCGTGTTGAAGCCGAAGTTTTTGAAAAACTCTCTCAAACAGGAAGTGTTACTAACTTTAAAACACCTCACGTGACAAACAAATCTGTAACTATTCAGCCGTCAGGAAACGTTAGGTCGACGATTCCACAGCCTTCTACTACATATCCTGTGGCTGATGAAATTAATAAATATTTCCTAAGGAAAGAACTTTTGTTAACAAGGTTGGTCTCCTTTGACGACACACCAGAAACTTATCAATTATGGAAATCCAGTTTCCGTCAAGTCTGTCAGGAACTTCCAATTACAGCTTCGGAAGAAATTGATCTGTTGATCAAATGGTTGGGAAAAGATTCCAAGAAACATGTCATTAGTTTGAAAAATGTCTATAGAAGAGATCCTGCTGCTGCTTTGAGATCTACATGGACAAGACTGGATGAGAGATATGAATCTGCTGGAATAGTGTACCAGTCTATTATTAGTAAACTGGAGAAATTACCAAAATTAGCATACTCCGACACTACAAAATGGTATGAACTTCTAGATACTTTATCAGAAATTCAGGCATTAAAAACTGACCCAGAGTATTGTTCTGCTCTTGCATACTTTGACTCATCAGTGGGAACTTCACCCATTTTAATGAAATTACCTCCAGCTATTCAAGAGAAATGGGCCTTTAGAGTAAATAATTACGAAGTGAACCATCATGTTTCTTTCCCACCATTTACAGAGTTGGTTTCTTTTATTAAGGAACAGACTACCGTTCTTAACGATCCAACATTAACAGTGAGCAACAACCTCTGGAAAGGTTCAAATCAGCGACAAGGGAGCACGCCCGAAAAGGTCTATGTGAATAAGTCAGACATATCTACGGAAGGCAAAGTCGTCACGACAAATGGAAATCAAAGCAGAGAAAAATGGTGCCCTTTTCACAAGAAAAAACATAGTCTGAACGAGTGTCGAGCCTTTAGGGCGAAGAGTTTTCAGAAAAGAAAGCAGTTTTTGAAATCCAACAAGATCTGTTTTAAGTGTTGCGAATCTGATTCTCACAAAGCTAGTGAATGTCAAAAAACAGTCAAATGTGACGAGTGTGGTTACTCGAACCATTCAACAGCTATGCACATTACACGGCCACGATCTACCTCGCATGGCGGGGAGAATAGTCAACCACAGAGTACAGTCGACTCAGTCAACAGTAACTGTTTACAGATTTGTGGGCAGAAACAAGCCAAAGGAAAATCATGTGCTAAAATATTTCTTGTTAACATTTATAGTTCTGTAAATCCCATGAATGTTGTTAAATGCTACGCAATTCTTGATGAGCAAAGCAACAGATCTTTGATCAAGCCCAAGTTGTTATCACTTTTAGGGATTGATGGGGAGGAATATCAATATACATTGAGCTCTTGCGCAGGAGTCCAAAGTGTCAATGGTCGTAGAGCGAATAATTGTGTACTTGAGGCTCTTGATGGTTCTGTGAGATATCAGTTACCTTCTCTGATAGAATATCATGATATCCCAGATAACCGTGATGAGATTTGTTCCCCTCAGGATGATATGTGTCATTCACATTTATCTTGCTTAGCGTCTGTCACACCAAACATTGAGGCAAAAGCAGAAATACTGTTGATATTAGGTAGGGATGTTGCTGAAGCTCACTTTGTTAGAGATCAGATTATAGGACCTCCAGGACGACCCTTTGCTCAAAAGCTTGATTTAGGTTGGTGAGGTTTGTCTAGGTAAACTCCATGTGAAAGAAAGAGTAAATGTAAAAGAGTAAATGTAAAAAAAACTTACATAACAGGTAATGGTCGTCCATCACTGTTAAAACATTGTGACAGTAGGTTTTTTGTCAAAGATATGTTGTATGATCCTGTTTTTGTTAAGGATGTAAAGGATGATAAGCCTGGGTTGTCAGTAGAAGATAGAGTCTTTTTGACCCAGATGGATATGGGTTTCGAAAAAGCTCAAAGTGGTAGGTGGACTGCACCTCTTCCCTTCAAGTCTGAGAGAGAACGCTTACCTAACAATAGAAGCGAAACGCTGAGAAGAGCAAAGTCATTGTCAAAAAACCTGCATAAAAATCCACCCAAAAAGGCTAATATGGTAGAATTTATGCAGAAGATATTTAAAAACGAAAATGCAGAAGTTGCTCCAGAGTTAGATCATGATGAAGAGTGCTGGTATTTGCCCATTATTTGGAGTGTACCATCCTAAAAAACCAGATCAAATAAGGGGAGCTTTTGACTCTAGTGCTGTTTTTGAAGGAATTTCTTTAAACTCTGTCTTACTAAGTGGGCCAGATCTGACAAATAGCTTATTAGGAGTTTTAATTAGGTTTCGCAAAGGAAGTGTAGCCATCGCTACCGATATTGAGCAAATGTTTTATTCTTTTGAAGTTAATGAAACTCATAGGAACTTCTTAAGATTCCTTTGGTTTAAAGATAATGACACAGATGAGCCCCTCATTAAATATCGTATGTATCGTCATGTTTTCGGAAATAGCTCATCGCCTGCCATTGCTACCTACGGTTTACGCAAATCTATTGAAAGTTCAGATGATGAGGTGAAAAGATTTGTGAACAAGGATTTTTATGTCGATGATGGTCTAATATCATTGTCTTGCCCCGTTAAAGCTGTCAGTTTATTTAAAAGAACTCAGTCTGCTTTAAATCAGCATTCCTTACGCCTTCACAAAATTGCATCAAATAGTGTAGAAGTTCTAAGGAATTTTCCCTTGAATGATCTTGCCAAAGACTTAAAAAGTTACAGTTTTGAAGATGACTTGCCAGTTCAAAGAAGTCTAGGTTTAGGATGGAATTTGAATTCTGATACCTTCATATTTGATATAAGTTGCTCGCAAAAGCCTCTTTCAAGAAAAAACATTCTATCAATGATTAACAGTGTTTTTGATCCATTAAGTTTCTTGGTCCCAGTTCTTATAAATGGTAAACTTATTCTCAGAGATATTGTTAGGGAAGGGGCAGACTGGGATGAACCAGTATCTCCTCAGTATGCAGAGAAATGGTTACCTTGGCAACAGTCTCTACAGAGGCTTAGTGAACTGCAAATACCAAGATGCTATTTTGGTAGGTTTTCGTGTGAGAAGGTAAATAAGGAACTTTACGTTTACTGTGACGCTTCAGAGAAAGCAATTTGTGCAGTAGCCTATATAGCAGGTACTCTAGATTCTGGTAGTTCGAACGATGTAGGTTTTGTAATGGGAAGGTCTAAAGTTGCTCCAAATAAAGGTCATACCATCCCAAGATTGGAGCTTTGTACTGCAGTTCTTGCGGTTGAAATGGCTCAAGTAATTTTGGACAATATAGATTTGAATCTAGTATGTGTAAAGTATTTCTCTGATAGTAAGATCATCTTAGGCTATATCCATAACCAAAGCAGAAGGTTTTATACATATGTCAGTAACCGGGTACAAAAAATTCGTCATTTTAGCAACCCAAACCAGTGGAATTACATTCCCACTCAGCCTAATCCGGCAGATATTGGTAGTAGAGGGGTCGAGGTTGATAATTTGTTGGATAGTCAATGGATAAAGGGTCCCAAATTCTTACAGAATAAGGTCACATCTATACCGGAGTTCTTCCCCAACTTGAACCTGGGAAAGACAAAGAAATTCGCCCAAAGGTTACTGTTATTAAAACCACTTTGAGAGAAAGCTTAGGCTGTAGTAGATTTGAGAGATTTTCATCGTGGAGTAGGCTTATAGTGGCCATTTCGGTTCTGAAACGCATGGCATTGTTGAACAGTAAATCATGCACTGATCAGAGTAAGAATTCTGTAGAACTACGTCACAGTGCTAGGACCATGATTCTCAGAGAAGCTCAATTATATGCATTTGGGTCAGAAATAAAATGTCTGCAAAGTGATAGCTGCATTCCTAAGGAGTCTTCAATTCTTATATTGGATCCATTTTTAGACTCAAATGGTATTTTGCGTGTAGGTGGCCGTCTTGGTAAGGCACTCTTTTCCTTTGATGAAAAGCATCCTATTATTATTTCTGGGAAACAACATATTGCTCGCCTTATAGTCTTGTTTTATCACGAACAGGTCCGTCATCAAGGTCGGAATTTAACTGAGGGTGCCATAAGGATGGCTGGTTTTTGGATCACGGGTGGCAAACGGTTAATCACATCTCTAATTTACAATTGTGTCAAGTGTAGGAAGTCTAGAGGAAAATTTTGTAGTCAGAAGATGTCAGACCTGCCAATTGATAGAGTTACGGAAACCTTACCTTTTACCTATGTAGGAGTAGACGTTTTCGGTCCTTGGTCTGTCGTGTCTAGGCGTACTAGAGGTGGATTTGCTGCCGCAAAACGTTGGGCAGTCATGTTCACTTGTCTCACAATAAGAGCAGTTCATATTGAGGTAATCGAGGATATGTCATCCTCTTGTTTCATCAATGCTTTACGGCGCTTCATTGCCGTTCGAGGAAGAGTCAAACAATTTCGCTCGGACAGAGGTACAAATTTTGTCAGAGCTGCAGATCTTTTACAGTCAATTCATTCTATCAACATAGAAGAAGAAATGCTTTGCTCCTTTCTCAAAAATCAAAATGCAGTCTGGATCTTTAATCCTCTGCATAGTCCTCATATGGGAGGTTCATGGGAGCGCATGATTGGCATGACACGTAGGATTTTAAAATCTGTATTGACGGATGCCAAAGGGTTAACACATGAGGTACTAGTCACTTTAATGGCAGAAGCCAGTGCCATCATAAACGCCCGTCCTATTGTCCCCGTCTCAAATAATCCTCAAAATCCAGAGGTGCTCATCCATCTACTTTACTAACATACAAAATAGAGTGTGACCAACAGTGTGTTGGAGATATAGATTTGGGTACAGCATTTGGCTGATCAGTTTTGGCTGAAATGGAGAAAGGAATATCTTCAGTCTTTACAAGCCAGACGTAAATGGAAACGGGAACAAGATCGCTTAAGAGTAGGAGATTTAGTTCTTATGAAAACGTATGTCTCAATTCGCAACTGTTGGCCACTAGCAAGAATCTTGCGGATTTTTCCAGGGGATGATGGTAGAATCCACAAGGTTGAATTTTCTGTACATAGAGATGGTAAAATTCATACTTATGTTAGACCCGTTGTTGATTTAGTGCTCTTGGTCAGGTCAGAAGAGTAAGTGAAGAACCTGATCAGATTTGCATTCGGAGCATAGCCTGATCTTTTTCTTCACATTATTTAAGTACACGGCTCTGTATAGGGATATGATTATGCAGATGTTATATATAAGTTCTATAGAAGATAGAATATTTATAAATATTGTATGTAAACCTCGTTCTGCTTATCCTAATTGTAGTCTTTTTCAAGCTTTGTAGACAAGACTGGCCTGCATGTGTATGCAGTCTGATCTTGTACACATTGTTTGTTATCATTTAACATACCTACTGTTTACTTTTCACAAAATGGTGAATAACTTGAACTTCGAAAAATATATAGTGATATTTTTGATATCAGGCGGGGAGTGAGCTGACCCAATTTCTACTTTTGTGAATTTTGAGACTGAGTTAGGGGAGACAAATTTAGCGTTGAATGTTATGTTCCAGTTGGAGTTGCTTCCCTTGAGTCAGTGCCCCTACTGTATGTATAATCTTTAACTCGAAACAGATTTAATTCTGGATTAGGTATTTTTTAGGAGGTTGACTTCTTTTCGTGACATTAACATTTCTAGTGTTATAGACAGAAACCAACTTCGATTTGCATCCTGAGTAGATTAATAACTTGGTTTAATTTTTGTCTTTGAGAGTATTTCGTGTTCATTTCCGCCCACGGCGATGTTGGTTTTTTCGAAGCTGCAAGCCATTCATGGTGTAAGTTATTATCTATCTACATCCTTCTATAGCCTAATTTGTAGTAGAACTATACTCCATCCGTCATTAATGTTCTCTTGTTCTGGGATGACTGTTTACGTATTTACATTGAAAACATTCAAACTGAACAGTTGCTATGTTCCAGAGCACACGTTATTCAGTTTAAAAGATTGAGAAATATAGAATATTAATTTACCTGACAAACTTACTGTATCTATGACGTACGTCGTGGTTGTATTTCTATTCTTTCTGTTGTATAGACCCTTGACGTGTTGGTAGGTAGTGTGGACCAAGCTCATACTGCACGTTATGTGCAGTTGGATCTTTGGACCTCACTTCCTTGTTCTATTCTATTCTGTTTGAACTAATCTAGAAACAGATACCCATCATTTTATCTGAGTGTCAGTTTTTCTGTTTATTGCTGGGATGTTAGGGTTTAATAGAAATTGTCTCTAAGCTTTTGCTGATATTATGACCTACGTATATTTGCACCCAAATCAGAAATTTGCAATGCCTTTGACTGACGTAACCTTTTTTTTACCTGTAACTTTACCGTACGATAGTGTAAATCCAGACTGAGTTGCCAGTTTTGCGCAGTTTGAGTTTGGTCTCCACTATCGATTACTTAAAGCATTGCTATGAAAAATTTTGACGTTATCTCATGGTTCGATATTTATTTCCCTTGCAGTTATTTACCACACGGACACCTTACCTGTTACTCAGGTACCTGCATACATGTACTTGTCACAAGTAAACGTCATTAACCTGGTACTACTAGCTGTAGTCTTGACTTCGTCATTGCTAGACAGCATACTGTAAATATTCATGTAAACATTAGCCAGCTCCCTTTATGCACTATCTTAATCCAATCTCAAGTCAAAAAACATTGACATATACATGCGCACTGGACCTTATTCGGGCGGGGGTTTATGTCCAATCTTATTAGACTCATTTAATTTCTTGCTTTGAAAGGGGACGACTTGATTTTTCACTTTTACATTGTAATCAATGCTATACATGGGTACTGGACCTTAAAGGAGTTGGGGTCTTGTCAAATCTTGCTAGAGTCATTTAATCTCTTGCTTTAAAAGGGGGCGACTTGAATTTTTCACTTTGATGGATATCATTAATTTCTTTTCGACGTTTTTGATTGCTCCAATGATAAATGTAATTGTTGAAGTTCAGGATGCAGGGGATTTCGTTATATTTTCTGGTACTGGGACCAACACGTTTGGTCAAGTAAGTGTTTCACTAGAATATATCCTAGAAATTGATATTTTGGTTGAAGAGCGGTTTCAAGCTGATGAACTAGTTCATTTCCTTAAACATGAGGTTTGAAGAGAAAACATGGACAAAAAGGTACCATTTTACTTTTTCACTATTTTTATTTTAAATTTTCTGCTTTGTCTTCATTTTCCCCTTTTAGTATCGTTAGAAAGTTATCTGTGCTTTTATCATGTTTAAAAAAGGAGTTTCGGCTGATCACATAGCCAACTAGCCTAATAAACCTTGATCACGTGACCAACTGACATAATAAACCTAGTCACGTGGTCAAGTTACCGTATATCACCAAGTTTATATGACCCCCCTGTTATACGACGGAATTTATAGGAGGTGACAGGATAAAATATTTTACATAACAGTCAATTCAGTTTTCGTCAGAAGCTTGGTACAGTCGATCTCATTTTAATTCTTAGTTCAATTGTAAACAAAGTTATTAAGCAAGAAAAAAGAAAACAGTACTGCTCCTTTGTCGATTTTCAAAAGGCATTTGATTTAGTTTATAGAAACGGTGTATGGCGAAAACTACTTACTTACGGCTAATCTACTAAACATGTAAAGATGTTAAGGACCATTTATCATACAGTGAAGTCTACTGTACGGTCAGATGGCAGCTTTTTGGATTTTTTCGCAGGTAATGCAGGTGTTAAGCAAGGTCAACCTTTGTCAACCTTTTTCTTCATTTTATTCATAAACGACATGTGTGAAAACATCGTGATATAAGGCGAAGATACTTTTACTATAGACGACTTATAGAGAGCTTTTCATAGCTTACATAAGTCCGCCGTTGATCTGTTTATTGGTGGGTTATCTGGAGAGGCTTAAACAGTTGAAGGACTCAAGTAGCCTGTTTGTTAGGAACATTGGTCTGTGAAGTCCCCCGTTTAGGGTTTTGTGGATAACTGATGCCTATGAACAAAAATGAATGAAACTTTGTACATAAGAAGAGCTTGTCATAGTCTATATAAATTTAGAAACCCCCGTTAATCTGTTTGTTGGTGGGTTATCTAGATGGTGTTAAACAATTGGGGGACTTAAAAGACCTATTTGTTAGGAACATTGGTCAGTGAAGTCACCCGGTTAGGGTTTCGTCGATAACTCTGATGCCTATGACCAGAAATGAATATAACTGTATATGAAAAGAGCTTATCATAGTCCACATAATTCCAGAAACCACCGTTGATCTTTTCTTTGGTAGGTAATCTGGAGGGTGTCAAACAGATGGGGGACTCAAACGGCCTGTTTGTTAGGAACGTTAGGCGGTGAAGTCCCCCAGATAGGGCGTCGTCGATAACTGATGCCTGTGACCAGAAATGAATAAAACTTTGTTTATGAAAGGACCTTATCGTAGTCTGCATAATACTGAAACCCCCGTTG
This sequence comes from Tridacna gigas, assembly GCA_945859785.2. NCBI lineage: Eukaryota > Metazoa > Mollusca > Bivalvia > Cardiida > Cardiidae > Tridacna > Tridacna gigas. Next base: position 842,635 of record OX244033.2, read on the forward strand.
ATCTGTTCATTGATAGGTTATCTGGGTGGTGTTAAAAATCTCGGGAGACTCAACCGACCTGTTTGTTAGAAACATTTTTCGCTGAAGTCCCCAAGTTAGGGTTTCGTCGATAACTCTGATGCCTATGAACAGAAATATGCAGACTATGGTAAGCTCTTTTTGCGTACAAAGTTTCATTTCTTTCTGTGTATAACCATCCTAGTTATGGACGAAACCGTACCTGGGGGACTTCACCGAAAAATATTCCTAACAAACAGACCGGTTGAGTCCCCCAACTGTATATCGGTGGGTTCTCTGGAAGGTGTTAAACATTTGGGGGACTTAAACGATCTGCTGGTGAGGAACATTTGTCGGTGAAGCCCCCCAGTTAGGGTTTCGTCGATAATTCTGATGCCTATGAACAGAAATAAATGAATTTTTGTACATGGAAAGAGCTTGTCATAGTCTACATAAATACAGAAAACCTCGTTAATTGATTTATTGGTGGGTAATAAGGAGGGTGTTAGACAGTTGGGAGACTCAAACGAACTGTTTGTTAGGAACATTGGTCAGTGAAGTCCCCAAGTTAGGGTTTCGTCGATAACTCTGATGCCTATGAACAGAAATAAATGAAACTTAGAACACGAAAAGAGCTTACCAATGTCTACAAAAATTATAAAACGGCGTTGATCTGTTCATTGGTGTGCTATCTTGAGTAAGTGAAAACTTTCGGGGACCCAAACGAGATTTTTTGTTAGGAACAGTGTCGATGAAATCACCCAGTTAGGGCTTCGTCATTTACTCGGATGCATTTGAACAGAAATGAATGAAACTTTGCCCATGAAAAGAGATTACCATAGTCTACATAAACCCCGTTGATTTTTTCGTTGGTTGGTTATCTGTAGTGTGTAAAAATGTCGGGGTCTAAAACGATCTGTTTGTTAGCAACATTGTCGATGAAGTCCCCCAGTTTGGTTTTTGTCGCTAACTCTGATGCCTACGGACAGAAATAAATGGAACTTTGTACACAAAAAGAGCTTACCATAGTCTACTCAAATCTAGGTAATATGGAGAGTGTCAAACAGTTGGGGGACTCAAACGGCCTGTTTGTTAGGAAGATTGTTCGGTGAAGTCCCCCAGTTAGGGTTTTGTCGATAACTCTGATGCCTATGAACAGGTATGAATGAAACTTTGTACATGGAAAGAGCTTACCTTAGTCTACATAAATTTAACAAATCCCGCTGATCTGTTCATTGGTGGGTGATCTGGAGTGTGTGAAAAATTTCGGAAACTTAATCGACCTGTTTGTTAGGAACATTCTCGATGAAGTCCCCAAGTTAGGGTTTCGTCGATAACTCTGATGAAAGATTTCGGGGACTAAAACGATCTGTTTGTTAAGAACAGTGTCGATGAAGTCCCTCAGTTAGGCTTTCGTCGATATCTCTGAACCCTATGAACAGAAATGAATGAAACTTTGTACATGAAAAGAGCTTATCATAGTTTAAATCAATTCAGAGACCCTATTGATCTGTATATTGGTTGATTATCTGGAGGATGTTAAGCAGTTGTTGGACTCAAACGAGCTGTTTGTTAGAAACATTTGTCGGTGGAGGCCCCGAGTTAGGGTTTTGTCGATAAATCTGATGCCCTATGAACAGAAATGAATGAAACTTTGTACACAAAAAGGGCTTTTCATAGCCTTTAAAAAAATCCACAAACCCCGTTAATCTGTTCATTGGTGCGTTATCTTGAGTGTGTGAAAAAGTTCAGGGACTCAAAAGACCTGTTTGTTAGGAACGTTGTCGATGAAATCCCCCATTTAGGGTTTCGTTGGTAACTCTGATGCCTATGAAGAGAAATGAATGTAACTTTGTACATGAAAAGAGCTTACCATAGTCTAAATAAATCCACAAACCCCGTTGATCTGTTCATTGGTGGGTTATCCGGAGTATGTGAGAAAATTCGGGACTCAAACGCCTGTTTTGTTAGAATCATTGTCAGTGAAGTCCCCCAGTTATGGTTTTTTCGATAACTGATGCCTATGAACAGAAATGAATGAAACTTTGTACATGAAAAGCACTTAGCATAATTTACATGAAAAAAGAAACCCTATTGTTCTGTATATTGGTGGGTTATCTGGAGAGTGTTAAACATTTGGGGGACTCAAACGACCTGTTTGCTAGGAACATTGTCGATGAAATCCCCCAGTTTGGGTTTCGTCGATAACTCTGATACCTATGAACGGAAATGAATGAAACTTTGTACATGTAAAGAGCTTATCATAGTCTACATCATTCCGTAAACCCTATATATCTGTTGTCAGGTATTATCATGATTATTAGGCCTCCAAGTTAAACAGTGCACTCAGCGCTTTGATATTGGAACCTTAAAAATGTGTATTGAAGTGGAACAGATAGTGATTGTGAGTGAGTTGTTTATACAAGAGTCAGATTCATGCTAAATACTTATCTAAGAGAAGGTGGTTTTACATAGTGTCTTACATATATGTTTGGAAGCTTTTGCATTCTTTCTGTAAATAAATGGTTTCTTGTCACGTTATTAGCCTTAGCATTTTTCTGTAAGTAATTGTGTCTTGTCACTTATGTATTTTATCCTGCATGTATTTGTTTTAGAGGATTGAAAGGATGTTTTTATGCGCTGTCCAAAGTCTTGTTTGAAATGAGTGGTAAAACTGTATAGAGCTTTTGAAAACATTATAACGTTAAAGTACATAAAGCTCTGTTAAAAGCTGTATAGTCAATTTCGAAGACATTCCCCAAATAAGGTGTTTGCTTTAGAAAAACGTGTTTCTGCCATAGAATGTAAGACCTGACTGTGTAGATTTCGTACTTAGCATAGATATTGTGTATGTTTCAGGTGGTCATTTTACAAGTCATTTTATAAGTCAATGTGAAAACATTAGGCAGGGACTGAGTGTCAACAGGACTTTGTGTCCAGAAATGTTTAGATTAGAAGATCTGTGTGAACTGTCTTACATTTGAAATCCTGAACTTCCTAACCAGTTTTCACATTCATTAGCATATTGAGGAAATTGATTTTGGGCTGTTTGCGCTGTGTGTGCTTTGTGTGCTTTGTGACGTGAACATACATGTATGTGCTTTGTGACATGTATCTATGTGACATGTATCTATGTGCTCTGTGACATGTGTTTATGTGCTTTGTGAAATACCATGAAATAAATTGTTCAGTTGAATACATCTCATGGTTGTGAGGTAGGGATGAAAAGCCATACAGATCAAGGAACCTGACATCTGTATATTAATGGCTTATCTGGAGGGTGTTAAACAGTTGGGGGTGTCAAACGACCTGTTTGTTAGGAACATTTCTTAGTGAATCCCACCAGTTAGGGTTTCGTCAATAACTCTGATTCCTATGAACAGAAATGAATGAAACTTTGTACAAGAAAAACGTTTCCCATACTCTACATCAATCTGCAAACCCAGTTGATTTGTTCATTGGTGGGTGATCTGGAGTGTGTGAAAAATTTCGGAATCTAAATCGACCTGTATGTTAGCAACATTCTCGATGAAGTCCCCAAGTTAGGATTTCGTCGATAACTCTGATGCCTATGGACAGAAACAAATGAAACTTTGTACATGAAATGAGCTTACCATAGTCTGCATAAATTTACAAACTGCGTTGATCTGTTCATTGATGGGTTATCTTGAGTGTGTACAAAAAATCGGGGACTCAAACGACCTGTTTGTTAGGAACATTGTCGATTAAGTCCCCCAGATAGGATTTCGTCGATAACTCCGATAACTATGACCAGAAATGAATGAAATTTCGTGCATGAAAAGAGCTTATTATAATCTACATGAAAACAGAAACCCTATTGATCTGTATTTTGGTGGGTTATCTGGAAGGTGTTAAACATTTGGGGGACTTAAACAACCTGTTTGTTAGGAACATTTGTCGGTGAAAGCCCCAAGTTAGGTTTTCGTCGATACCTCAGATGCCTATGAACAGAAATGAATGAAACTTTGTACGCGAAAAGAGCTTCCCATAGTCTACATAAACCCCTAAACCCCGCTGATCTCTTCATTGGTGGGTTATCTTGAGTGTGTGAAAAATTTCGTGGACTCGAATGAAAAAAAGTTCACATAATCTCCATGAAAACAGAAATCCTATTGATCTGTATATTGTTGGGTTATCTGGAGGGTGTTAAACTGTTGGTACTCAAACGACCTGTTTGTTGGGAACAATTGTCAGTCAGGGTTTCGTCGATCCCTCATAATAATTCTGCCTATAAACAGAAATAAATGAAACTTTGTATACGAAAAGAGCTTACCGTTGTCTACATAAAGCTACAAACCCCGTTGATCTGTTCATTGGTAGGTTATCTGGAGTGTGTAAAAAATTCCGGGGACTCAAACGACCTGTTTGTTAGGAATATTGTCGATGAAATCCCCCAATTAGGTTTTCGTTGATAGCTCTGATGCCTATCAACAGAAATCACTGAAACTTTGTACATGAAAAGAACTTATCATCGTCTACATTTGTCCAGAAAATGTTTAAGACTGTATATTTATGGGTTATCTGGAGGGTGTTAAACAATTGGGGGACTCAAACGACATTTTTGTTAGGAACATTTGTCTGTGAAATCCCCAAGTTAAGGTTTTGTCGATAACTCTGATGCCTATGAATAGAATTGAATGAAACTTTGTACACGAAAAGACCTTACAATAAATTTACAAACCACGCTGATGTGTTCATTCGTGGGTCATCTGGAGTGTGTGAAAAATTTCGGGGACTCAAACGACCTGTTTCTTAGGAACATTGTCTTTGAAGTCCCCCAGTTAGGGTCTCGTCGATAACTCTGATGCATGTGAACAGAAATGAATGAAAATTTGTACATGAAAAGAGCTTAATATAATCTACATGAAAACAGAAACCCTTTTGAGTTGTATATTGGTGGGTTATCTGGAGGATGTTAAACATTTCGGGGACTCAAATGACCTGTTGGGGGATTTAAACGACCTCTTTCTTAGGAACATTGTACATGAAAAGCGGTTATCAGAGTGAAAAAAATCCATGAAACAAGGCTGATCTGTTCATGGCTGGGTTATTTTGAGGAAGTTAAATTTTGGGGGGATTTGAAGGACCTGTTTGTTAAGAAAATTGGTCGATGGTATCCTCCAGTTAATGTGTCGTATATAACTCTGATGCCTTTGAACAGAAATGAATGATCCTTTGTACATTGAAAGAGGTTATCATAGTCTAAATGAATCCAGAAACCCACGCTGATCTGTCCATTTGTGGGTTATCTGGGAGATGTTAAAGTAGTGGCTGGATTTAAACGACGCTAGGAACATTGGCTGGTGAGGTCCGTCTAGGTAGGGTTTCGTCTGTAACTCTTATGCCTGTGAACAGAAATGAATGAACTTTTGTATATGAAAAGAGCTTATCATCGTCTTAAAAATCCAGAAACCCGTTGATCTGTTCATCGGTGGGTTATCTGGAGGAAGATAAACGGTTGGGGGATTTAAACGATCTGTTTGTTAGGAACATTGGTCGGTGAAGTCCCCCATTTAGCGTTTCGTCTATACATGAAAAGAACTTTATATGATTTAACTAAATCAAGATTTCTCTGTTGATTTGTTCATTGGTAGATTATCTGGATGATGTTATACTGTTGGGATGATTTAGACGACCTGTTTGTCAAGAACATTTGTCTGTGAAGTCCGTCACTTAGTGTTTCATCTATAACTCTGATGCCTGTGAACGGAAATGAATTAATCATTTGTACATGAAAAGAGCTTATCATAGTCTAAATAAATTAAGAAATCTTAAGAAATTGATATATTCATTGGTGGGTTATCTGGAGGAAGATAAACGGTTGGGGGATTTAAACGACCTGTTTGTTAGGAACATTGGTCGGTGAAGTCCCCCATTTGGTGTTTCGTCTATAACTCTGATGCCTAGGAACAAAAACAAATGAAAAGTTGTACATGAAAAGAGCTTATCATTGTCTAAATAAATCCAAAAAATCCCATTTAATCTGTTCATCGGTGGGTTATCTGAAGGATGTTAAAGTTTGGAGGATTTAAACGACTGTTTGTTAGGAAAATTAGTCGGCGAAGTCCCCCCACTTAGAGTTTCGTCTATTACTGTCATGACTATAAACACAAATGAATGGAACTTTATCCATAAAAAAAACCTTCACATAGTCTAAATAAATCGAGAAATCCCCGTTGATCTCTTTGTTTGCATCTTTATCTGGAGGATGTTAAACTATTGGGGTATTTAAACATCCTGTTTGTTAGGAACATAGATCGGTGAAGTCCCCCAGTTAGGATTTCGTGTATAACTTTGGTGCCTATGAACAGAAATAGATCGAAGTTTGTGCATGAAAAGAGGTTATCATAGTTTAAATAAATCCAAAAGCCCTTGTTGATCTGTTCATTGGTTGGTTATCTAGATGTTCAAGTGTTGTGGGGATTTATACGACCTGTTTGTTAGGAACACTGGTCGGTGAAGTCAACCAGTCAGGGTTCCGTCTATAACTCTGATGCCTATGAACAGAAATGAATGAAGCTACATGTACAGAAAAGACATATACATGAAAAGAACTTATCATATTCTAACGAATTCCAGAAAATCCTGTTGATCAGTTCAATGGTGGGTTATGAGGGGGATGTTAAACTGTTGGATGGATTTAAACGACCTGTTTGTTATGAACTTTGGTAGGTGAAGTCCCCCAGTTAGTGTTTGGTCGATAACTCTTATGAGTGAGAATATAAATAAATGAAACTTTGTACATGAAAGACATTTGCATAGTCTAAAATAATCGAGAAACCTACGTTGATATATCCATTGGTCGGTTATCTGGAAAATATCAAACTGTGGGGGGATTTAGAAGACCTGTTTGTTCGGAACATTGGTCGGTGAAGTCCAACAGTTAGGGTTTTCTTATATAACTCTGATGACTATGAACAGAATTAGATAAAACTTTGTACAAGAAAAAACCTTATCAAAGTCTAAATAAATCCAGAAATTTGTTCACTGGTGAGTTATCTGGACGATGTTAAACTTTTGAGGGATTTAAACGACCTTTTTATTAGAAACATTGGTCGGTGAAGTCCCCCAGTTAGGGTTTCGTCTATAACTCTGATGCCTATGAACAGAAATGAATGAATCTTTGTACATGACAAAAGGTTATCATATTCTAAAAAGGTCCAGAAGCCCTTGTTAAACTGTTCATTGGTTGGTTATCTGGCGGATAAAAAATATTGGGGGAATTTCAATGACCTTTTGCGAGGAAATATTGGTCGGTGAACTCTCCCAGTTCGGGTTTCGTCTATAAATCTGATGCCTATGAACAGAAATGACTGAAATTCTGTACACAGAAAGAAGTTAACAAAGTCTAAATAAATCCAGAAACCCCCGTTGATCTGTTCATTGGTAGGTTTACTGGAGGATATTAAACTTTTGGGGAATTTAAACCATGGGTTTGTTAGGAACATTTGTCGGTGAATTCCACCAGTTAAGGTTTCGTCTATAACTCTGATGCCTACGAGCAAAAATGAATGAAACTTTGTACTTAGAAAGAACGTATCATAGTCTAAAAAAATCCAGAAACCCCTGTTGATCTGTTCATTGGTGGGATATCTGGAGGATGTAAAAGTCATTGAGGGATTCAAACGAAGTGTTTGTCAGGGGCATTTGTCGTTGAAGTCCGCCCGTTAGGATTTCGTCTATAACTCTTATGCCTATGGACAGAAATGAATGAAACGTTGTACATGAAAGGGCTTATCATAGTCAAAAAATTCAATCCAGAAACCCACGTTGATCTTCACTGGTGGGATATCTGGAGGATATTAAACTCTTTATGGGATTCAAACGCAGTATTTGTCGTTGAAGTTCCCCCAGTTTGGTTTTCGTCTATAGCTCTGATGCCTATGAACAGAAATTAATGAAACTTTGCCCATGAAAAGACCTTATCATAGTCTAAATAATATTAGAAAATTTTGTTGATCGTTTCATTGTTGGGTTATCTGGAGAATGTAAAATTTTTGGGGGTATTGAATCGACCTGTTTGCTAGGAAAATTGGTCGATGAAGATCCCCAGTAGGGGTTTCTTCTATAACTCTGATGTCTATTAACAGAAATGAACGAAACTTTGTACATGGGAAGAGCTTATCATAGTCTAAATACATCCCGATACCCGTCGGTCTGTTTATTGCTTGGATATCTGCAGGATGTTGAACTGTTGGGGGATTCAAACGACCTGTTTTTCAGGAACAATGGTCGGTGAATTCCTTCAGTTAGCGTTTCGTCTATAACTCTGATGCCTATGAACAGAAATGAATGAAACTTTCTACATAAAAGAACTTGGCAAATGCTAAATAAATCAAGAAAACCCCATTGATCTGTTCATTGGTGGGTTATCTCGAGGATGTTAAACTGTTTGGGGATTTAAACGACATGTTTGTTAGAAACATTGGTCCGTGAAGTCTCCGAGTTAGGGTTTCGTACATAACTCTGATGTTTAAAGATAAAAATGAATGAAACTGTGTACATGAAAAAACCTTATCATAGTCTAAAGAAATCCAGAATACAACATTGATCTCTTCATTGGTTGTTTATCTGGAGGATATTAAACTGCTGGTTCGATTTAAAGGCCTGTTTGTGAGGAACATCGGTCGGTGAATTCTCCAGGTAAGAGCTTCGTCTTTAACTCTGATGCCTATAAACAGAAATGACTGAAACTTTGTACATGAAAAGAGCTTATCATAGTCTAAATAAATCCAGAACCCCCCGTTGATCTCTTTATTGCTGGGTTATCTGCAGGGTGTTAATTTTTTTAGGGATTTAAAAAGTCTTTTTGTTAGGAACATTCGTCGGTGAAGTCCCCCAGTTAGGCTTTTATCTATAACTCTGATGCCTACATACAGAAATGAATGAAACTTTGTACATGAAGTGAGCTTTTCATAGTCTAAATAATTCCACAAACCCCCGTTGATCTGTTTATTGGTAGGATATCTGGAGGATGTTAAAATGTTGGGGGATTTAATCGTCCTGTTTGTTAGGGACATTGGTCGGTGATTTTAAACGACCTGTTTTTTAGGAGCATTAGTCTGTAAAGTCCAACAGGTAGGGTTTGTTCTATAACTCTGATTCCTATGAATAGAAATGCACGAAACTGTACATAAAAAGAGCTTATCATAGTCTAAAAAAAATCCAGAAATCCCCGTTGATCTGTTCATTCCGAACAGCAGTCTTCTTCCTGAGGGACCGGATAAAGGCCTGGATGGTGCGGCGGCTCTGATTCAATTCTTCCTGTATTCCTAAAACCTGTATGAAATCTAAGAACTTTAGAAGGGAGGTGAGGTGGAATTTTAGGGTTCCCACAACCAACGTCTCTCGCTGCCTCCCCATCCAGGCAGAGACCGTTCTCTGCAGGAACGCGTCCAGTCCGTCAATGTCTATGTCCATCCATATTCTTCTAGTTTGTCGAACATGATTGGCTGTTATTGTAGCACTCATGGATAACCCCCCATCCGAGGTTAGCCAGTCACGAAATCTTCCCATGTAGTCGCCTGAAGAAAAAGAAATAGTTCTTAGCCGATATAGTCAATGCAACAGGACGCAATCCTGGCTCATGTTAGAAAGCCGCCAGCGGCTTTAAAAGAATATTGTGCGGAGTACTGGTAAAAGAAAATCCAAGAGAGCATGTGAAATTGCACTGGTCGCCGGAACATAACTGAAATACTGTTAAAAACAGCGGCTGGGAAAGCCGCCAGCGGCTTGGAAAGAATATTGTGCGGAGTACTGGTAAAAGAACATCCAAGAGAGCACGGGTAGGTGCACTGGTCGCCCGGACATAAATGAAATACTGTTTAAAACGGCGGGTGGGAAAGCCTCGTGTTAGAAAGCCGCCAGAGGCTTAGAAAGAATATTGTGCGCAGTACTGGTAAATGAAAGTCCAGGAGAGCATTGATAGGTGCACTGGTCGCCGGGGAATAAATGAAATACTGTTGAAAACGGCGCGTGGGCAAGCCGCCAGCGGATTGGAAAGAATATTGTGATGAGTACTGGTAAAAGGAAATCCAGGAGAGCATGGATAGTTGCACTGGTCGCCGGGACACAACTGAAATAGTGTTGAAAACGGCGTTAAATAGCCTAAAATAAGTCCATGAATAAAACAAGTACTGTGTTCGAAGGCGTTCCTCTCCCTCCTCTTCACACCTCTTTTTGTTTGTTGGAAGGAATAACTGTTTCTCCTGGGTATGGTATCAGCTTGCGGTAGTCTGGGCTCCGTGGGTAGGGATGGTCTGAGCTCCGTTGGTAGGAGTAGTCTGGGCTCCGTGGGTGGGGGTTTCTGGGCTCTGTGGGTGGCGGGGGTCTGGGCCCCGTGCGATCTTCTGAAGTTGAAAAAGAAAAAAGTATTAGAACATGAGCATAAATAAATGGTGGAACCTGAAATAAAGATAATAATAAAAAGAATAATATTGGCGAAAAGAATAATATACCTTCGGCTAGATGTCCGCCCGACGTAATTTTCGCCCTGGCCTTCATTAATTCGACGCAGCTGAGACCGTGCTTCCTGCTCAGATGTCTGCTAGGCTCAGACGTAAAAGCACGGCAACCCGGCTGGCCGCACGCAAACCGCCTCTTCCCCGCCTTCGTCCGTTTTTTGGTCATCGTCTTCGTTCGTAGGTGATCTGCCTCCTCCTTCGGCAATTTGTGTCGGCGTCGGAGGTGCTCGGTCAACCTCTCCACCTCTGTGTTACACAGCGGGCATGGGGTGGGATGTCTGATCAGCCTGTGAGGCTGTTTGTCTTCGGGCTCCGTCCCACCTAAGTCTTGCTCTTCACCGGAAGAGGAAGACTTCGGAGGTACGTATCCCTCGTCCCTGGGGTCCAAGGACCACGACTCTAAATCACCGTCCTCCATTCTGGAATGAGAAAGCGAGTTATGTTTAAAAATTGTTGAAAAGAACATCAAGTAGAGAGTGAAAATTAGTATCAGACTGCATGTATGTGCAGTCTGATCTTTGGCTGCACTCTCCAAACAAACACAGAGAAAAAAAAATGTTTAAAAAAACATTAAGTAGAGAGTGAAGCATGAGAACAGACTGCATGATGTATGTCTAGTCTGATCTTGGGCTGCACTCTCCACAAACACAGGAAAAAATGTTGATAAGAACATTTAGTACAGATTGAAGCTTAAGAACAGACTGCATGTATGAGCAGTCTGATCTTGGGCTGCACACTGAAAAATAAAAAAGAAAGAAAGTGGAGAAAGATAGAATTTAAAATGAAGACAAATCTTACCTTCAATAAATAAAATCCCAAAAACACAATTTCCAAACATGTCTTTATATAATGACTTCTCTCTCCACCTACCCTAGGAAAGATTTTGTTCGCTGCCCTCTATTCTTCTAAGTATATTGCTGAATTGGTGTGAAATTTGTCCTTTGAAAGAAGATGCATAGCTATAGAAGAGAGTGCAGACTAAAATCAGACTGCATTTATGAGCAGTCTGATCTTGGGTTGCACTATCTACAAAGACCATGAAAGAAAGAAAAATAAGTAAAGACAGCCTGAATGCATGTGTACTCTGATCTTGGGCTGCACTTTCATTCGTGAAATAGTGGCGTATAAGATAAGACTGCATGTATGTACAGTTTGATTTTAGGCTGCATTCTCCACAAACACCATTAGAAAAAGGGAGAGAAGGAAAGAGAGGATGAGAGGGACAATATAATACGACAGAGAGAAGCAAAAAGATACTGAGATAGACATAAACAGGTAGCCAGAGAGGACAAAAAGAGAGAGACGTGGAGAGAAACAAAGAAACATGGACATGGAGAAAATTTAGAAAAACAGAGAGAGAGAGAGAGGAAAACAGAAAATGGGAGAGATAGACAGAGTTTTTATTTTCAAAATTTTATCACAATATATGTATTTTTTCACATCCTAAGAGGGTAACGCGTGCTATCGTTTCGGGATTAAAGGTATCGTCTTTCGATCAGATAGCGATGATTTTGACAATTGATAGCGTTAAACAATTCATACAATTTAGCAGGTATCTAATACACTGAAAACAAAGGATCGTACTGGTATATTCCGCTTTATTTTAACAAACAAATGGTTCTATGAATAAATAGATAAATAAATAGATAAATAAATGTTTCCCTATTTCGGCGCAGAGGAAAGAATTCCCAGTGGGTAAAAATAATACTCAGACATCCAAGACAACAGTTTGCCAAACGCAAAACTTTGCGTGATTTGAAAAGCTCATCACTCATAAGCTTTTGAAAAACGGGACGTACAGACAGATCGTGAATCCACACTGTCCGATTATTGGAAATATTACTTGTCTAATTATAATAAGTAAGTTACAATACCTATATTTCTTTCTACTGTGTGATAATGACACAGAACCATTCATGTATCAATATATATGTTAATGAGTGGTATGTAGATAAAAATCAGAAAACATTTTCTTTTTTAATGTTATCATTCTTTTAGCACTCCCGGGCAACAAGTGTTCTAGATGAGCTCCTGTGATCGTGCTATGTTCGTCGAACTTCATGTATCATCCGTCGTCAAATTTTACTTTGTGTACACTTTAGAGGCCACAATGTTGGTTCAGTACTCATGAAAACTTGTCAAAATGTTTATTTTAATTATATCTCGAGAGGTTTGAAAATGGGACATGTCGGATAAAAAGTATGCCACAATGTTAAATCTTTGTAAAAAAAAAATAAATAAATAAATAAAAACTGGTGTACATCCTACAAGCCATATTTTGATTCCAATACGAATAAAAAATTGTCAAAAATTGTTGCCTTGTTACTTTGTCGGACAGTTTGAAAATGGGTTATGTGGAATCAAAAAGTAGACCATCTGGTCACATAATTGAAAAACTTTGTGAACGCTCTAGAAGACACACATTCCGTCCAATACTCATGAAAAATGGTCAGAACTTTTGTCTTGATAATATCTCTCACAAGCGTGAAAATAAATTATGTCCAGTCAAAAAGTAGGTCACCTGGTCAAATCATCAAAAAACCTTGTATATACTCCAGGAGACACTCATACTCATGAGGTCAAAAGGTTCAATATCTCGGATAAACACAAAAAAATGGGACATCCTGTCAAAGGGTAGGTCACCAAGACAATCTTTGTGAAATAATTTGTACACTCTAGAGGTTTCACTTTCGGTTCAGTACTAACGAAAGTTTGTTAGAATGTTAGTCTTGATGATACCATGGACAAGTTCAAAAGTTGGTAATGTTGGGTCAAAAAGTTTTACTTTCCACAGGCTACATTTTAGTCCATGATTGACAGATTGAATGATGTTTTACGCAAACTTTATTTCAGTCGCAGAGCACATTTGCGTACACTTTAGAGAAAAATTTCAGTATAAAACTCTTGAAAACCGGTTTGAATGTTTTCCTCGGTCAGTGATTAATTGATTGATTAATTGATTGATTATGTGGTGTTTCACGTCGTTTTAACATTATATATTATTAAATGAGTAAAGTGTTCGGTGGGTCAGTCGGTAAAATATAGAGGAAGTAATCTAGGGGTCCCGCGACAGACTTCCGATCCGCCACAGTGTTATCGAGAGTTGTCTACTGAGGGACGAAAATAGTCTTCAGCTGGGAGTTATTAGCCAATATGAATATTGTTTAAATTGTTTTCAACCAGTTTTCAACTCATTTCATCTGTATTTTATTAAACTATAATCAGCCTTGTATCTTCATTCCAAATGTTACCCCTGACGGCTGCGGGATATGAAAATCAACCGCAGATTGAAACATATGTAAAGAATATTGCAAAAAGAGAGGTGGCTCGCTACGAAGCAGACAGCCCGGCCGGGTAGCTCAGTGGTTAGCATATTTGACTCGTGACCAAGTGGTTGCGAGTTCGATACCCGGTTGAGGCAAACTTTCTTCCCCGCAATTTTTCGCCTCTCACCTCTGATGCATGTGAGAAAATAAGTCAGTGGCTTTGGAAAGAAAGCTGTGTCAGCACTGGTGTGAGAAAGTCAGGAAACACTCGGGTGCGTCGCTGATATGATCTGAGCTGTTAAAATGGCGTTAAACTCGAATAAATACATACATATGCGAAACAGATATGAATAGATTATGTCTATGAATGTTTTAGCTGTGCCAGAGAGTAACGGGGAACGAAAACACGCTTAGCAAATATTCGCGACTACTCAAGCGTCATGTTTACATACTAGATCAGAGGTCAATGGGATTCGCTATGTAAACACAATCCACAAGACTTTTATATGGATGAAAAATTAATTGGGTTCTGCAGAAAAAAAAATACAGAATTCATTTCAAATGGAAATATTTACAGGACTGTAACAGAGATGAGTAAATAAACATATACGAGAATAAGTTTTATGACTCATAGGTTGCCAACTTGATAACCGGAAAGGCTTAAGCGGTCCGTTTTGTCCGAATTTGAACATTCATTTGACAGTGTATACAAAATATCAAACTGTAAGTTATTTGCACTCTGATTCCAGTCCATATCGTCCACCAATGCGCTAAAAGTCTCGTTTGGCGGTCCAAGGGTTAAGTTTACTGGACTCCTATGTGAACATGTTGTAACAAAAAAATCCTTATCTATATGGGGGAGCGAAGAGTGCAAATCAAGATCAGGCCGCAGTGATGTGTGGTCTGATCCGGATCAACATTAAAAAAAAAATGTCCTCGGTCGCATCTGAAGAAAACAAACAAACAAAAAAAAAAAAAAAAAACTGTTATGTAATTTGGTATGAAATTTACAGAAGGCGTTGGGGGAAAAAATCACAATTACCCGTAGAACTTTTGCACGACCCTTTTCACGAATACACTGACTTTTTTTAAGTTTGGAGATTAACGTTACCGTAAAAATGGTGTCCATAGCCATTTAATGTCGATTTATGTTATTTTATCGATATTGTTGCCCAAAAATGCGGAAAAAGGAGCAGTTAAGCATTGTCTCTCCTAGCCTACGTGGTCTGAGTCACAGAGAAGACATGTCCTTTCGTCGATTGGGGACCCGTCATATCGACCAGTTTCGATGGAGAGACTGTGATTGGCGGTACTAAATTTCAGATGAGGTAAGTATTCTTTTTATGGTAATATTTTTAGAAAGCTTTCAAATTCATGTATTGCTTTAAAACTGTTAAAGACTTCGCCTTTATTAGACAACTGTAATTGTTCATGCCATATATTGATCTGTAAGAATTTGTTTTACTGTTTGTGCACATTGTTTTGTTGAATCTGAAACTGATTTTCTCATAAATAAAAAATTTCAAGAGATCATTTTTTTTCCTACATACAATCTTAACAGCAAATATTTCAGTTTTGGCTATGTATATATCTATTTCAAACGTCGTGAAACATGAAAAGAGCAATCTAAATAATATTGATTACAGTCCAAATTTTAATAATGTTTACATTCGCAGTAGGAGAGGACTTATTTTCACAGCAAGGGGTATAACTATATACAAGGTAATAAACGATCCTCTTTCTTCAAACTACGGTTGATTTAAGCTCAAAAAAATACCCATTCATACCGACAAGTTATAGCCGATAACGATCCATATTTATGAAAAGGTTTTTGTCTAGATGTCGATCAATATAAATACAATTATGGCACACGTAAAATGATACCTAAGTGGAAGCCGATTTGTTTTCATACAGATACCGCCAGGCATTATCTTTTTTTCTCGAGGTAGACTCTTGTCACGGAGCAGCGTTGACTTTGTTTTGAGTGTTGAATCAGCAAATAATGACAGTTGTTTTATGTTTAATGAACTTTCTTCTATTTGCTGTTCACCTGGAAGGAAATATTGTCGAAATTTTGGGCATCTTTTGAAAGGAAATTTTCTGTGTGTTTTGTGTATGTGTGAGTGTAGTTTCGTGTTTATTACGTCTACGTGACAAAAATACCCTTTTCTTCCATCTGTAGAAATAAAGATACGCTTCCAAAGTTGTATGGCGTATAAAATAAATCTTTAACGAACACTAAGCATTTTCAGAGTTTCCGATAAAAAACAATAAATAATATTGTTCGTAACTACAAATAGATATCCAATGGGCATTCTTGGAGTTTTCTTTTCCTGCGGACTAAACTTTTTTGTTAAACACGGATAAATATTACAAAATATACTAGACCCACTCCCTGTAAAGGTAATGAAACTGAAGGGTTCTTTTCAGTAAAAATGTGCAAGTTTGGCGTTCAAATAACGGTTTCGTCGCTTTTCAATGATTTGATTTTTCCGTTTATTTATCGTCGCCAACGGTTACCCATGTGGGCGACCCCTAAAGGCTGTTACTTTTGTTACGAGGGATAGTGCAGGGTACAGGAAGAAACTCACCCAAAATTATGTCTGTTTCTTTCACATGCTCGGTGTATAGCACCGTCACACGGTTTAATGTCTCATCCGAAAACTATTAGTAATATTAGATGACCAGCCGTTGGGTTCGAACCCACAGCTTCAAGTGTCCCAAGACTTGATGTTTACAAGCCCTACTATCTACCACTTGAGCTATGCTGGCTGGTTCGTTTTGCAGCGTGTTACCCCTATAAACTTATGTGAGATCAAATATGACGCCATAAAATCAAACATAACACGTGCATCCTATTGATTTTAAGATATCCCTACATTTCCTATAGCAAACTCTGACGTAAAAATCTAAAACTACTTTAAAAGGTTACGTAACCCATTAACCCTGACCAAGAAAGATCCGAGTTTTGCTGACACAAGGAATGACGGCTTTTAAAATCAATGCTGAAAAGGAAGAAAATTCTGGTAACCCTATATTCTCCGATTTCCGCTATGTTTTCTGTCCTTTCTTAGACAAGTACAATATTTTGGCCGCATTTGATTTGTCTTTGACAAGCGTAAATATTTGTCGTTTGGTAAAGAGTAAAGGAAATACCACTGATATTATTTTTTTCTTACATTATATGTCTTTGGTCTTTACGGGCGGTTTGCCAGCTGCCCTATACTTAAATCAGTGATGAATCATGTTTTGAAGTTTGGTGATATTATCATAGTCGAAATAGCCCAAATTGTACAGTTGTCTATACAGACCGGATGTTAACTAAATTTTCGTCGCAGATGAATTTATGTTTTAGAAAAAAGAAAGGTTGATATCTACCTGTTTAGTCAAACAAATTTTGTTTGTTACAGTGCGGTATAATTGTGTATCCAGTACCCGAACTGCGAGTTCCAGCGCTGGGCAGCCTCTCAGAAAAAAAAAAAAAAAAAAGCTGCAAATGCAACATAAGCTTTTACAGCATCGGTCTTTGTAAGATTGTGGTCGAGTTGGTCGTTTGTTTTTATGCATCTATCCGTGTTTTCCCGGAGTTTCATTTTCCAGACATTCGTACGTTATTCTCCCAAGACAATGGCTGCTTTCCCACATGGCAATCATCGAAACAACAAGCAGCTATGAGAGAGGAATGTGTCCAGTCGCAATTGCTGTCATCAATTCTCAGGAAAAAATGCCGAGTTTGATTTAGAATGTTTTAAGTTTTTTTGGCAAGATGATTGTGTAACAAATCTATTGATTTGATCTTTGTGCTTTACTCTAGTGTATCCTTTCAGCAAATAAAAAGATTATATGTGGTTGGTGCCTAGATGGATAAAGTTTATCCCGTGAGACCTGTTTTTAATAATTTTTCCAATGTATGGTGACGTCACATAACGTAATTTTCTCTAAATATAGCGTCATGCCAAAAGTGAGTTAAGTTTTTTAATGGCAGACGTAAACAACGTCGCAAATACTGGAAATTCAAATGGGGCAGTCACCAAGACACGGATGATAAAATTTGTTCTGCTAATATTTGGTTATTTGATCGTTTTGAATTAGCAACTGTCGACAACGTTTTGGTAAATTGTTATACTGATTTAAAATGTAAAATAATGGCACATCATTCCACGCCTTAAGTAATTGAGTTTTCAAGTCATAAACGTTACTGATGAAATAGAAACGGTTCTTGGTCATATTTTTCATCAATATCCACACATTTCCATTAATATTCAAGTGAGGGGACTGTGCGGGACAACTTGGCTAAGGAATGTTATTCCGACCCTTCCAAGTTTCGGTTACACGAGAACTGTGACAAGGAGTTTTGTCGTCTTGATAGTACCACTGTATAATTACCAAAGTTCTTTGCTACCACTAGCCATAAAAACTATCATCAAGAGTTTTAATGTACTTACCTGAGTACATATTTCTCTCCACAAGCGACAAAGTTCCAACACCAAACACAAAATAACTCAGTTACAAAACAAGACATCAACTTTGTTTACAAGAATAAATCATCTGTGTAAATAGTGCACTAAATTTAACTCGGTGACCTCGGTTTCATAGAAATCAACCGCTGACGTGTTGAATGACGTAACTGATCGGGTCGGCCATTTAAAAACTTGACTCACTTTTGGCACAGAGAAATGTTGTTGTGAACAGATATAGTAGGGAAAAGGAAAGAATTCACCCTAACACGGAAACGTTTATTGTTTCATAATAGCATTCGTGTATTCGACAATCAGAATTATCTCCTAGACTTGACATACCACGGACTACAATTAATAGGATTACGAAATACTGTTAGTTCATCTAAGTCCGAATTCCCATTGACATGTCACGTATCTCCGTTTTTACCTTCTTACTTAAACTTAAGCTATTGAACATTATGAAACTGATATGAAAATAAGCCTAAATGAATTTTACGACGAATTATAGATTTTCAGACTTGATACACTGAAATGTTATACAAATGCAGCTGTTTAAAAGGTGATCAATATTTTTGAAAAACGATTTATTACATTTACGTCCGTGGCGACATTGCCAAAATTTATCTGAAAAATAACACTACTGTGTTTTTAAGAGCTACAACTTTGATGTCAGATACGAACACTAATAGCATATAAATGTAAATAGCTCCAGTAATCTCGCTTTCTAACGGTATAGTTTTCCTTGTGATTGCAATGTTCTTACACGCTGAAAAGCACACGTAAGTTAATGGGAATTCGGAATTTGATGAAAAACTTATACCCACTTACTGTAGTGTTGAAAATTTACAAAGAAGTGACGCACCGGCAAAAGCAATTGAACGTGGTGGTCGGACATAATCACGAATTATAAAACACTACAGGAAACATACATAATCGGACATAACGGGAAATTTTGATCAGGCAAGGAACTGTACACTTTCTAAACGGACTTTTTATAGGACATTGTATAGCAAAGGATACATTGGAACGGACAAGAAAGGTTTTATTTGGCGAAAGTTAGGCGAAAATTGGTTACCGTGTTGCATCGCTATTTGCTACTCCACCTACCCCGAGGATCATTTTGATGATATGGGCTTCTTGGTATGTAACATATGAAGATGTGGGTACAGTAATCGTTGTAAACGGAAACATTAATGCTGAAAAGTATGTTTCTATAGTAAAAATAGATCTCTCGTCCGTTGTTGCTCGCCATTTTCCGGCTGGAAGGTTTATATTCCAGGACAGAAAGGCCCCAATACATAGAGCCAGGGTTGTAAATCGGCACAAGGCAGACAATAGAATTCATTCTATGATTCGGTCGGCTCAAAACGGACTTGAATATTATTGAGAATTTATGACATAGACTAAAAAGACAACAGAAAAATCGGCCTGAAATCATTGACACGTGATAAGTTTGAGAAAGCCATTCAGGATGTCTGGAGTAAAACATTCGTTTTGAGTACATCAGTAACATTTATTCCAGCATTTGGTTTTGAATGTGTTAAACAATTTTGTTTTTCATTGCTTATTCACAGTTTACCTCAGCCATTTTATTTTTGGACGTTCATGTATGGCCAAAGTCTGTATAGCAACTTTATAGAGAGTAGGAATACACAACTGCAGGACAAAGCTAACTTTATCAGGTTACCCCTTTATTAGGTCAGCTTAACTAATGAAAACGGGATATAATGTAGATGCTTGTATTTTTTGGGAAAACCAGTGTGCAGTCAGTATGTAATTATCCAAGTTTATGTATTGAATTTTAAAGGAAACAATGTTATGCTACGTATAACTTTATAATTTCTTATAAAACTATTTTAAAGTTTGTCCCTACGTTCGTCAACATTTTTACCAGATGACAAAATTTTGGATATGTTCAAATTGAAATTATTTGTAGACAAAATATCGAACTGTTTCGACATCAAGGAAGTGCTTTAAATAGTATTGAAAACTTTGTGGGAAAAGGAGAAAATGCTAGTTACCAGCACCTTTTGTTTATCATACACTGTTTTATAATGCCTTCTCTTTCTTCTTTAAAAACAAAACAAAAAAATGGGAAAAGGAGAAAATGCTGGTTACCAACACCATTTCTTTATCATACACTGTTTTATTATGCCTTCTCTTTCTACTTTAAAAACAAAACAGAGCAAAAACACGGGTGTAGTCAATAATGGATACGCTGACAATACATGTATCTAATTAAGGATTCAATGTTTTACCTAGCAACGGTAACCACGTGGCAACATAATAAACAATAATAAACTAGATCTTTATAGTCGAGCGATTGTGGTAGCCTAATTATTCTTTCTGTTTTACCTTTTAGTATGCAGATCGTCAGAATAACACATCGTAACAAGGTGACAACAAATCACTGATTTTAGAAAAATAGAATTGGCACATATGTAAGTACAAATTTTTTTGTATAATTCTTTCAGTCTTTGATAATTATGCAGCAGCTATCACTGACTTACGATAATTATGCAGCAGCTAACTACTGAAGTCATAGGTAGAAATCGCTTGTATTACTCCCTTGCTAAGTTCACAGTCTTGGTAGATTTCAAACTATTAGCACAGTCATTCTTTTGCGATTAGTACTTTTTGCAACTTTCATTGTTTCAAATATGCAAGAATCTACAATTAACCTTAACCCTATAGACTTGTATTAGACCATTGAACAAGTCACAAAAAGGTGAAGCATTTGAAAACGATGTGAAAATATTCCCTTTTCCATTATGCTTTCGAAGGCAATCAACTGCAGGGTCGTAAGAAGTCGTATTTGTACAGCTGATATTTGAAATCGGATATTCAAGTATTACTTTTCCTGTGTCGGCAATCTCGAAATCAACGAAAACTAATGTATCTGAGACCCGCTTTTTTGCTATTACCGCTGCTATTTTCGTAATGACTCGGAAAAGAAAGAACCGATTAATAATGATTAGTCAACCTTTAATGGAAAAAAAATACTGCCCTTTCCTGCTATGTTTTAAAGGGTGACATAGTTCAAGCAATATCAATTTCTAGTAAAACTAATCTCATTATTCAATAATTGCACTCATTTTACTAATCGGTTTATTTTTTTATTATTTATTCGTCGAAATCGGGTCATGTGACAAAAAACGTCATGTTGTTTTGCGATGAACGTAATGGACTATTTTCGGCTCATCCAAGTTGTCGCATTTTGTCTAATTTCAGATTTCATGCAAACTCCTTATGTGCTATTTCAAGATTTCTATCACTGAATTAGGCCAATACCGATAAATTGATTTCTTTTTCTTGAAACACTTGAAACACAAAACCGGAATAAACCTGAACAAAAATGTTTATTATCTTTATTTTCTCCTCTAGACATAGAAATAACACTGTGCCAATTGTAAGTCAAGAATTTAATGGCCGATATCATCAGATACATCATTCGATATAGCAGCGGTTGTTTTCTTTGAAACCAAGGTCACTGAGTTTAATTTAGTGCACTGTGTAAACAGAAAATTTATTCATGCAAACGAAGTTGATTTCTTGTTTCGTGGCGACAGGACTTAAACTTGGGAAATCACGATAAACAGCTGTCTATTGATCAGAAAAAGGTAACTGGATCAAATAAGAAATGTGTCACTTAAAACGATCTTTCCTTTGGAAACAAGTCTATTTCCTTGTGATTATCGCAGTCTGTAGATTAATAGCTGCGACACTGTTGTTTACATTCAATCTCCGCGGTTCACATAAAAAAAGAGGCGTCATTCACTTAATACAGTTAGCAAGAATATTCAGATCATGTCGGGATTGAAAACAGGTAACCTGATCTACGCCTTAAAAACAGGTCTGTCGACATGCTATAATACGAGCAAATTATCAATAAAAATATTAATCGAATGAAATTGTCGTTTGCACAGTCTCAGGTTTAGCTAGTTGATAAGATTTTCCATCTAGAGTGTCCGGAATTTCTATTTTGTTTCAAAAATCATCGAAAGTATTGATTTAAAAGCGGCAAAATGGCCTTCTCCGACGCAAAAAAAATATGTTGCAAGGCTAAAAATACAATGTATTTAGACGCGCACCACCAAGGAAAATAACTCGTGTTTACAATTGCATTTGTCCAATGTTTTTTCTCTTTCTCATTTTCAAAAATTGATTCAAGTGAATAGCGAGTACAATTTTATGGGTTGAATGCGTATTTTTGTGTTGCCATCGAGAAATAGAAATGCAATGGCCTTATTACATGGCTTGATATAATGCCCTTCATGTTAATTCGCCATGTGATAAGGCAATAGCATTTTATTTATTGATGGCAACACAAAAATATGCATTCAACCCTTGGGTATACTGAGGGAAATAAATTTAGCAATTTTTAGGCCCCCAGTTTTTTCAAACTCTAGGCTGTAAACTTAATAAGGTATTGCTTATATGTCAGTCCTGATACCAAACTCACTTATGTTGTACCTTTGTCCAAGTTTTTCTTAATGACAAGAGTTCTCAGCGTGATTCTGCTTTAGCCATGCGGCGTATATGCATCTGCACATGCAGTCATTGTCATCGATACTCTCTTTATTTTAGTGGTACACACCCATAAACAATTTAACCATCGAATAAAAAATGTTCAAGATAGGACGTCGTCCAGATCTGACGTTAGACACGCGTAATGTGGCTATTGGCATGTATACAGGAGAAATGCGAATTTAAGAAGTCGCTCAACATTTTAATGTAAATCAAAGTGCCATTTGGAAACTCAAATCAAAATACTGTCAAACAGCCACCGTCAAAGATAAACCACGTTCTGGCAGACTGTGCAAAACAACGCAGTGTAAGCTAAATTACATTATGACAACATCACAGTGTAATCGGTTTCTAAGCAGCAAAAGAAGAATGGTTGTGGTTAGAAATGCAACAGGAACACAGATCTGTGCTTGAGACTGTGATTGACAATCTAGAAGCTGTGAACTAGAACGGTGTCTGTACGTTGGTGTTCCGTTCGTGGAGGATTTTAGAAAATATCTGTCCGGATATTTGGCTTAACAGACTGTTATTAATGGTCCATCATGAAATTATACATTAAACTCCCTTTTTCAATGTCACGGAATGTCCTTAAAAAAAATGATTTCCTGTGACTTATGATAACCAATATCAAGCTTCATAAAACTTTTTGCAGTACTTTAAAAGACATTGGTCCATAATGGATATATGAATGAAGCTCCCTTTTTTAATGACACGGCATCAAATAAAACTGTATCGGCGGACTATCATAAGGAACACATTAATTTTCATCACATTTCGTCAAGGACTTTGGAATAAATATGTTCAGACGGACGGACGAACAGACGGACGGACGGACGGACAGACGGACGGACAACGCAAAAACTATACCCACCCCCGAAATTCCGCGGGGGATTATAACATACCCATGGAGATGATCGGCTAAATGTTAGTATGAGGAGACACTGCGGTGTTCACACAGTGGACATACCAGATATTTATATATTCTGTGATATTTGTATGATACCCCAAGCCTCAAATGGCGCCATGCAGCGGGTGTATCAGGTTTAAATTTCAAATCAAACTTTTGTAATTTTCGTAGCAAATATATTAAATTTTGATGTATAAAAAATTTAGTTGTGTTTGAAATCCAGACAATCGCGAAATAATTTGTAACAAAGAAAATTGTTAAACTTATTTCCCTCAATATATTATTATCGCTACTATTTTTCATGACAATTGCCATCATCATTATCATACCGTCTACTGTTCTCTTATTTCGTAGGAAGAGTCGACTAACATATTTTACGAGTTTGCAAGGGTTTACTTAGTTCTTTCAGGGGGCTTTCTGTCGGAAAACATAACAAAAAACAACGGCCCCGCAAGTTTGTATTGACGGGTCTAGAACCGGTTTTAAAATAACAATAAAACGTAAATATTTTGGCTACCACTATTAAATATTTTTGATATGGAATATTTAACGCCACCCATTTGCATTTTAAGTTCTCAGGCCAAACCGCGGGAGGTCAAACACTTTTAATTCACGTTCGTCAATAATGTTTTGGAGTTTTTCTGACTGACTTCAGTTTTTTGATGACGCACTACACATCTAGATCTATTCGAAGAACTTACAGGAAATGTTTTATAGAAAATCTTACATTCTGTTTAATAAACCGTTAACGTCTTACCGATGCATCATTATAGCCAGAGAGCAGAAACGTTGATTAAAACTTTAAAGTGTGAATAATGGTTCGGAATTTGGTCAACTGTGAAAACATAGATATTTAATTCAAACCCAAGAACAACAACAATGATTTCTTTGAAAATTTCCAAAGTGAAATGCATCCGTCGCAATCTGTGTAATCTTGCATCCTTGAGGGGCATCATTTAGAATCAAGGTACAAGAGGGATTATAGTTTCATAAAACTAAGGATGAAATGTGTTAAAACCTGGCTGTAAACGGGTATAGATGTATATTTAAAATGTGTATACCGTAGTCAATTTCACGGCTGTGGTTGTTTATTTGTTTGTATCGGAGTTTAACACAGTTTTAACAGCTTGGTGTTATCAGGACGGTCGGTGCACCTACACACGTATTTCCTAGCTTCCAAGTCAATGACCACTTTTCCCACAAGAATAAGAGGTGAGAGGAAAAACCGCCGAAAAGAAAGTTTCCCTCAACCGGGTATCGAACTCGCAACCACCAGGTCACAAGTCAGATACGCCAACCACTGAGCTACCCGGGCGGGCTTCACGGCTATTTGGAAACCGATATCTGCCCAATTTACTATTTTTCACATAGAATTAAGAAGGGCCCTGGTAGATAAACGGTTACAACTTCGTTAATTTTAAGAATTGAAAATTATCTCAAATAAGATAAAGAAATTTAGTTCATCCTCTTTCAAATGAACTCAGTTTGATAAATTTTATGTAAAGAACTTGTGACCCTTTTTTAACTTAAACAAATACTAGGTTTATTAATTGGTTTATGTTTAGGGTTTAGTTATACACTAACTTTTACAATACAATATTTTATTCTCAAAGATAACGTAGTCCCAGCTCTGGCAATCCTGTCAAACTCTATATGACATAGTTCCGTTTGCATAACAAAGGTTTATCTAACACCGACAAAGCCTAACCCAGGTGTGGGTAGGCTAAGCCAGCTCGTGTAAAACTAGTTTAGCTCGAGTATACCTAGCCCTAGTCTATCCAGACTAGGAGTAACCTGGTGTAGCTATGCTCGTGGTAGGACTAAATGATGGATAGATTTTGTTAAGCGCATTGCTGTTGTCTATGCAACAACACACTTATGCACTTGATTCTACACGACGAAGTCTAGTGACTTTACATGCGTTTCTGTAGGGCTGACTAGATCATTATCACTCCTGTAACAGAGAGTACAGAAAAGCAAAAACATTGTTGACAAATATCAGGCAGCACATATATACTTAACAATCTCTTAGGACAATATCCGTCTAAGTACACTCTATGATAAGACACAACATTTGCACTGGTCGAAATAATTGTGGTCCAAATAATGGATTCGCCTCTGGAGGAGATGAAAAATTTGTTAGAAAAAATGCTGGTTACAAGCTTTCTGTCTTTTCCCACAATGTTTTCAAAGTCTTTTTCCCCGGAGCCATAAAGGCCTTATTTTGTTAAGAATTAAAGAAGTGTGTCCATCCAAATAATAATCCATCAAAGCATTTCATGACATTGCAATACATCAATTTAATTTGTGTGAGACCTAGATTAAGATCAGACTGCATAGAAGTTGTTAAGTGGTCTTGCACTAAAATGTCCTCATTTTGATTGTAAAAAAAACATAAAGGTTCTTTTTTCTGCATTTGAATATATTTTCTAACCCTTTGATTCAATATGAAAATAAGTAAAGCCTAGAAACCGGCGAAGGATATTTTTATCTAAAACGTAATCAAACACAATCTGCACAGTTACTGATCAGTTCAGATATAGTAACCCGACATTGCTCTGAAAATATTTATGGCAGCACTCCTTTTAACTGTGAAGAAAATCGGAACCAAATTATTAGGTGTCGCTGGTTAAAATCCCCAGCTGGCTTGATTTTTCCGAGGATTGATGATAGATCTACAAATTTTGACAGGATTCATCTTCCTGTCACTGCTAATCGTTGTTTGGTCGGAAGTTAAGTGGGAAAGCAGCCAGTAGCCTGGGAAGAAGTAAGAGAAAAATCCTGATAAAATGCACTCTAGGAAAGCATGGAGAGGTGTACTGGCCACAACGATATAATTGAAATAATGTTGAAAATGTCATTAACACCAAACAAACATACTCTATTAGGTATTATTCTGTGTATTTGGGGACTGTGTTATCTTTGACAATTTTCATTTTGCAATGCAGTGGTGTATCCGCAAAAAAGAACTTTATAGAGATCAAGATCTACACGCGTAAAACAAGAAATAACGCTAAGCATACAAAAACGGCGTAAAAGGAAGTTGAATGTAATTATTGTTAAACTCTTCAAACTGGGATTCAATATAAACTCCTATCCTGCCGAAAAAATGGGTAAGAGTTTAGTTATTTTCTGTACCCGCACAATTCATTTTCCCGAATCTATCCAAAAAGAAATTGCTGTAAGAAGCGAAGATATAGACTGAGATGGGTAGGCTAATGGTTGTCTATACTGCCCACGCGAACGGAACGATTAAACAACAATGCTAAAATTTGATAATAATTTCTGTCACTGTTCATCTCGTTTACCCATTCTACGTTAGAGATACATCCTCTTTGGATGTAGAAAAAATCGGTCAGATAAATATATATTATGGCTAGTTATCCTGACCACATTCGACTGAGACATCCGTCCATTGTCAAAAAAATTATTTGGACTATATAATCCTATTATTTTCGGTACGATGTTTATAAGTTGTTGGATTTCTTCGTTACGCGCAATGTCTCATTTTCCCAAAAATATTTTCAATCGTATTTTTATATGTATTTTAATACATCGATCCAAAGCCCATTACTGTTTTTAGAATTAATTTAAATGGGCGGAAACCAGTGTTTTGGCGTTAGATTCTGATATACGTGAATGATCTTTATAGCTCTATTGATTGAATGTTGTTTTTGCCGTCTTCAACGTTATTCAGTCGTACTACGGCGACAACTCTCATGTTTAAAATATCTTTGGTTTCACCAGTACCAGGCCAGGGCTCTGGGTGTCTTTCCCAAGAAAACTCCGACAAAAAAAAAAATCTTTCAGTGACAAAATTGTACCCAAAATTTTTCGTTGGATAAAACATCATTAGAAGCCGAATGGTCATTATCACCTTCACAGGCTATTCTGCATTCTGCTATTCTGATGTTACACATGTCGTAATACCGAAGCGAATTATATTTCATAATACAGCAACGAATTGTAATTCGCTTCAGATGTGTCGACCAATAAACGGTAAATATGCATTGGAAAACATGCGAAATGGAAGATGAAATTCGTGATACTGGATTGGTTGCGAAATGATATAAAACAGACGAAATACTATTTTCATGATTCCATCATTACATCACCATTTTTAATTGTTGTTTATATGAAGAATTAAATTTAATTCGGTGCGGGAGATTAAATTATATTACGTCAGTGCATGGCGATCCAGAAAATGTGGCATTTTTAAAAATTCATGAGATCAGAGTCAATGCTTCGTTGCAAGAGTCGTTTAAAGATTTAGGAACATACGCTGAAATCATTTCTAGACCCACCTACACCAAAGGCGAGGTTGTCTATTCCGTTTTAGGTTAAATATTTTCTTTGAAAGGGGAAAGGAGGCCAAATGTTCTCCGATTTCGTTGCACACCTTGTTTTATCAAATACAACATAGAGGCGATGCGCCATGGTACTATTTTACGTAATGGTGTTTGATGATCGTGCCATGATATTTTCAGTATTCAGTGATAGATCAAAGGAGTTTCAGTGGCCTATGTTTACATGTACATTGGCTGACAAATTGAAAGTGCAGAGTAAGATCAGACAGTGTATATGCAAAGTATATTTTTGGTACGAACCCCGATGGACAGGTTAATGACTGATTGATTGATTTTTTTCGCCGATTTCAACATTATTTCAGTCATATAACGGCTAAATGGCACATATTTATGTATGTCCCGGGCTGCACCAGTACTAGGCTGCGACTTTGAAGTGACCTGTCCAAGGACACTTACATGAAAGACCCAGTGCTCATAGTGAAGCTCAAACTCAGGGTCTTGAAGTTACACCTTGCGACCGAATTACAAAGGACCCCAAAGGGCAGGTTAATATTAAAACTGAAAGTAAATCTACCAAAGCTATTACATACACATATCAAGGAAAATTACAGAAGTGTTTTTAACAGTATGGAAAACATTTTGTTAAAAGTAGTGTTTGCCTTAAATAAAATGAATGCCACCATTACGATTAATTGATTTCTGTTTATTTGTGTCGCAACATGTTACACCCAGTAGGCTGCTTGTTCTGTTACAGAGGATAGTGCATGATACACGAACCCTATCCTACGGTTCGCCTGGTTCTTTAACGTGCTTGGTGCATGGCACTGTCCCGCGGGACCTTTGATTAACGTCTCTTCCAAAAGACCATTAGTAATTCTCAGATGGTCTGCCATGGTATCCTTAATGTTTCTCAACATTAAGAGAAAAGCAGGACGTATATGGCAAAAAGAAACTGAAAAATCCTAGAGAGATGATTGTTAAAACTGAGAAGTGGTCAGTTAAACCGTAAAGTAGGGAGCTGATCGACGATTGTTTTATTGGCCGTTCGGACGACTTAAATAGTTTGTTTCCTAATGTCATCTTTAAGCATATGTGTCCTGAGAGTACTGAGTAAGCGTTGAGGTGCTATTGTAGATGTTTTAGATCAAGATACGATAATAAAAAAGACAGCCAGTCTTACTACTTGGATCGGTAAACAATCCTCCTATGCATTTTTAATTTAAGTAAGATATTGCGGCAGTGGTTTGTGATTACTAAAACTGTGGTTGCAATGTGCTCACCTGTCTGTTCAAGAAACTGACTCGAATCAAGCGATATATTTGAATAAATACACATTTGCATGATAAATGAAATGTTGTGCACTAATATGGCAATAGTTTGTAGTTTGTATGATTTAGTCATTAGTGTAGATCAAGATCAGACTAAACGAATAAACCAATATAATTACTTTAATAATTCCCAGTTGTATGATGATTGTAACGGTGTACGTTTACCTGACACTGGTTTATAAGGCCTTGGATGATTCAATCAAAAATTTAAATTAAGATCAGACTGCCTACACAAATTGATTGAAATATTTAGACAATTACACGTACGTATGATAAAAATAACATGAACGTTACCCTGAAAAATGTTTTGTAAAGCCTTTAGTAGTTCAATCAAAATTATTGATCAAAACCAGACTACACAAACATGAATAATTTGAACAAGTAAATGCTTGTTTAACTGAATAGCAAACGACATTATTTTACACTCGTACAAATAGACACTATACACTAAATTCAAGCTACACAAAAAGCGAATTCAGATCCTAATTATGTAGTGTTCGTTTACCCATCATTGATTACTTACACTTTTGATTGTAATTGTTACATTGGATTTGTACCTCTCACGCCGTGGAACATTGTCTAGTGTTACTGGGCGCGTTAATTCTTACCGCATGTCAGTCAGTAAGGCATTAAGACATTACGTCTTTTGGTAGACTGAGTAGATCAAGATCAGACCGCATTGAATATTTCACAATACATCAAGTTTTTACATCCGAGTAGGCTTTTAGAAGAGATAAAGTTCGGTCCCCGACTGAGATTACAGTTTATGATGGGTCGGATCCGGGTACAGACACGATCGGCAAAATACTGGGCGCAGTCTCCGCATATATTTTGTGCGCACGCTTAAACTGTCTCGTATTTTCACAAATTGAGGGTCACAAAACTATAATCTCAACATACATATTGCCTGCTTCTTCAATAATGCTTTGTTCCAAATACAAATATTCTCAGTTTAAACGCTTAACATAAGAACAATGGTTTTATTTGTCTTTTACTCGGGATGTTTCTGCTTTCCGAAATTGACTCAGAATGGCTGCTAAAAACGACAAATGTCTTTATTTTTTTTGTGGGGGGGATTTACATGCTATAAACGGATTTTAAAAGGTAATGAAACGTTTAACAATGCGTCCTTGGTCATCTGTGTAACTAAACGTTAATTGCATTTCGCTGCAATACAAATTAAACCTACAAAACACGACGTCAGCTTTAGTGTCAGTGTTACTTTTCGTCCGGAAAATTACTTGAGATGTTACGTTGTAAGAAAAGAAAAGTCCAAATATGAAAAGAGACATCGTAAACGTCTCATTATCGAGAATAAGAAGGCATTTAGATACTTTGATAAACTGTGTAGATCAAGATGAGACTACACAAAACGTGTAGTTTCATCGTAATCCGTACCATCTGATTACCCGGCTAGGAGAATAATTTCATGATTCGTAAGTTCAAATGATTCCTATTGTTTCGACTTCGAGTGTGTGAGAAAGAAGACAGTGGATATCAGGACTTTGTTTTTATTGTGTTTTTGACCCATTTTGAACAAAAACCTCTACCACAGACTATACTTATCAAAGATTTGTCCACCTACAAAGATAAACCAGGGAAAAATCACATCAGGCGGGATAATACTTCTTGGGCTCCTTTTTCCAGAATATTTCCGAAATTGCCGACTTGGATGAAAAACTGAGAATATATCTGATTTATAGATCTACAGAGGGTCCATTAATTAATGTCACGTAATATTATCGTTGGCGTCATATTTTGGCGTATTTTTTCTCTTCATTTTCTGGCGCAGCGTTCATTACAACGTACATGCATTCCCAGCGATCATTACTTTAGAACTCGAATCATGTGTCGACAAACCTAGAAAACTTGGATAGTCTGATCGTCTTTGTATTGATTGTAATGGATACATGGTTGTTAGAGGGAGTTTTCCTACGTTCAACAGGAATTAAGTTATACCATGGTTACAGTTTAGTGTTAATCAGACGTTGTACTGATTGTAATAAAACTGATGGATCTAGATCTTGATAAATCATTAGTTAATCAAAGCAGTAGATCTAGCTTCCTGATAATGGTTTATCGGTCAGAAATGTTTTATCTAGAACTGAAACTAGATCTCCTAACTTTATTTTTTTTTTTTTTTTTTTTTTTTTTTCAGAAATCATCAAAATTATAGCGAGCTAACAGAATTGAGTTGAGTTTGTAGAGAGCTAGATTTACAACTACTTCAGGTAAACAAAAGTAAATCCAGTACATGTTTGTAAGATGATACTAGATTTATGCAGGTGTTTTAATTCTATAATTATTATTTAAACATTTTTAATTAAGGTTAGAATTTGCTGATTGTTTTTAAGGCCTGTCTGTTGATTGGCAGAGCCGAAATGTCTGGGCTAGTCTTAGAATTAAGGAATTTAGAAACACGGTAAATCAGGGTCTTTTTTTGTGTTTGTATTGTTTATCTAAAAATTGTTTAACCCCGTTTTCATCACTATTGAAATTAACTCGCAGTGGCCAGTGCACCTATCAATGCTTTCCTTGAGTTTCTTTTACCGGTACTTCTCACAATATTCTTTCCAAGCCACTGGCTGCTTCTCCACATAACCATTGTCGAAACAGTAGTAGAAAGCATTTCTTCGTTAAAATACTTTTTAGTATAGGTCTATGCATTCTTTAAACAAAAGCATGAAAACAGAAATAAGTTGTAGACGAGAAATTAGATTTTGTGTAAGTAACGACACCTTTCCTTTAGAAGTTACAAAAACATTGTTGAAGAAGGAGTCTGTGCTTGTTACCGGCATTTCCAGCTTTTACAACATCGTTTCTTCTTCAGTTTCGTTATAACACGGGACAGTGGAGTACAGATTTAAGTGTAATTAACTGAATGATCTAAATCTTTTGCAGACCCAAACGTCTAAAACATGGCTGAGTACGCTTTATGCCAACGAGAGAAAAGAGATGAGGATGAGGAAAAAGCGGATGAAGAATTGTACAAAGAGTTAGAAGGATTGACAGTTAATGAGCAACAGAAAAGGGTGTCTAAATGCGAAAGTTGTGTGCGTGAGAGAAAGTATGAATGCCTAGCTGTTTTTCTTTGTTTCATGTGCGAAATGTATGTGTGTGTAAAATGTTTGTCTGAGCATGAATGGCATGAGGGTATAAAAGTGGGGACAAAGGGGAGAGAGAGACAGATGGAGAGAGAAGAAGGTGGGGAAATGGGAGAATAAAGTGAAGGAAAGAAAAAAAAGAAAAAGGGGTTGTTGAAGAAACTGAAAGAAATTGAAAAGGAAGCGGAGAGTGAGACAAAGAAAGAGAGAGAGGAAAGTGAAAGTGACAGAAGAAGACCACAGGATGGGAGAGAGACAATTTTAGGAAAATTTGTCGATAGACTTTTGAATGAGAGTGAAAGAAAGAGAACAAAGAAATTAAAGAGCAAGAAAAAACACACCACTATTTGTGATCGAGTTGATGTCAAACACGAATTGGATCAGAGGGATTGTTTGATAGCGGAGTTATGTGGACTGGATAACAAATGGTGGATAGTCTGTGATTTGCAGAATTCTTGTATTAAGATATTTAAACTTGGAAGTCACGTGTTACAACGTTACATACGGTTTGAGTCTCAGCCTGGCGGCGTAACAGAAATGCATTTAAAACAGAATTCTGCTGAACCGAACTTAGCGTCCGGCAGCAGTTCTGATATTTCAGTAACAGACCAGGCGAAATTTGATAAACACTGTTTGATAGCAGTAACGTTACCTTGGGAACATCAGATAATGTATATAGATGTGAGTAAAAAACCAGCAGTTACACAAAAAAGAATAAAAACCGAAGAACCATGTTATCTTATACACTTTTATGATGACAGGGTTTTTATCCTCTGTAGAAAAGTTGGTATTTTCACTCCCTTTTTTGTTTATATAAAATCTACAGACGGAAACACGCTATACAAATTTGACACTGGTATATGTGATAATTTTGATGATCCCTACCTTACAGTTATTTCTGGACAAATCTATTTGACCGATAGGAACCAAAGCAAAGTACAATGTAGAGATGTTGAGGGTCAAGTCATCTCAGAAATTAAAATTAAAGGTTCGAGTCCTGCAGGAATCAGTGTGGATTCAGATAATTACGTGTATGTATGTGCATATGAACATCAAAAAATTTATAAACTTGATTCTGGTCTCACCCGATACAAGTCGGTGTTAGATCAGGCAGATTATATAAAGGAACCCTGGGCTATATTTCATTACAGAGACAAATTACTTATTAGCCATTACTGGCCGACATCTTTACGTAACTTTGTTACTGTGGTCAGATTGCTTTAACGGCAGCTCGACCTCGACATTGTACATCATTATGTACTTCGGTCATCAAACATTTAAATCTGCACCACAATGTATCTTACCGGTACCATGTTTACCATATTACCTGACCTACAGTCAGGTGCCAAATTAAATAGACCGGTACCATGTTTACCATACTACCTGACCTACAGTCAGGTGCCAAATTAAAGTCCTCAAAATGGCCGCATTTGTTCACAAATTTAAAAATAATAAAGCAAATAAACTTTGAATAACTTTAGAACTACAACACGGCCTTACTTGATTTTTTCAGTATTTTGTAATATATCCATTAGCTACAAGGACGGCTCTAATTCTCTTGTGTAGCTTATTATAGAGTGATCATATACGAGAAAAAGATGTCCAGATATCTTTGACATTGTTTATCAAGTCTTGCTTACTTTTAATGTTTGTTACTCTACTTTGTAGTTTGATTATTAGTGTTTTCCAAACATTTTCAATAGTGTTGATATCTGGAGACTGTGGTGGCCAGTTCATACATGGAATGTCGTTTTCTTGATTCCACTTTATTGTCTCTCTAGATGTCTAGATAGCGGCATTATCCTCTTGAAATATGTAGGACCTATTTTTGGAAAATTTAGCAATGACAGGCCACAAATGTTCATCAAGAATTTCAGTATACTTTTTTGCGTTGATATTACCCTCAATAGGTCCTAATGTTTCAACTCCTTCATATGTGACCCATCCCCAGAAAATAACACTCAAAATTGGAACAGAATTGTCCTTATAAACACCCAAACACCTTGGTCTCCACTTTTCCTCATTAGTTCTCCAAATATAAACACGCTGATCTTTACCTATTACAAGTTTAGTTTCATCAGAAAAAATACTTTTGACCAATCTTCTTGAACTCGCCAATGAAAATGTGATCAAGCAAAGGCCCTCCTGTTCAGCCTATTCCGTGTAGCAAGTGTAGTAGTCTTTTTTGCAACCCTTCTAAAATAGCCATAAAAATGTGATCTCCTTTGAACTGATCTTTTTGATAAGGATAAGGGATAGTGTCCACTTTCGTTGTACAAACCCGTTATTTCTGATGTTGTTCTTCTGTTGGCTTTTACCACTTTCAGTAACGCCCTGTCACTCCTCTAATTTCTCTTTTTTTTTTTCTTTTTTTTTTTTTTTTTCTACCGCAATTCCCAACCGCTTGCTTTCCTTAATATTTTCTGAATTCTGAGCATGTTTTATCCTTTTCAAAAACTTGGTTACCGTAGAACAATTTAATTTCAGTAATTCTGCATTTTTTCTGCCGCTATAACTATGCTCAGACAGTCCTAATATCGATTCTTTGACACAAGGGGTCAGATCTTTACCTCTTCTCCCCACGACATTCTGCAGACAACGACATCATTGAAAACAAAGGGGTTGCTTCCCTTTGCTGATTATAAGATGTAAAGTAAACTATTACCCTGGCAAAAAATCTTACCCTTAATTTGGGTTTAATTGGCTAAAATCGGGTATTGAAGTTGAACCTTGCTCAAAATAAAAACTTTGGCAGCCATTTTGAGGACATTAATTTGGCACATGAGTGTATAATACATATGTAACGATGATTTTTTTTTTTTTTTTTTTTTTTAGTGCAAGCAAAGGTCAGCCTGCACTTACATGAAGTCTGATCTTCGTCTACAATGCCCACCTTTTCTTGGTTATCTTAGATAATCTCGACTTTCTGTCGATGAAATTAACAAAATCTATATTTTTGTGACGGACATTCAGCAATATATGGGACAACTTACTCTATTCTCAAGGTGTTACTTGGCTTTGTATAGGAAACAAGCTCCTGTTGGTAACCTAACCTATCGTTATTTTATTAATTGGTTTGATAAATTAATCTATCTTTTTATGTACGCCAAAATCGCATTCGCCCTACCGAGTCCCTCCCAATCATTTGCTTACATAAGTATAACTTTAACCCTTCCATCGTTTGAATAAAATCACACTTGTCGACATTCTTTAAACATTATTAGAATTCCAAAGGTGGATCTATCAAACATTGTCCTTCAAGCAACGTGGCAGCAGTAATAATTTATATGCACCGTTACTGCCGTACTGAATGTATTTTAATTTTCGCAAAAAATGTTGTAAAATACAGACTACCCATCTTGTTTTCTGGTTTCCCCCCGTTCACATGCAAATAAATTGGGCGATGTGGTTTCATATTACGTGCTTGCATTTGTTCATAATTTCTCCGTCTCAATTCGTGTTTTACAAGAGAGAGAGACACAGAGAGAGTTGGTGTTTTGTATCAATTGTTGCGTTATTTTCATCTTTAATTCATGTATTTTTGGTTTAAGAAAGGCAAATTCAGTCAAGTCTTTGTTTACATTTAGCTGTTGGCTTTTTGTAAGATATTTTTTGTGTAAGTGATTTATTTAGTAAGAGGTAACGTATTCCGTTACGAAATTATCGTGAAAAAAACTTTATTTCCTTTACTTCTCTCTCTTTTATTTACGCTGTGCCACCTCTTGTCATATTTGGTTCAATTTTGTCCAAGATACATCCTTACAGCCAGAGAGAAAACAATGGCTCAGCATTTGGTCAGCTGTGTAAACATAGATAAATTAACAATATATATTGTGTAAGGGATGGAGAAACTCAAAAGATCCGTCCTCGTTTAAAATTGGAAACGACAATAGTGATTTTTTTAAGGCTGCCATAAAATGAAATGCATTTTCTATCCGTCGTACTCTGTGCAACCTTGCCGCCGTCAGGGTCAACATGTGGCATAAAGATACAAGAATGGTTATAGTGTCATACAATAAAAATGAAATGAGTTAAAAACTGGCTTCAAATGAGTACAGGTGTATCTTTAAGTTTTGTCATAAAAATCTGGATAGCCTCCTTAAATATTAGATTACTTTTTTATATTAGCAATTTATCCATCGTTGTATTTTTTCCCTTCTACTTTATAATCGAATATAAATCCGGTTCCAAAAGAAACGATACAAAGAGATAAAAGCAAAACACTTTTTTTGTTGATGCAAGTTAGAACCTTAATTGTTTTAAATCCTGGAACAGTAACACTCTGTGGTAAACTTAATAAGCAAATCCTCAAATTTAGCTTGCATCGGCTGATGATTTACCGCTTGAAATCACGTGGGAGTCACAATACACAGATTGTCTATATCGTTTGTGGCCATTATTTGCATCTCTAACTACCGAAAAATGACGCCTTGTTTATTGGACAATTGTATGAACTTCATTCGAAAGAACTGGGGTCCATCTTGTTTCATCATGCGTTCTTAACAAGGCAAACATAGCTTGATGACAACGTCTAACGTAACAAACCAGCATCCCATAGATTTTCTAAACGGAGATATCTTGCGATTCTGTAGGCCAAGAAAGAACGTTCAATTCTTTCCTGCTATAGGAGAAATTTCACACAAATTTGAACTGTGCGCTATCTGGAGATGACGAAGTGGAACGAATTTGGCTGTGTAATGGCTTATTGCGCTCATCAAAGAAATAACAACTAGTACAAGAACATTTTTCCCGATAACAAACCCCTGTTTCTGTCATGTGATGGTTGAAGGACAAACAGTCCCATTTTTTTATTGCGATACCTTCTCAGTATTGGTCCAAAATATGATCTTGTGAGTTAGCAAAAGGTTTTGCACCTCGTTGGTAAACCAACTCACAACGATCTCATGCGTACAAAATGAAGACTTAATTCGGACTGTAACACTTACTGATAAGCTTATAGAATGTGTTGACGAGCTCACCATGTCCTGTTGGGTCGAGGACGTAATGTAAATGTTTATACGTTATAATGAAATTTTGCTGTAAAGCCACCAGCAGCAAAATTATCTGCCAAAATGCATATTCACCGATTTTGTTGTTCTTCAACATTCACTTTATAGCGAGCTGCAGTCGAAGCAATCAAAAGACATTTACGTAAATGTGACGTCCGTATGTAACTAACCATCCTCAGCAGGTGTTGTCAGCGAGGTCTGTCTGAGGGGAGTCAATCAGCCAATTATCCTAAAGTTCTGTGGCGTTTAGCTTGACGTGTGACAGTTAAACGCGACACATCGGAATGAGTTGTGAAGTCACAATGACGTCGACCAGACCATGTTTTTCTTATGCTTGTTGATTTAGCCAAGTATTGCTGCTTCTCATTTTTTCTTCGCATATGTGTGTTTTCCTTTTGTGTGGGTATGGGTTCTGCTCAACACAAAAAAGCATTTTAACCAAGCATGCAGCCAATCATGTCTGGATGGACGTCTTATTTTAAACAAAATGATGTTACGGAGAGACGGAACATCCGATATCAATCAAAAACAAGGACAGCATTGGGAGATAACACACACAATAAAACCCGAGTTTAATAATTTATAAACCTATTTTGAAAATGTGCGATTTCTAAGTATGTGTCGTTTCTCTTGGAAGTAAGTATATCTTATCATGAATAAATTTCGAATATCTGTACATATGTAAACTTGTTGTTTTGTTATCGGTTCTACATAACAGTAAAAAGCACTGAAAGCTTTCTGTGTCGTATTTAGGCGAGCTGAGGTAACTGACCAACTAGCACGTCTTTGATGAATTTTTAGTTAGAATCTCAACCTCGATGTTGTTTTATACCAACAACTAGTATCTAAGCTATGTCGTGGCTGCTAGTGCATCTATCCATGCTTTCCCGGAGTTTCTTACATCAGTACCTGACACATTTTTTCCAAGCCACTGTCTGTTTTTCCACATAACATCGTGAGAGACCACTGAATCCTGTCCCACTGGCTATCACCAATCCTCGAAGACATTTTTTGTCGAGCTGAGGCTCACTCTGGCGACCCTTGGATTACAAACCCTGTACTTTATCGAGGTACCGCGCTTGGTACACAAGGACCACAATACCAAAGTTGTAGCTTCAACTGCCTCAACTTGACTTATCAAGCCTCTTACAACTGGATTTCGGGTTCAAACCCGAAAGACGCGACATTTTGATTGGCTGTGTAAAACGAAGTATGAATGAATAAATGAAGGAATCGTGTTGTAATCATCTGTCTTAATTTTAAACTCTGATGGAAGTAGCCTCTACCTGCCCCACCAAAGATATCCTGTTGTCTTGTAATAATGGCTCTCAGAGCCGCCTGTGCCGTTGTTTACATGGCTCTACTATTTGACTTGGTCATAATTTAGCCGAAACGAAGACGAGAATTAGTTATAAAACTGAATTTGATTTTGGGGTCCGATTGGACCCCACACAAAACTAGCTAAGAATCAGCTCAAAACCCGAAAAATCAGTTCAATATGGCCAATTTCAGAATAGGATCACCTGTTCTGACAAAGTCATAAGATGTCGCAAGTCTAGCATCGGCACTTTTTAATAGCTTCAAGAAAGTAGTCCCTGGGGTCAAACTAAACCAAACTGACCCTAGTTGGTAGGATGAAGGTTAAGGGTGCTTTATGGTATTGATAGCTTTATTTCATAAACGTGATAGCAAGCTAACTACTACTATGTTTTCTTAATTTAACCAATGCAAGGTTAGAGCTCTGCAGTGCTTTACCAGAGGGCAATACACTGTGGGCAATATAACATTATAGGATTCAACTCCAAAGTCTATATTACAAATTTGACTTTGTCCATTTAGATCATTTACAGCGATACGTTATATCTTATTTCGTGCTCCAGCTAGCAGTTAGTGGTGTTACTTAATCCTTTTGTAACATTTTACTGGATCATTTCACTCGATTTATGAACTTTGTAACATGTATCAATAATACATTCACTAATATGTCAACATATATTGGGTATTAAACTGTTGATAAACAATCGAATTATGGGAAAGGTCAAAATATATATGAGACAACCGTCGGAAAATGCTTCAACTACCTACTATTGTCTTCTTGCCTTTCATTACCTTTTTTTATTTGCGCGCTAAAAGACTCCAAATGTCAATTCGCCATAAAACGCCATACATCCATTCATTCCAAGAGCGGTTTTTATTACAATTACATCACTTTAACCACTGATCACGGGGTATATAAATTGATTACTCGAATTATGTTTTATGTCACTTTAAACACTTCGGTCGCATTGCAACACAACTCACATAATATATTATTCATGTGTTTGTGTGTTCCACCAGAACTAGACAGGGGCTAAGAGGTGTCTTGCCGAGGGAAACTCGCATGAAAACTACAAAGCTTCGTGTGAGGAGTGAAATCAGGACCTGAGGACACCCAAATATTCATTGAAGAACTGGCTTTCAGTTAAGTCATAATGATTTTAAAATCGAAAAATCTCTCAATAGCCTAGATCTTCGAGTAGGAAATTGGATCAACCCTTTTGCAGGCATTGTAGATCAATATCAGACTTCACAGATCCTGTGCTCTGATCTTCGATCTACGTGACAAGAAACAATGAAACAAAAAAAAAATGGATTGATTAGAATTTCAACACTTCTACCATTGAATCACGGAGTACCTAAATTGATTGCTTGGACGTTATTTCGATCATATTACGGCGACACCTCGTGCATTCATGTGTTTTCTGGGTTCCACCATAACTAGACATGGGCTCTAAGGTCCCTTGTCGAATGACTCCATTGAAAAATGAGAAGCTTTGTGTTAGATTCGAATCTTGGAGTGAAAGTCCGAAAAAAGTATTGACAAAGTTGGTTTTTCTTGAGTTACAACGATGTTTTTCAAATTTGAATTATGACAACTCTTGGGCTGCTAGGTACGCCTGAATTTAAATGCACTTCTGGGGATCTAAGAGCAGACTAGACGTTCTGTACAGTCTGATCTTGATCTTAACTGTCCGATATTAACTGAATTTTTTTTCCGCGAAAAGAATTCCTAATCTCAATAGTTACTCAATTGTTACTCAATTGTTTACTTTTGGCTGGAAATTGACCAGTGATTTATTTAGCAACTTATTTGGTACAATATAGAATTTGGGATATAAGCAGTCTAGTGGTTTCCAAGTTACCCGACAACTCTTTAACGCTCTATAAAGTATTAGACGTATTCGTATTGAAACCGTTTGCAGACGACAAATTAAATTTGGCGCGAGGGATGGTATTAGTCGTTGACAGGGCTGTCGGGAGAAAAGGAGAAAACACAGGTTACAGGCATGTATTTTTCTCCAAAATATTTTTTTTCTGGTGCAAGTAGTAAAATGCCGTTGACGCCTTTATATTTTAGTACCCAGTGCCTTTTAGAAACTGATTAGACTTCATGTATGATCTTGATCTTCACCCTTTGCAAAGTTATCTTCGGTCGAGCGGGTTAAGTGTTAATTAGAATTGAAATTTAGACTAACACGTTTACTCCATTCATTCAGTCATTCATTTATATATTTTATTAATTCATATTCATTTATATATTTTATTAATTCATACTTCGTTTTACAAGGCTTATTAATGTGTCGAATCTAGGGGTAAGAAATCATAACCCATGTGTAAGAGGCCTAGTATATCTAGTCCAATTTACAACCCCCGTATAACGGACTTTGTGTGCAAGCGTGGTACCGAAGTGGTAAAGTATAGGGTTTGTAATGCAAGGGTCGACAAATCGGGCCTCAGCTCTCCTCGAGGAATAATGGTAGCGAATTGGGCAGGATTTGGCGGTGTAAGAAACTCCGGCAAAGCCTGGATTGGTATTGTGGCCGCCACGTTTTAACGGAGATATTTTCAAAAAAAAAAAAAAAATGAAAGTAAAGAAAAAAAAAAAAAAAAAAAGAAAAAAAGAAAAAATAGAATAAAACACCAAATAAACAGACAGCCGAGGTTGAGATTCTAACTTATGTGCTATTAAATCAGATGCCTGAGTTCGGCTCTATTTATTCATTTGTAATATAACAAGCCATCAATCTTACCCACTGTTGTGCAGAAACAATCACAAAACAACAAGTTTACATGAGTACAAATATTCAAGATCTATTCACGATAAAACCTGTTCGAAATTATAAAGCACAATGAATCAGAGAGGAAAAAAAGACAAAGTTGGTTAAATTGCTTGAAAAGTAAATTATTTTCCCCGTATGCTATTCCGTAACCCAGAAACAACAAATAACTCAACAACATTGTATTACAAATTGAAATCGGCATAGTCGTGACAACAGATTTGGTATCCCGTGGTCTTTTGCACTTTACTATACATACCTATGTAACAATTACTGTATACGTGGAAATCTTTGCGATGTGGAAACTTCGCGATTTTGCAAATTTGAAAATTCTCAAACTTTGCTGTTTGCATATTGTATCACGTGTATACTAACAAATAACAAGTTTATTGAATTCAAAAACATTTCCGTATACAAAATGTCAGTAACTGGTATTTCGCAAATTTTTTCCACGTATAAAGTAATACTGCCACCCTATTATAGTCTCGTCGATACAACATATAACAATTTAAATCGAAAAAAAAAAAAAAAAAATAGATACGCCGATTACCCACATCTGAATGACAACTTTAAAAACATACATACATACATATTTCCAATCAATTACCGTGCAATACGTTTATCTTTGGTTACTGGGAAAATAAGTGTCTCCTAATTCGTACATCAGTCTATACGTTTATCTTTTTATTCACTTTATTTCCTCCCACTGGAGATTTATAGATAAATTTTGTCTTGAACAATTAACAATGAAACATTAAGAACATAGACAAAGGGAAATTACGACAAACGACTAAGTGTATTCAAATAATGATATATACAAGGTAAACTGAATGAGATCTACATCACTGATACTTTTGTATAGAAGCATGCGTAGATCTAATAGGACGTGACAGGTGAACATTCCTTATGGCGTTTATAGTAGTCGTGCTAGGCAGTCGTACGAGTATCGTACAGAATATAGCAAAAGTAGATATTTCTGCTCTTGTTGGATATCCGAGTTACTTTCTGAACCTAGAACTTAACTCGTCTGAAATGTTACGGTCCACGTACATCATGATATCAGAAATATATGATGTCTTGCGTTCATTCAACGCTGTGCAATTACAGAGAACATGCTCTATGGGTTAGGTCTATGACAATAGGTGGCCAACTATCGATAAAACAGAAAGAGACGGACACAAAATAAGTTTTCTTTATGGTATTTTTTGTAATGGTGTACGTAGCCTCTAGCTGAATGAATCACTGATATAAACAATAATATATTTAAGAATTAGGCCTCAGCAAATTGTAAACAAAAAATTGACGGATTCCTTTTTTTTTTTTTTTTTTTTTTTTTTCTCTTGAATAAAAATAAACATGAATTAAAAAAAAATGTAAATAACGCAAACATTAATGTAAATCTCTCTCTCTCTCTCTCTCGTAAACATGTAAGACACGAAATGGACCGGAGAATGAACAAACGAAAACAGTGCCATCAAAAAAATCATCTATTTACATTATTTGAAGACTACATAGAAAGACGGGTAGTCTTTGTGAAGTTTTTGAGGAAAAATCGAATTCAGAGCGGTGACAATGGTGCATACATGTAACTTTTTCTGCCACATTGTTTGTCGGATAAATAATATTCGTTAGGTCCACATTTTAGAACCAAAATAATGTTTATAGATTTCAGAGGATTGTAATCTTTTTTATCAAACGGGGGAAGCGAGTGAGAAGCCATATATTTAAGTAAATAGTAGTGAGGGACTGTGTGGTTGCGATGTAAAATAGCATAGAAATATAAATGTACAAATCATTCACAAATGAATAAAGAAATGAAGATATGATGACAAGATTTTCAACGACAGATTGACTATTACAAAAATACATTTTGTGAGGTTTATCGGCATAAAACGGATTTTTCCTAATTTCTACCAATTTCTTGATAGAAAGCAGAGATTGGAGCCGGAGACCGTTGATGCAGGCTGATCTTTGTCTGCAATCTCCGCCAAAAACACTCATTGTTACATGGTTGATGATGAGGTACAGACGGTAATGTTAATGGTAGAATACAAGGTTTTTTTCCAAATTCAAATATTTGATTAGTTAAGTACATTATGATATACAATGTCCGGCTCGTGGTGTTGTTACAGGAGTCGAACCACAGTAACAAAGTTATGTAAAGATGACGTCCAGTAATGACTAATAAATAATTTATCTCTGTGAAAACACAGAGCGTGGGGGTCCTTTATATATTCTATAGACTGATCTAACACCGTTTTGTATTTAGTGAGATTAGAATCCAGTTTATAAATTTTGCTCTCAAGCCATGCGCATAAATACACGTTGTTATC
The DNA here is from genome assembly GCA_945859785.2 of Tridacna gigas. NCBI lineage: Eukaryota > Metazoa > Mollusca > Bivalvia > Cardiida > Cardiidae > Tridacna > Tridacna gigas. The sequence goes on from OX244033.2 coordinate 886,454, forward strand.
TGGGTCCACACTAATTCCTAAAGGCCCCGACCCAACTATTTTTAATTCTGATATAACTTGACCCTCAATATTTCTACAATATACTTTGGAACTGGGACTATCAGGCAAATAGACTCGTCCAGAAACAACGGCGAGATAAGGACCAGGGTAACCAGAGAAACCAATGTCAATTTTTTTTAGCGTGTCTCCATCTGTAGATTTTATATAAACAGAACAGTTAGTGTAAAGATCTTCACTACAGACGGTAAAAATTTTTTCATCATAAAACGATATAGACCGACATTCTCCCTCTGTTTTCCAAATATTTTGTTTTATCGCGGGTTTTTTACTTAAGTCTATAAACATTATTTCATGTTCTTTGGGTAACGTTACTGCTATTAAACATTGTTCATTAAGTTCAGCCCGGTCTGTTCCAGAAATATCAGAACTGCTGCCTGACGCCAAGTTCATTTCAGTAAAATTCTGTTGTAAATGTATTTCTGTAACATCCCGAGGTTGAGAATCAAACCGTATATAACGCTGTAATATGTTACTTCCCAGTTCAAATATTTTAATACAATAATTTTCAAAATCACAGACTACCCACCTTTTGTTCCTCAGTACACATAATCCAGTTATCTCACAATACCTTGACTGATCAAATTTGTGTTTTACATTAACCCGATCGCAAATAACGGCGTGGCTGTTCTTTAATTTCTTTGTTCTCTCCATTTCACACTCATTCATAAGTTCGTGAACAATTTTTCCTAATATTCTCTCTCTCTCATTCTGTTCTCTCATTCTGCCACTCTCACTTTCCTCTCTATCGTTCTTTCTCACACTCTCTGCTTTCCTTACAATTAGTTTTATTTTCTTCAACAATCCCTGTTTCTTCTTTTTCTTTCTCTCACTCTTTTCTCCCATTTTCTCACTTCCCTCTCTCTCCTCCTGTCTCTCTTTCTCCTTTCTCCCTACGTTTATACCTTCATGCGACTCATGTTCAGGCAAACATTTAACGCAAACATATATCTCGCACACACAACAAAGAAAAACAGCCCCTCTTTCATACCGACTCTCAAGCGCAAAAGTTCTAGACAGATTCTCACGCATTGAACTTTCATACGGACTCTCACTCACACATTTTTCACATTTGGACGTTTTTCTCTCTTTCTCATTCACGGTCAGTTCTTTCAGCTCCAGCTCTGTGTGCCATTCTTCTTCGGATGTTTCACTTTCCTCGGCGGTGCTTTCCGCACTGCTGTATAACATGTCCTCTGCCATTTTTTTTAAATATTTGAGTCTGCAAAAGATTTAAAACATAAGCTCTTACTGAACAATCTCGTGTTTTAATGAGCCTGAAGAAAAAAACTTCGGAAAGCATTGAGGAAAAAAGAAGAAAATGCTAGTTACCAGCTTTTTCTCTTTTCCCACAATGTTTTTTACCTTTCAAAAAAAAAAGGATATCCCTAGCAACATCCAACTGTCGTCTACAAATGCTCTTAATTTAAAAGTTTTGTGTTATAGAATGGATACACCAAAAAATTAATTTTGAAAAAGAAAGCTAATGACTTTGGAAAAAAGATATGTGAATTAACCCCATGAAATAACAGACAGATCACTGGCTTCCGAAGTATAATTTCAATAATGTTGAAAAAGGCAATAAACACCTTTTAAACAAACAATACAAAGACAGGTATACCGATTTACAGGTGTTTCAAAATTCAATGGCTTTTTTCTAAAACTGGCCTTTCAATTTAGACATTTTGACAATTTAGACATTTTGGCGCAGCCAGTCGACAGATAGGTTTTAAAAACAACGAATAATTTCTGGCTATTATTCAAGTAGATCTTATGACAATGCTGTTTAAACCTCGTACCATTTCCTTACAAACATTTAATGGTAGATTAACGGTTAGTTACCTGAATTATTTATATATCTAGCTCTCAACAAACTCAGCTCTGTTCGCTTTTTTCTTGATGATCTGTAAAAAAATGTAAACAAACAATGAAGTGAGTGGATCTTGCTCCAGTAAATTTGCGGATGTAAATCTACTGCCTTTAATGGAATCCTGATTTATCTACTTGTTTTAATGAAACCATTGTAACGGCTGAATATCAGTTAACAGTAAGCTGTCGCCGTGGTATAACGTAATTACTGTCGAAAGCGGTATCAGAACCTTCCTTACGACAAGTACTGTATAACAGTCGGTAGATTAAGACCTACACTGGGATTTCCAAGAAAGAAAAACTTGGAAAATAACTCTAATATTGTAGATCAAAGATCAGAATGCATGTTCTGTATTCTGATCTTCATCCTAACTCTTACAGTTAAAATGATTTCATTAAGAAAATGCACAAACGGCGGTTCAAATGCCCATTACAAACAATAAAAAATACGTTAGGTATGATCAGACTACATCTATGCAGATTTTCTTGAATCGCTATGAATACTAAAACTTTGTAATGAAACGCTACGTGGTAAAACGAAAATAAAAATTATGTCAGAATTTGACATTCATAATATTGCCCTACATAAATGAATGCACCATCTGTAGCGCAGAGTTAAAACTAGATTTAGTCTCAGTTTTTCATCCAAGTTGTCGATTTGGAAGCATCATGGAAAAAGGAGCTTTCGCTCATATTAAAACCTCATGCACAGTGCTTTATATATAGGCCAATAAAAGTTTTATCTCGTCTTCAGTCATTTTTCCCTGTTTAATCTTTGTAATTGATTTAATCTTGGGTAAGTATATATCTGCAATATTTCGAAAATGGCATTTAAAACGCAATACACAACCTAGATATCCTCAATCGCTTCTACACTAAGACCTTAAAGGTTGATTCAGTAATGCTAGGATCTAATTACAGTGTTATAGTAATTTTTACGGAACAATTCCATTTTTAATGTCCCTTTCTTAGGGGCCTTTTCACAACAATGTGGAGGAGAGGGAAACGCTGGTAAGAACAGCAGTAATCCTTTTGGCATTTCAAATTCAAATCGCATTAGATCTATTTGAGCCCATTCTAAATTTTGCAATCTTGCTGTTAATTTGGAGAAGTCTAAAATTCTATCGTTTGCCAAATAAGTTAATCCAGATATGAATTCAAATACATCTGATTTCGCAGAAATTTCGCAACAGATATTAAGCGAGCTCAGAACAGCGCAGCGACAGTTTTCATTATTTACATCAGCAAACAAAGTAGCTGCTGCATTGTTTATTCTAGATTGAATTAGAGTTTCTTTTAACATAGCCGATTTGACTTTGTTATCAAATTCTAATGTGAAAATGTTTTATTTAAAGCATCTTATTTGCTTCAATGTGTTATAGCATGAAACAAAGTAAAAATGCTTTTGACAAGTTCTGGCAAGGTTGTGCATTGCATATTTCCTGAAGAGACTAACATAATTGCATCCAAACTAAACCTATGCTTATTATGGTACAAGACCAGATTGCATACAAAAGTAAACACAGACACTAAATAACTTATCTTATAATATATCTGAATTTTTCCGGGTCAAATACATGCATGCGTCGCACGCGGATAAACAAACACATACGACGGAAAAAAATGGTATGATAACGTACCTTACGCGCAGAAAACGTGCGTATTAGTTAGTCAAAATGCTATTCAATAATATTCATCCGCCATTCATAAAAACGGGGCTACTGGCCACTTTACCATCATTTCTTTTACTCTGTTTACTGTTATCAAACAAAATGTCAATAAAAGCAAATTTATGACACAATTTATTTTATTATGTATCTGAATCGTAGGAACAGTACAGACACGTATACAAGTGCTTGTAATTATCATACGCTATTGTAATTCTAACAATGCATGGTGTTCCCCCATCAACATGGAAGCCATGGCAATCTAAACTAGTTGATCCTGAAATACGGTTAATACGGAAACATTTATGGGGAAAAGAGGTGTCCGGATAAACGACGCTCGATTGTATATATGTTTGTAAAATAATGAGCCCATTACTGTATGGCTACAACATTTTTTTTTTTTTTTTTTTGTTCTTGCAGATGCTAGTTTTTGAAAACCTTGTAGTATATGGGTCCATTACATAAAAGGTTAATAAAGAAATGTAATATATTATCAATAATAATAATATCAAAATCAATACTACTTTACAGGCAATTAACTATGAAAATACACTTTTTTTGTTCTTTTAACACTTTTGAAGTCATAATGGCAAATGCTTTAACATATAAGCAATGATTTAATACTGAAATGAACGAACTAACCAATTTCTGCAAGAGTACTCATTTAAATGCTTCTCAAATTTGGAACTTTTGAAAATGTTTTGCAAGACGCAATATATTAATTTTACATGCTTGCTTTGCTACCGTGCAACCTTTTTTTTTTTTTTTTTTTTTAATGCTGATGATGTCATCAAAGTAATATATGTGTTAGCTTTACCTACCATATTCTTAATACATATCTTTTGGTCTATTGGTGCAGGCGTATTTTTTATATGGAAATTTTACATATTTGTACCCAACATTAGCAGATTTGATATTTTCTCTGAATTACGTACAGTATGTCAGAAGATTGTTTACTTTGAATCAAGTATTCAAATATTCAACGATACATTTACCACCAGCTACTGTATGGATATCTTTTATCTGTCTGTATTGCAATCCTTTATTCGTATATGTTGCACCCACCCTCGTTAACCCAGGTGTGAAGTATTACCATCCATCACCCCTGGAACATTCAGTTGCGAAACTATGAACAGTCATTAGATTGTGAATTACACCCAATACCCAATCAAATTGTCGATTACATAACGATATTCCCTTGTAGTGGAGGATAATCACATTTCTTCCGTTACTATGAATAAACCGGGTAAAACCTACATCATTATCAACGAATATGGCGGCCACCGAAGGGCCCTCCTTCAGTGGCATTTACCTTACGACAATCCAGGGCAGATATTATAAATCCTTGTATACAAAGGCAAACATTCAGAAATACAGCCTGCTGTTGCAGTCCTTAGGCGGTCCAACGAATCACAGAAATACTGAAATATAACCGAAACACCGATATACCCGTATTCTTTTATTATTGAGTTCAGATAACTGATAAGAATGCAGGATTTTTCTTTCTTCTTTCTTCAAAAGAAAACTTGCTTAATCAAAGTATTAATCATCATTGATATTAATGATGTTGTTGATTTTCATTGATCATAGATTTACGTGAAGAACAATCACCGACACACTCGCGTGTCTGGTCTGTTACACACCGAAAGACTCGGTCTTCATCTTCAATCTATACTAAAAAATTACACAGTTTCACATTATCACTTGTATTTACAATTAATTTCATTATTTCTTTGAATGATAGACTAGAGAGCGCTAACGTACTTCATTTACGAACGAAGGAGATCCAAATTAGACATTGCATGGTGTAGGTCTCTGAAGTAGCTCGGATCGTTCTGTTCCGTTCCGTTCAAGTGAAGCAAACAGAAAGAAGTGTTTGGCTGATATAATCCAACTTATTTCATATGTAAGTTGGTCATTGTTATTTTAAAATAACTATGGTTATTATTAATAATCTTATCGGAGGAATCATAATTGTCTTATCAATTTACGCCTGGTAACGTGCTAACCACAGATTCAAAATGGCGGCTGATTTTCTGATTCTTTTTAATTTCATATGCCCACTGTAAAGAAACGCAAACTTTTTTTTTTCCTATCATACTAATGGACAAATATCAGACACATCAACCTTGTACAAAAGCTACTGTATTGAGATTGCGGAGGTAAATCCCTAAATCGACAAATTTTACTACGTCGAGCGGGTATTTCGGTAGACATTTACAGGTAGGCTATTAAATTTGTTTCATCTGTTTATCATGATAAACATGTATTTATAGATGGATGAAACATGAAGATAAGTAAACTTTCTTGTTTCCGATGGTCACGTTAGATTGCCCCCGATTCGAAAGCTTGCTCCGGTTTTTTTTTTTTTTTTTTTTTTTTTTTCTTTCTTTCTTTTCTTTTTTTTTTTAAGTGTGTCTTCGCTAGGTCTAGGTGAGCGGACAAGAATAACATCGGAGCAAGCCTTCAGGTTGAAGGAATGGGAGATATACATGTATAATTTGTACTAGTTCAGGGTACTGCAAGACATGCTGCGTAAACCTGATTGTCTATTTCCGAATATATACGGCACCGACAATACCCGAACACAGTCATACTTTTTGGGGTTCATACTACGCTTAGTTCCAATAAAATACTCCTGTCCCTTGCGCTACTAACTACCGAGTATTTAGTCTCTGTCTCTCTCTCTCTGTCTCTCACACACATATATACACATACACAAATAGACACATACACAGGCACGCAAGTACGCATTCAAGCACGCACACAAGAGCATACTCGCCAACATAACCATTTTTCTCGGAATGTTAAAATTTTGCTTGTGTTTTGCTTGTATATTGCTCCTGTATGATGTACGTATGTGTTGTTGACTCTTCAGTAATGGAGGACATATAGAAGAAAAAATGGTCGCAAATAAACATAAAAAAATACATAATGCAGTGTCATCGCACTACAATGAAGGTGAAAATAAGAAAATGAGCTTCTAGATTGCCAGAAAATAAGAGAAATAAGTAATAAGCCAATGATACTCAAAATACTCAAACAGCAAAAAAGAAAGCGTTTTAGAAACCATTTCTAAAAAAAAAAAAAAAAAAAGATTTCCTGCTGTACCCACTATGTTTTCTACCCTTTCAAAGATAAAACCCCACCATCTGAGCCAGGTTTAATTCGTCGTCTGAAATACTTCCAAAGTCAGCAATTGTAACATTTTGTCGTCTATAATAAAGACTTTCATACAAGTAGAGGGCTACTAGATTCTGAAAAACTTCAAGTTGCCATCGTGCAAAACACCATTAAAGTCACTTTGCCGCTATTTATCTCAAAGATGCCATAATATTAAAACATTAAAAAAAATGAAAAAACGTGAGACTCCACTCCACATAAATACGAAAAACAGGAAAAAATGAGGACTTACCTATGCACCTATTCCTTCTTTTTTCCAAATATGTGATTTATTTTTGTCCAAATATGTGATTTATATCACCTGTTACAATATTTTATTCTGACGATCTCAACTTTGAAAGATAGAATAGCGAAAATGACGAGGCCTTCACAACCCTTCGACTATAAAGATCCTATCTGTTATTTGTTTATTGTGTTGTCACTGGGTTACCAATGCTAGGTCAAATATTGAATCAATAATTCAATAAATGTTTTGTCAGCGTACACCGTATACCGTGACATTAAAATATTTAACGAGTGAAAAAGGTGAGACTCAACTCGACATTAATATGAAAAACGGGAAAAAATGGGGACTTACCTATTCACCTATTCCTTCTTTTTTTTCCAAATTTGTGATTTACGTCACCTTGTTACAATGTTTTATTCTGACGATCTCAACTTTGAAAGATAGAATAGCGAAAATGACGAAGCCTTCACAACCCTTCGACTATAAAAATCAAATCTGTTATTGTTTATTGTATTGTCACAGGGTTACCATCGCTAGGTCAAACATTGAATCAATAATTCAATAAATGTTTTGTCAGCGTACACCTTATTGAATACTCCCATGTCTGTTTTTAGGAAGAATAAATTACAAAACAGTGTGGAATAAAAAAAAAATGTGCTGGCAGCTGGCATTTTCTCCTTTTCCCACAGTTTTAAGTACTTTATTATAAAGCAAATGATTTGACGACAAAACATTTCAGTATGTCCTCTGCAAATACTTTCAATTTGAACAAATCTAAAATTATTTTGTCGTCATGTACAGAGTTGATGAACGTTGGACGTTAAAGTTATATATTTAAAGTTTGTTTCTAAAAACCGTTGACAATTGTGTTTTACCGTTTTTTTATATTCTTCTCACGTACGAAATCCACATGACAAAAATCTACCATCCACTGATGGATAAAGGTTTTAAAAGCTGAATAGAGTACACAGGGAATCTTTAAGTGATATATAGCATGATATTGTTTCCTATGAAAATCAATACATAAAAGCAGATGACTATATAATGACTTTAAATACGGTTGAGCATTTTATCCGACGTTTATATAGATATTTCAGACCTGAACAAAAACCGTTAAGAAAAGGGAACTTTTTTTCAAAACTGTTAGGCATTTCCCTATTATAAGTCATTGCTAAAAAGATACGTTGTGGTAAAACACAAACATGATAAAAGTAGATTTTCAAAGCAAAGAGGCCCTTGAGGGCCTGAATTGCTCTACTAGCATTGGTTTTCCTTATTTTCTAGCATACCCCACTTTGTAGGCATGGCGAATTGAACAAATAGTGAAATAATTGAAGTAAAAGTTATCAAAACCATTTATTTGAAATCCAGATAAAACTGAAAGTGTAGCAGTACTCATAATATTAAACAATCTCTGCCGGTTTCAAAGAAATGTGACCAATAATGTGGATAGTGTTGGGTTAAACAAGACCAAGTAATTATTTTTTTTTCTAAACTGATCGCTGGATTTTCTTCATTTTTAATAAGGTGCAGTCCCTGCAAATGATCTGTGCAAGTATCAAAAGAATTGGAAGACAAATGTAGAATTTATCGCGCAAACAAGAAAAGAAGATTTTCAGCTTCAAATGCCTAGTTTTCTCTTGCAAATTTGACGACTTTCAAAATTAATAGGGCTCAAGCTATTGATGATATAAAGCAGCTGTGCATCTTTGAAGAAACTCGAACCACTGGTGTGGACTAAATCGGGTATATAGGAAATTCAAATTTTCAAATTTAAATGACTCTTTTTCCTTACTAATTATCAGATTTTTTTTTCAAACTAAATAAGGTTCGAGATATTGATAATATAAATAATAAACTGTGCTAGTTTTACGAAAATCTTATTACAAATGCAGACTTTATCGCGTAAAAAAAAGAATGACGAACGGACAGACAGACTGACAGAATGACGGACGACGGAAACCACACCATGACATATGCTTTGCTGGCTTTCAGCCAGTAGAGCTAAAAAATAGATAAACATGCCAAAACATTCCACCAAATTCCTCCGGTCCTAATACCAAGCTCTGCAATTTGTTGGGATAATTGATGATAGACGTTGCGACAGGATACAATGTTCTATCACTGCTGAACGTTGTTTTGATTATTGCTGTGTAGGGAAGAAGCAGCCACTGACATGGAAAGAATACTGTATATATTACGGGTAAAAAGGTATAACACACTCAGGAAGGATGTTAGATCCGTGAAAACAAACGATCAGCTTGGTCAAACTGCATCAGAGATGTAACTCCTATTGGAATAATATCTTATATTTGCAGCTTTTTCATTTTTAGAGCCCGCCCAGTGTTCAAAATCCGTAAATAGGTATACCGTTCCCGCGCACTGTAACAAACTAGGCAAAACCTGTGCCTTGCCATGAATAAAAAGGGAAGTATCAAGATTTTTGTCAATACGCGAATTCTTCTGAAAAAACATTGTAGTTAACATCCTGACTGTAAAAAAAACTTCAGAAACTACTGACCATAATGTTAAAGGGGGTTGTTCAGAGATTTTTGTTTTGTTTTGTTTTGTTTTTGTTTTGGGGTTTTCTTTCCCCATTTCACCAATCATTGAAATCACTCTGATTTGAGTAAAGCAGTAGCTGGCATACATTCAGTAAAGACGAGAGGTTAATGTAAGAAAGAATCGGAGGTATTTCTTTAATGGCTAAGTAGTCTTTTTAGTTATCTTTAGAGTTTAAGTCGGATTTTTCCAGTGGAAGATATGAGAATTAAATGTTTTCATAAACACACGCAGATTATTTGGGATCATATTAAATCGGTCCGATGAGCTCATATTTGATCTCATAAAAACAGGGGTTAAAGATTACAAAGCATTATCATTTGCCATTTATTTGTAGGTACAGACAATTTCCTTTATTGTATTTTATCGGAAACTATCAAAAGGTTTATTGAACACACCAAACAACTTCGGAAGCGTATTATTACTTGTAAAGAGGTCTGAAAATACTACTTAAGTCAAACCTACATACCTAAAACATCGAAACGAAAGACCAAAAGAATTGACAGAAACAATCAGAAACTCGCCTTTCAAGAATTACCAAAATCATTATATGTTTCTTTAACGTGGAGAGCAAAGGGAGAAATTTCAGTTATCAAAATGTAAATTTCATAATTTTCTGACTAAACACTTAAACAGAGCTTAACTCGAAATTAAAAATCATAATGACTGGCAATGTCTTTATCAAAAGATACTAGTATTGCCCTGCACTTCCATATTTCATTGCGTGTACCATATTTTTCATGTTTGTATTGATTGACATCTGAACAAAAACCTTTTCATAAAGACAGATTTTTTTTTTCAGGTATACCGGCTTTTTGAAAAAGGTTACCGGTAATTTACTTAAAGGGAAAAACCGAAAAATTCTATTTTTTTTTTTTTTTTTTTTTTTTTTCACCTTTAATCATCTGCAGATGATGTCAGTGAAACATGTATACCTCATTTTCCGCAATCAGCAGCCGCTAACATGCCATAAATCACGGTTGAATTGTCGCAATGTTTCACTGTCCTAAAAATTGTGCATCGCTTGCTTCCCCGTATTCGCGTACCTCATGCCCTTGTGTGACGTCATAACAGAGGTAGTAGGTCTTACATAGGGATAATGTTGATCGAGCTCAGTTATCCAAGTGTTTAATGAAAATTCAGTAAAAGGACAATTTGTGCTACCTACGGCTGCAACGTCGATTAGGAGATTTATGGAGTCTTCAAATTTTCTAGAGAATTAAAAAGTAGGGAACAGTGAATTCAACGTTTAAAACCGGGGTCGGACAGTAACGACAGATTTTGTGCCATGAAATCATTCCAAACTGTCTGAAACACTCTGGGGACTATCAGTTTTTGGTATGTCCTACACTCGCAAAGGATAGTTAGGTTTAGAAATTTTAGGCTGTGATTAAAACCTGACGCTGTGTCAACATTTATAGACACCCCAAGTCGGAGAGAGGTAAAACCGAAAGGCAGACACTCATCAAGAGCCATTTTCATAAAGAAGCTTCAACATAAGGTAAAATGCTTTTTTCTTGAAATGTGAATACTTTGAATCGATATTCGTAATTTTTAAACCCTTTCTGCATCATCTCGTCAAGTTCTGCAGTGTGTAGATCTATATTTTATTGAAAAGTAACCTGAGTTCACTGGTTTATGCTTACCCAAGTCAAAACGAACCTACGTGAAGTCAAACCGTACATGTACAGGGAGAGTCAAAATGTGATTTTTCAAGAGTTGCTTTTTTTTTTTTTTTTTTTTTTTTTTTTAATCCTTCGTCTTTGTACAATGTTAGTAGAAATTGTTGTGTTCACCATTTAGAAGTAGATGATAAAACATATCACATTATGTCATAGCAATGTAGATCCTTATTTGTGCATGATCATAAACAGATTATTTATTCTACCTACTTAAAGAAGACATAAACAAAAGATGTGCTGGAGTTTTTGCCGTAAAACAGGCTTTTATGTTGCTCTACAGATACATTCTCATTGCTAATACTTTAACACTCTTTTTCACTATGCCACAAGATGTATCCAATTTCAATGCACTTATTGACAGCAGTGAATAACTTGTGGCTCAAATGTTTGAATCTGTCTTTAAGCATTAAGACTTGATGACATGATCAACAATAAAGCAGTAAAATTTAGCCATAATATAACTTAATAAATTTGAAGATGGCAATAAACATCTTCTTTTTTCAAGTTTATATCGATTGACTCATGGACTGAGAATCACAAAGAGGATAACGGCTACTTGAGAAATAGAAGAGCAAGTGATGAACTGGTGTCAGAAAAACCGAAACCAACGGCGCAGAGTACCCCACGACAAAAAAAAAAAAGATAAATAGACAAAGTTCGCTGAACAAGATTCATAAGATTGTTTATTATGCAAGTAGTTTATCAATTCATTGACAATGTCTGTCATTTTGACATATTTCTAAGTAATGCTCTGCAGATATACTGGTTCTATTATGACGAGAGTTTTAAGATGAAGACCTTTTGTTAAACAATTAGTGTAATGGTCCTTAATCAATTTCCTGGTATCTATTCTGAGAAGAACCTAATTTGACAAAACAATCAAAACCGGATGTACAATATATATCGATTTAACTATCTGATGGGCTAGAAAAAGTTGTGGGCGATGGCAAAATTGCTCAACATGGGCAATTTCACTGATTCCCACAATGATTTCTAAAATCTTCAGCGTCAGAGGCATGGAAATGTATTTGAATTAGGAAATGGATTAAACAAAAAGAAAAAAAAAAGGTTTCAATGACATTTATATAAAAACTGGCTATGTTCTTACAATATTTTCTTTCATGTCTAATTAATGATCCATAGAATTTCTTTTATCAAACTACCAGCTGAATCGCGAGGTAGACTGGTCCTTGGACATGCAGAAAATTGACTGATTGCAAAAAGCAGACTGTGCAGGCTGACATGAGCGAATACGTTTTGCAGATGTGCTTAACCCCCTTTGCAGAGAGCATGACTCATATACAACTTTTCATTAAAGATAAGCTTTGTAACTTTAAATAGGTGTGGGATCAAGTTAATCATACTAGCTGAATGGGTTAGGGTTTAGTTAGGATCCCGGGGTAGACTGGTCCTTGGACAGGCAGAAAGTTGACCTATAGCTTAATGTTTAAACCCAATTTAGTCTGTGCGGACTGCGCAGGATGACATGGGTTGATACTTTTGCAAATTCATTAAGCCCCTTTTTCGGACAGCATGACACGCATATATATTGTTACTTTAAAGATAAGCTTTATAACTATAAATGGGTGTGGAATCAAGTGACATATTACTAGCTTCAAATAAAGAATCTTGAAAACATTACTTTATTTCATGCAATTTATTTACATTTTCTTACTGGTTATCGCTATTTCAACTCTTAACCTGTCAACAAAATTGTAGACTTGTAGACATATTAAACACATTTATAGGCAACACTTTAAACTTTAAAAATGGCATATATTGTCTTTGAAATGGTAACAAACAATGTAGGGAATGGAGAAAATGCTTGTTAACAATATTTTCTTCTTTAGCTTCAATGTTTTAACATGCCTTGTTCCTACGGGGTCCTCAAAATTATGATTGAATCTGCAGATGACCATTCAAACCCTCACTGAAACGCTTCAGTTCGTTGACAGGATATAAAATAGTCCCGAAAAAACAGTCGTTCATTACAAGCAATTTCTCGTTTTAAAAAACTACTTGCTGACACCTTTGACCAAGGTTAGGTTTGTTAAAGGCTAAGGGATTATGTCATGTAAATCTCACATTTGAGCCCCACTTTTTTTAAAGTCGTCTTTATATGCTCCCAGTTTGTACGATTCTCAAATTTTATCGTCTGGTAAAGGGTTAGATAGGTGCTTTTAAAGAAAACACTACAGTTTTAGAGGATGAGAGTAATTTTTCTTCTGCTGATAAGGTTATTCTTTAGTAATTGATGTTTAAAATATAGACATGAACATCTGAAAACATTGTGCTAAGATGAGAAATTACAATTTTTTCCCTTTTACCACAATGTTTCTATTGGAAAATTATTTTTAATCCAGTTTATACCACTTTTGACTCCTCATTAAATTTTTATGAATATGAAAGTCAGAAAATAATTAAGCTCTTGCTAAGCTAGAAAATTTTAGACTTGTCAGAATCGAAGAATTCAAAGATCACGAATTAATTCTTTATCAAAGGACAAAATCTTTAACTTGTCCAAATTTAAAATGTTTGCAGATAACAAACTGAATGTGACCCAGTCATTGAATTTGTTCTTGAAAGGATGGAACATTGTGGAAAAAGGAGATCATGCTGGTTGCAGCGTTTTCTCTTTTTCCAACAACGTTTTCAAAACCTTTCTATTTCAGGGTTGTTAAAGCTCAGAATTGTGTGGTAAAGGTTTAACTGTGGTCCAAAGGATGGAATTTGGTTTTGAAACTATAGAAAATAATGTAGGAAAGGTATTAAAATCTGATTAATAGCATTTAATCCTTTTCCTACACTGCTTTCTAAAGTTTTTTTTTTTTTTTTTTTTTTTCCCAGGATCTTTAAAACTCTGCTTTGTGTGTTAAATGGTTTACTAAGTTAAAAGTTACATTCTTTGTCTGAGAAAAGCTAATGTTCCAAACACATTAACTAAATAAATTGTCATTTGACATTTTCAACGTCTTGTAACTAGGTAATTTGAGTAAGTTCCCAAATTACTGTGGGTATTTATATCCACTGTAATTCTCTGAGGAACTGCATCCCTATAGCTGTCACTGCACATAAAGGTATGATTTTTCCTCACTCCTTTACAAGCAGTCCACATACCAATCTCAATTTTTCTGATGACCAGATTTCCACACAGTCTGAAATATAAAACAATGTCCATTTATATAGCAATTATAAAGCAGGGGAAACTGTCATTGACAGAATAGCCAATCTTTAACACGTGTTTCAAATGTATGGGTCCCTGTTCAATTCTGGCAAAAAAAAATTTTTACAAAACAGTGGTAAAACTTGAATAAATTTATTCATGGTGTTAATTCTATTACAATGAACCAGTATATACTATCTGAATCTAGCATGTCCATTAATCTAAATATTGTAATAGTACTTTCTTTCGTGCACTAGTCAAGTAACAAAAGTTCTGTCACACGGTCATCAAACAAATAACCGACCTCAAGATTGGACCCGCAGCGGGTAAAGCACAAAGCAAGCACTCTTTTATATAGCTGAAAATGCTAGCTAGGTAGCAAGGTACTGGTAACCTGTAAACTATATTCCGGCTTCGCTCAACAGCAGAGGTTGCTCAAAGTGAATGAATATAGCATAATGAATAAATGATAAATTCAGACTTGCACATTTACTTACTCCTAAATTCTTTGGTCTTCCTCACGTGGACCGGACTGCGGTACAAGCTCATTTTAGGCCACTTCCAACACACGGATAATCAGATAATTCACCCTGAATCCTTCATGTTCTGTAATTCAGACTAAACTTTCAGCCTTATTTTTCCCATCAACAACCACACAGTTGTTATGCTGACACCTGTAAAAATTCACTTATGATTTTGAGAATGAGGACAAAAGTTTCAGTGTATTAATCCAAAAAATATTCTAGCAGACATACAAAGCCTACTTTACTCATGTGAATCCATTAATACCAATGAAAAAATCAACCTGAATCTTGTCCTCCTTTGCAGTCACTTGTTGTTTTGTTTGGCATTGCCATTTTAAACACAAAATTACCCTCTCATCCTCCGAAACTGCATTTCTTTCTTTACAAACTGGCTCGAACATGTACGGTCTTACTAGACCAGAATCGTCTATTTCATCGTCTTCAATATTGCTCAAGTCGCTATCGTAAACAAATCCATATTGAAACAATAACGCCTATGACGTCATAAAACATTGACGCAACAACTAACTAAGGGAAATGAGCGATGTCATAAGAAATTACAAGCAGAAATATCAGTTGGAATAGAGTACTTTTACTGATTTTTTTTCTAATTACAACATTATCAGAGTATCAACTGATAAATTTGTTTTAAAAATTAACATTTTCTGAAACCTGTTGATTAACCCTTTGAGTTAAATCACTCGTAATTTGAAAAGAGAGGATCGTACAAATGTGCATACTTGAACCTCTATCTGTGAAATTATGTGATTTTTTTTTTTTTTTTTTTTTTTTTTTTTTTTGAAGCCAAATCAAAATGTTAAATGACAAGAGTCTGTATAGATTGATATTTTAAAAACCACATTTTCCTGAAATAATTGCAGTTTAGATAGTATTTATGAATCGCTTTTAGGGGTAAAAAGCCTAGATCTATTAAAACTTGTAATAATAATTGTCCATTTCCCTAATTCTGGAGGTCTTTCTTTTTCATGTTTCGACTTAAATTGAATGAGATCGATCATGACTTACGTGTATTATGAATGAAATATTGGTAAACAAATTTAATGAGTGAAAAGGCGTATGTAATTAAAGTTTTACAAGGATATTAAAAAACCTGAATTTAAGGAAAGGGCACCCTAATGGGGTTCGTGTAACATCGATTTCAGCGCCAAGCTCGTGCGGATTCAGCTTAGACTCGGGTAATCCGTAAACTATTGGCATGGAGACGCTGCTTACCCGCCTCGATACATACTACTATCTCTGGCGAGGTAACCAGTAATACCCAAATTGGCATCGAGAAATAACCGATGACTCCTCAGAAAGGTAAAACGGAGTGTTACAACGCGAAAATTGAATAAACATGTGCTAGCAGGACTCGATTAAAAATAGAATTAACGTGTCTGTAATGGCCTGTTTGTACATTGAAAAATTTGCAAAACTAATCTATTCATGAAGCTTCGAAGGTTTTTGAACAGTGATGACTTGAAAATAGGAAGACGAGTTATCGAGCTTGGACCAGAATTGTTTGCAATTATCTTGTGGCCGTTAGGTGAAATGAAAACACACACAGACAGGGAAATGAAATGCCTTGTTTTGCAGCCATATTCAAATTTCATCCGTGTGTGTAAGTGTTTTTATCATTTTTCTTTTTCACAGAATCGAACTTCCTGTGTCTTGACTTGCCTGATAGCAACTATTGCTACTGGCTAGTTGCAAAAAAGCTTTATGACCGAGAGAAAGTCCTCATGACGAATGATTTTCTGCCTGTCCCACAATGATTCTTAAAGTCATCATCTGCACCGCAATTTGGTTAAAAGTAGTTATGTTGATTATGCTAACCATTTACCACACAATCCCCAGTTTTAATGACCCTGACAAAGAATTTAAAAAAAATGTTGGTGTAGGAGAAAATGCTGGCTCCTTTTTACACAATATGTCTACCCTATCAAAAACAAAATTCCATTATTTGAGCCTCATTTGAATTTTCTTCTGCAAATGCCTTCAATTTGGACATATCTACATTTTTGTCGTGTGTTAATTCAATAATCGATATTGTATGATAAGAAAAAACAATAAAGCTCAAGATAAAAATCTGTGTTTATGTTATACATGTAAATCTTCAATGTAGCTGCTTCTTATAATAATTATGATCTGCATCATGTAGAAAATAGTTTAATACAGATACTTTATCCATATATGAGAGAGAAAAAAATTGCTTTCCAGCCTGCAGCGATCCAAAATGTCCTTATGGTCTTGATTAACGGAAATTATTTTGTATCAACCGATAGCGGAAATTCCTGATTCCTACGGCCTACATTTCTTAAAGCTATGCTCATAAATTGACCCATTCCCCAACATACCTTTTTGAGATAAACCCAAATGATACGAATCTGCAGACAACAACTAAAAATTGTTACAACTATAAATCAACCATCTAGGACGTCAGAACATATTGTGGAAAAAGGTTAACTTGCTTGTTACAGGCAATTTCCCCTCTTCTCACAATGTTTTCTTTGGATTTCTTCTATAGACTGGTAATAGAACGGACTATTTAACAATAGATTTGTAAAAATGCAAGATGGGTAAATTTGGCTACATACTGGACAAAGGGGTTACGATAAAAAAAACTCAATGTAACTATAAAACAGACTAGTAAATCCTATTGATTTTTCACGTTTATGTATATATCTAAGTATGGAATAAACAAAAATACATTTATTTTGAGATTCTGGATTCTGTTCATGAGAGTATCCTTACCTTAAACTAAACTTACATTTTAAGTTTGTTTCTATAGTGACCGTAAGTTGTCAAACAAAATCGATTTTATGGATTGTGATGACTTGATTCGTATAATGCAGCACGAAGAAACGTTAAACCCCTTTTGCTAGAGTATGGTTTATATATGTAAGTAAACAGTATACTGAATTTCATAATGTGGTACGGAACAATACAGTTTTCACATATTCTCAGGATAAACCTGTGAACACAGTGCATATTTTATAATCATGTAAGTATTTCCTGAGTTTCAACTGCAGGCTTGGATTTTGCAATACCTTGTCAAAAGCCATTAACATGTGGCGAAAACCCACTAAGCAAATGCATTAGTACACCATGTCTCTTGATTTGATCAACATGTTTTTAGGCTGAAAAATGAAAATCCGGTGCGCGTGTCCACTGATGGGTCTATGGCAGCTCTTGGACGTGTTCCCTTAGAAAAACCCAGCCAAATTCCGTTAAGTATGATAGAAACTAACTTTTCTTCAAACCAAGGTTACCTAGCACATACACCACGGCCGCCATTTTATGACTTCAGTAAAGGAGCCTCATTACCAAGTGGCATGTCCGGAAGTATCCTGAGCCAGTTTAACGCGAGAACACAACAATGGACGCCACTCTCTAATTTCACAATGGCTGATTTTTCACGCCAGCTGAGCAAGCGGAGGTAATCAAAAAGTTAAAACTTACTGTTAAAAGGCTAATCGAAAACATTAACAAAATCCAGGCTACTGATAGAAACCGAGAAAAAGATTCCCCAAGGGAGAATAAGAATGTCGATAACGTAATTTCTGACACCATGCTTTCAGATATCTCTTCCGAGGGACATTACAGATCAGATAGCGATGATTAGGAGAGGTAAGTCCAAACTTTTAGGGGGTTGAAAAGCTCCATAGAGTCAGAAAAAAGTGATGGCAGGCTCTATAAGTAATCTCAGGATTTTAAAGCAAAACAAATTGTGGTAGAAAATGTCAACGCTAAATTGGCACAGATAATGGATACAAGTATGCAGGCATCTTTTGCGCCTTTGCCTGTAATGACTAAATGGAGAAATACAATACGCCAGCAAACTGTGAATGGGTTAGAGCACCAATGATTAGCGCTGAATTATGGTCCCCAGACAATTTGTCAGAGGCTTTCAAATATAATGACAAATAAATGTTTAAGAACCAGAATATCAGGCTGCACTTACTAAAACAGTCTGTATCACACAACTACAGAAAACTTTGCAACCCACGTACACCAGAACAGCAAACCTCTTTGAAGACGACATCCAAAAGCACATAAGAGAGATAAAGGAAGCAGAAAAGTTCACGTCGGAACCCTCCAATCGAAGATTGAAGAGGAAATCGATATACCATAAGCAAAAGTGCAATAAACATATAGAAAGAGGACAGAGAAATAACCGATATCACGATTATGAGAAATCTTATTTAAGCAAGCCCGACAATACCAAAAGAAAGGCAAAACATAGGGAGCGGGCATCAAACAATTACAACAGGAAACCTTGCTCAAAATTCAGTAAGTACTGCATTGAAAATTCCAGTTTTTAACACACCAGACAATTTCATGTCGGGAAAAATTTCCCAGTATTTTCTGGCTTGGAATGATATAACTTGTTATAAATGGATTTCGGACATAGTTTGTTTTGGGTATGACATAGAATTCAAATCAGCTCCCCCTTTCAATCTTGTTCAGCATAAAATTCAAACAAATGGCGGTGAAAAAGAAATTATATCTTGTGAAATCAATTACCTTGTTAAAAAGAAAGTTGTCAGACTCATATCAGAATCGGAGGTGAAATTTGTGTCATCCCTTTTCCTTCGGCCTAAGCGGGACGAAACCTATGGTTTTAGCTTAAATTTTGATAAAAATAAACGCATATGTGCAAACACATCATTTCAAAATGGAAACATTAAATACTGCCTGGACTTTAGTAATTGAAACTATTACTTTGATCTAGAAAATGCTTATTACAGCATACCTGTACATAGGGACAGTCAAGGCTGGCTAGTTTTCTCTTGGAATTATTCGCATTACACTTCTACTTCCTTACCTAATGGTCTTGCCTCAGCGCCCCGCGTCTACACTAAAATGTTAAAACGAGCTTTCTCTACCTTACAGAAGATAGGGTGCCATGACTTTAATTATATTGATTACAGTTTTTTAAGAAGTGCAGATACGGATGATTGCATGAATAATATCTTAAAAACAGTATAGTTAATAAATAGTCTTGGGTTTATTGTTCACCCTGATAAATCAGTTGTTTTTTTTGTTTTTTTTTTTTTTATGCGCAAGAGATAACCTTTGCTGGTTTCCTGATCGACTCTGTAAGTATGACTGTGAAGTTAACACCAGAGAAAGCAAGCGAAATAGCAGCTTCCTGCACAAAAACGATATAGCAAAAATTGTCACTATACGTGATCTTGCCAAGATTATTGGTAAATTAGTAGCCAGTGAACCTGGTGTTCAGTATGCACCACTCTATTACAAATCCCTTGAAACTGATAAAGAGAGTGAAGGCAAGAAATCCAAAGGTAATTACGACCCGGAAACGACCTTATCACAAGAAATTATCAAATGTTTTATACTGTGGAAAAACAATGCAGGACAAGTCTCTAGACATCTTGGTCCTATCACAAAAAATGGTTGTTTTTTCTGAGCAAAGAAAAGTTAATTCATTTAAACGAAAAAACGAGGTGTTACTTTTCCTTTCTTAGCTATTCCATACGGGAATAGGATATAGTGCATTAAACAGTGCAAAATCAGCCCTTTCCAGTCATCTAAGCATGGTAGGACATGCAGAGGTCCGGGACACATATGCTAATCAAACAGTTTATGAAAGATATATTCAATGAAAGAACTTCCTTACAACGATATAACTTTAACTGGCCTGTTCATCTTGTATTTAAACACTTGGAATCAATGAATGACCTCACTTGTTCACTTAACTTACTTTCAAAGAAACTTGCTACATTGCTAGTTCTTACAACTGGTCAAAGAAGTTTGTGGCAAAGTCTGTGGCAGATGGATATTAATAACATAAATATAACAATTACATACATAAAGATTAGGATTGCTCGTCTTCTGAAACAATCCAAAGTCCATCATCTCCAAGAAATTTATATTGAACATTATCCAATGAGTAAATTGCTTTGTGTTGTTGGTTGTGCAACTCGATATTTGGAGTTGACGATGCCAAAGTTAAAAATTCTTGATTTCTACTATAAAACTTTTTAAACCTGTCACCCAAAATACTATCTCCAACTGGGTGAGAAACATCGTGTGCGACAGTGGTGTTGACATCAATACATTCAAACCGGATTGAACTCGTGGAGCATCCACTAGGGCCGTTAAGAGAAAAATACCAATTGACAACATTATATGCACTGCTGAATGGGCTCAAAACTGTGTGTATTACAGACCGGTTACAAATGATGGTTCTTTCAGTGCAGCAATACTTGACTATGTAAATGAGCCCTGTGCTCTATTTCATATATCTGGAGTTTTTATGTATATAGTTCTCTGCAACATGTACATGGCCCACTGCTCCGATCCGTGTTACTTGTGTGTAACTATTGGCTAATTGTAAATTTCTAATAAGCTCAGTTTCATTTGGTGGCATTTCAATCTTGTGAAAATATGCTACTTTTGAGTGATATCGACTTTGGCGTCTTTGATATGTGCTTTGTTCTCATGTGTTACCATGAAGGGATTACAGTTCAGTGATTTAATTGCGGTACCAGATCTTAAACAACTTGGTGGACTAACCGGGGTCCCTATAAACTTAGAAACGGAAATGAAACGCAACGAAACAGAACGAAACCAAACGGAATCAACCCCAACGAAACGGAACGAAGCAGAACCAGACCCAACGAAACGAAATAGAACGAAACAGAACAAAATAGAACAGAATGAAGCTGATGTAAAACCTAATTTTTTTTTTTTTTTTTTTTTTTTTTTTTTTTTTTTAATCATTTTCCTCTAGATTTCAATTAATGGAAATCGGTAAATAATAAAATTTGATAGCAGTTGTACGCACGAAGATCAGGTAATTGCAGTGAATCTGGATTATTTTTCACTTTGTTATGGAAATAAACCATCATTAAAATGTTCTTCAATTATAGGGCAACTGTCAGTGAAGCAATTACGTCGCTGCTCAGTCAAAGCAGAGGGACAATAATATTCATGAGGCCTAGATCATTTTCCTTATTTTCAGGGGGCATTTAAATTTCATCCAAAAACGACGAGAAGGGCACAATACCAGTAAGCAATACCGCCCGCACTGTAACTGACCCTAGGCCTAGGGTTAGGGTTAGGGTTTAGGGTTAGGGTTGGGGTTAGAGAAAAATGCGAAGATGAACCAAAAGATGAACCAAGAGATGAACCAAACTCCGCCCATCTTTTATTTGATTGGATGTTTCGATCACGTGATCATTTTTCTCTATTTATATATACAATAGCTGTTGGTATTTTTCATTCTGTGAATGAGTGTTTTGATTAGAACCGTTAAAGTGAATTGTGGAATATAAATTATTTTTTATTATTTTACCAGGAAAGAGGAGGTATTTATTCTTTTTGAATGGTGAACATTCTTTCTTTCCAAATTTTTATTTTTTTAATTAAATACTGTTTATGATTATCGTATTTTGAATTATATAAAATATTTCAGATCTTCATTTCGGTTAGATTTTTAGGCAAAGTTCTGGACCTACACTTGGCTTCTTGATCTCACGGACCGGGAAGTTGCAGGTTCTAAAACCGGCATGGTCGGATTTTTCTCAGCAATATCGTTTTGCACAACTGCATATGCGAATGTGCTTTGGGGCGAGCATTTGCATAATGGTTGAACCGCAGCTGTGGCCAATTAGTTAGAGTTCCCGCCTCCTCAGTGGAAGGAATTGGGTTCAATACCTGGCCATGTCCTGCTAATGAGGTTTAAAATGAAAGTAATGGTTTTGTCCTTGGCGTTTAATATTAAACGGGCAGCATTATCATTTGCAGAAAAATAGACTGGTCAAGTACTGGTAAAACAGTCCAGGAAAACATGAATGTGTGAACTATCTCCATGAAGTCATTAAAATACTAATTAACAACGTTGCCTCTGTGAGCTCAGTAATCAAAAGTATTGCAAGTCATTTCAATATTTCCAACCATTATCATCCTATAACCCCAATAGGAAGGGTTAATGTGGGTTAACCGTAGTTAAGGATTGTTACTAAAAATAGATTCCTTTGTTCTAATTGTGGGTTACACATAGAGTTAACTAAGTTAACCTTAACCTTTACCTATACCTTAATCCTTACACGTTTACTCAAGATCTCAGAGTTATCCTCTAGCTTCACCCACACCTTAACCCTTACACCTCTTCTTGGATTCACTCAAAGCCTTAGAGTTAATATGGACCTTTACCGATACCTAAACCCTCATACCTTTACTTGGGTTTACTCAAGATCTTAGAGTTAACCTAGACCTTTAATCATGCCTTAACTGTAACACCCTTTACTTGGGATCACTCAGGAGTTAAATTAGACCTTTACCCATACTTTTACCCTTACACCTTTACTTGGGTTTACAGTAGAATAAACCTAGATCTTTACGCATACCTTTATCTTTACACCTTTGATTGGGATGGCCAAATACTGATCATCGAACTTTACCCCAACCTTAATTCTTACACCTTTACCTGGGTTTACTAAACGTCTTAGAGTTTGGTTCGACCGTAGCTCATACCTTAATCCTGTCACCTTTACTTGGATATACTCAAGATCTTTATGTTAACCTAGACATTTACCCATACATTTAACTTTACACCGTTTCCTGGGATTACTCAAGAGTTAAACTAGATCTTTACCCATACCTTTACCTTTACATATTTCCTTGGGTTTACGCTAGATATTAGAGTCATCCTAGACCCTAGGGTTAGGGTTAGGGTTAGGGTTTGGGTTAGGGTTAGGGTTAGGGTTAGGGAAGAGGGCTTTTGCGCGTTTTGCCCATAAAGTTTTGCCCAATCGCTCCTCCCACCTGTCAATCATTCTATTTGCTGGCCTCTGATTGGCTGTCCTTATATTACGGTTTAAGCTGAATATATGATTTGATTGGCTGTAGTTATATAACTACTGTTGAAGAATGATAAACCTGCGGTACATGTCTGTACTATATTCGTAGACATTGTTTGTTCAGATTTCTGTGCTGCTAGTCGATGCTCGTGTTTGGCACAGTTGTAGCCATTTTCTCCTGATGCATTATGCAAGTTTTGAATATGTTGTTCAAAAAATGTGTAAGACATGTAGTTTGTGGAGAATGTATGTCTTGTAGAAGTAAGAATGCATTGGATTCTTGGGTTGTGAGCCAATGCTCGTAGCTGGCACAAGGACAGCCGGAAGTGAAAAGTGCTGGGTGGAGTTAGGGTTAGGGTTTTAGGGTATAGGCGTTTTCATATTAAGAGTATAGGCGTTTTTACGAGGTTGTCCCATGTCCCAAAGAGTGATTTTTCATATTTATTTTGTGCAATGAGTTCAAATAATCAGTGTAGTATTTTTGGGTACTGAAATTGCATCTGTGTATCCAAAAATGCCACAAAAATGACATCATGAGCCAATGCTCATTTCCGGTCTCTATGTAGCCGGGTGCTCCTGATACTGTTATAAATGTCAGATTTCTCTGAAATTGCACATGTGTGTCCAAAATGGAGCAATGACCACAAAAATGACATCATGAGCCAATGTTCATTTCCGGGTGCTCCTGATACTGTTACAGATGTCAGATTTTTCTGAAATTGCACATGTGTGTCCAAAATGGAGCAATGAAAACAAAAATGATATCATGAGCTCATTTCCGGTCCCTGATCTTGGATCGTGGTGTTAAATGAAAGGTGTATGCAAAGGCTTTCCGGGTTCGAACCCAATACCGTGGTGTGCGAACGCGAAAGCAGATCAGTTTTGTGTCGGGAGCTGCAGATGTACAGTAATTGTGTATGGAGGCTTTGACCTAAGCTCATCCCAGTCTTGGGCTGATCTTGATAGGGGCTACAAGGAAAACGCCATGCTCTTTGGTTCAAACCGAAATCGTTGGCTTACGACCGCGAAAACGGACGATTTGTATGTCGGAACCTGCAGACATGCATCAATTTCATGGACATCTTTGCTTGAAGCTCACCCCAGTCTGCACCGATTCGAAACGCAAAGGTCCCGTGTTCTAACCGAAATTCCTGCCGTACGAAAACAGTCAAAATAGAAATGAAAAATCGGTACTCAAATCTGCAGACTATACATTTCGGCCCATTAAATGTGCATATAAGTTGTATATGCAGATAGCAGCTTTATTCTAGAAAGGATCGATTTATAAGAGGTGTCATAGGATTAACCCTTTCCCAGTCTATCCCTTATTTTTACGGGTCTGCAGCAGACGACTTTAGAAAACATTGTGAGAAATGGAGATATTGCTCAGAACGTGCAATTTCTCCTTTTCCCACAATGTTTTCTATCCCATCAGTAAAACAGGAGCCTTTTTTACTGTTTGGAATTTCTCGTCTGCAAATCCTGCTGCACACGACTTTAGAAAACATTGTGGGAAATGGAGAAATTGCACAGAACGTGCAAATTCTCCTTTTCCCACCATCTTTTCTAACCCATCACTAAACCAGGAGCCTTTTTTTACTGTTTTGAATTTCTCGTCTGCAAATCCTGCAGCAGACGACTTTAGAAAACAGGGTTAGGGTTAGGGTTAGGGTTAGTTCGGTTAGGGTTAGGCTTAAGTTAGGGTTAGTTAGGGAATAGGGTTTAGGGTTAGGGTTAGTTTTCGGGTTTGGGTTACGGTTAGTAGTGTTTAGAGTTAGACTTAGGGTTAGTAGGGTTAGGGTGTAGGTTAATGTAGGGTTAGTAAGGTTAGGCCTTGAATTAGTGTTAGTTTTTGAGTTTAGGGAAGAGGGTTAAGTTAGGGATAGTTAGGGTTAGGGTCAATTCGGTTAGGGTTAGGTTTAAGTTAGGGTTAGTTAGGGTTAGGTTTAGTTTAGGAAGATTTGGATTTGGGTTACGGTTAGTAGTGTTTAGAGTTAGACTTAGGGTTAGTAGGGTTAGGGTGTAGGTTAGTGTAGGGTTAGTAAGGTTAGGCCTTGAATTAGTGTTAGTTTTTGAGTTTAGGGTTAGGGTTAAGTTAGGGATAGTTAGGGAATAGGGAAGAGGGCTTTTGCGCGTTTTGCCCATAAAGTTTTGCCCAATCGCTCCTCCCACCTGTCAATCATTCTATTTGCTGGCCTCTGATTGGCTGTCCTTATATTACGGTTTAAGCTGAATATATGATTTGATTGGCTGTAGTTATATAACTACTGTTGAAGAATGATAAACCTGCGGTACATGTCTGTACTATATTCGTAGACATTGTTTGTTCAGATTTCTGTGCTGCTAGTCGATGCTCGTGTTTGGCACAGTTGTAGCCATTTTCTCCTGATGCATTATGCAAGTTTTGAATATGTTGTTCAAAAAATGTGTAAGACATGTAGTTTGTGGAGAATGTATGTCTTGTAGAAGTAAGAATGCATTGGATTCTTGGGTTGTGAGCCAATGCTCGTAGCTGGCACAAGGACAGCCGGAAGTGAAAAGTGCTGGGTGGAGTTAGGGTTAGGGTTTTAGGGTATAGGCGTTTTCATATTAAGAGTATAGGCGTTTTTACGAGGTTGTCCCATGTCCCAAAGAGTGATTTTTCATATTTATTTTGTGCAATGAGTTCAAATAATCAGTGTAGTATTTTTGGGTACTGAAATTGCATCTGTGTATCCAAAAATGCCACAAAAATGACATCATGAGCCAATGCTCATTTCCGGTCTCTATGTAGCCGGGTGCTCCTGATACTGTTATAAATGTCAGATTTCTCTGAAATTGCACATGTGTGTCCAAAATGGAGCAATGACCACAAAAATGACATCATGAGCCAATGTTCATTTCCGGGTGCTCCTGATACTGTTACAGATGTCAGATTTTTCTGAAATTGCACATGTGTGTCCAAAATGGAGCAATGAAAACAAAAATGATATCATGAGCTCATTTCCGGTCCCTGATCTTGGATCGTGGTGTTAAATGAAAGGTGTATGCAAAGGCTTTCCGGGTTCGAACCCAATACCGTGGTGTGCGAACGCGAAAGCAGATCAGTTTTGTGTCGGGAGCTGCAGATGTACAGTAATTGTGTATGGAGGCTTTGACCTAAGCTCATCCCAGTCTTGGGCTGATCTTGATAGGGGCTACAAGGAAAACGCCATGCTCTTTGGTTCAAACCGAAATCGTTGGCTTACGACCGCGAAAACGGACGATTTGTATGTCGGAACCTGCAGACATGCATCAATTTCATGGACATCTTTGCTTGAAGCTCACCCCAGTCTGCACCGATTCGAAACGCAAAGGTCCCGTGTTCTAACCGAAATTCCTGCCGTACGAAAACAGTCAAAATAGAAATGAAAAATCGGTACTCAAATCTGCAGACTATACATTTCGGCCCATTAAATGTGCATATAAGTTGTATATGCAGATAGCACCTTTATTCTAGAAAGGATCGATTTATAAGAGGTGTCATAGGATTAACCCTTTCCCAGTCTATCCCTTATTTTTACGGGTCTGCAGCAGACGACTTTAGAAAACATTGTGAGAAATGGAGATATTGCTCAGAACGTGCAATTTCTCCTTTTCCCACAATGTTTTCTATCCCATCAGTAAAACAGGAGCCTTTTTTACTGTTTGGAATTTCTCGTCTGCAAATCCTGCTGCACACGACTTTAGAAAACATTGTGGGAAATGGAGAAATTGCACAGAACGTGCAAATTCTCCTTTTCCCACCATCTTTTCTAACCCATCACTAAACCAGGAGCCTTTTTTTACTGTTTTGAATTTCTCGTCTGCAAATCCTGCAGCAGACGACTTTAGAAAACAGGGTTAGGGTTAGGGTTAGGGTTAGTTCGGTTAGGGTTAGGCTTAAGTTAGGGTTAGTTAGGGAATAGGGTTTAGGGTTAGGGTTAGTTTTCGGGTTTGGGTTACGGTTAGTAGTGTTTAGAGTTAGACTTAGGGTTAGTAGGGTTAGGGTGTAGGTTAATGTAGGGTTAGTAAGGTTAGGCCTTGAATTAGTGTTAGTTTTTGAGTTTAGGGAAGAGGGTTAAGTTAGGGATAGTTAGGGTTAGGGTCAATTCGGTTAGGGTTAGGTTTAAGTTAGGGTTAGTTAGGGTTAGGTTTAGTTTAGGAAGATTTGGATTTGGGTTACGGTTAGTAGTGTTTAGAGTTAGACTTAGGGGAAGAGGGCTTTTGCGCGTTTTGCCCATAAAGTTTTGCCCAATCGCTCCTCCCACCTGTCAATCATTCTATTTGCTGGCCTCTGATTGGCTGTCCTTATATTACGGTTTAAGCTGAATATATGATTTGATTGGCTGTAGTTATATAACTACTGTTGAAGAATGATAAACCTGCGGTACATGTCTGTACTATATTCGTAGACATTGTTTGTTCAGATTTCTGTGCTGCTAGTCGATGCTCGTGTTTGGCACAGTTGTAGCCATTTTCTCCTGATGCATTATGCAAGTTTTGAATATGTTGTTCAAAAAATGTGTAAGACATGTAGTTTGTGGAGAATGTATGTCTTGTAGAAGTAAGAATGCATTGGATTCTTGGGTTGTGAGCCAATGCTCGTAGCTGGCACAAGGACAGCCGGAAGTGAAAAGTGCTGGGTGGAGTTAGGGTTAGGGTTTTAGGGTATAGGCGTTTTCATATTAAGAGTATAGGCGTTTTTACGAGGTTGTCCCATGTCCCAAAGAGTGATTTTTCATATTTATTTTGTGCAATGAGTTCAAATAATCAGTGTAGTATTTTTGGGTACTGAAATTGCATCTGTGTATCCAAAAATGCCACAAAAATGACATCATGAGCCAATGCTCATTTCCGGTCTCTATGTAGCCGGGTGCTCCTGATACTGTTATAAATGTCAGATTTCTCTGAAATTGCACATGTGTGTCCAAAATGGAGCAATGACCACAAAAATGACATCATGAGCCAATGTTCATTTCCGGGTGCTCCTGATACTGTTACAGATGTCAGATTTTTCTGAAATTGCACATGTGTGTCCAAAATGGAGCAATGAAAACAAAAATGATATCATGAGCTCATTTCCGGTCCCTGATCTTGGATCGTGGTGTTAAATGAAAGGTGTATGCAAAGGCTTTCCGGGTTCGAACCCAATACCGTGGTGTGCGAACGCGAAAGCAGATCAGTTTTGTGTCGGGAGCTGCAGATGTACAGTAATTGTGTATGGAGGCTTTGACCTAAGCTCATCCCAGTCTTGGGCTGATCTTGATAGGGGCTACAAGGAAAACGCCATGGTCTTTCGTTCAAACCGAAATCGTTGGCTTACGACCGCGAAAACGGACGATTTGTATGTCGGAACCTGCAGACATGCATCAATTTCATGGACATCTTTGCTTGAAGCTCACCCCAGTCTGCACCGATTCGAAACGCAAAGGTCCCGTGTTCTAACCGAAATTCCTGCCGTACGAAAACAGTCAAAATAGAAATGAAAAATCGGTACTCAAATCTGCAGACTATACATTTCGGCCCATTAGTGGCTAAATGTGCATAGAAGTTGTATATGCAGATAGCACCTTTATTCTAGAAAGGATCGATTTATAAGAGGTGTCATAGGATTAACCCTTTCCCAGTCTATCCCTTATTTTTACGGGTCTGCAGCAGACGAACATTGTGAGAAATGGAGATATTGCTCAGAACGTGCAATTTCTCCTTTTCCCACAATGTTTTCTATCCCATCAGTAAAACAGGAGCCTTTTTTACTGTTTGGAATTTCTCGTCTGCAAATCCTGCTCCACACGACTTTAGAAAACATTGTTAGGGTTAGGGTTAGGATTAGGGTTAGTTCGGTTAGGGTTAGGCTTAAGTTAGGGTTAGTTAGGGAATAGGGAAGAGGGCTTTTGCGCGTTTTGCCCATAAAGTTTTGCCCAATCGCTCCTCCCACCTGTCAATCATTCTATTTGCTGGCCTCTGATTGGCTGTCCTTATATTACGGTTTAAGCTGAATATATGATTTGATTGGCTGTAGTTATATAACTACTGTTGAAGAATGATAAACCTGCGGTACATGTCTGTACTATATTCGTAGACATTGTTTGTTCAGATTTCTGTGCTGCTAGTCGATGCTCGTGTTTGGCACAGTTGTAGCCATTTTCTCCTGATGCATTATGCAAGTTTTGAATATGTTGTTCAAAAAATGTGTAAGACATGTAGTTTGTGGAGAATGTATGTCTTGTAGAAGTAAGAATGCATTGGATTCTTGGGTTGTGAGCCAATGCTCGTAGCTGGCACAAGGACAGCCGGAAGTGAAAAGTGCTGGGTGGAGTTAGGGTTAGGGTTTTAGGGTATAGGCGTTTTCATATTAAGAGTATAGGCGTTTTTACGAGGTTGTCCCATGTCCCAAAGAGTGATTTTTCATATTTATTTTGTGCAATGAGTTCAAATAATCAGTGTAGTATTTTTGGGTACTGAAATTGCATCTGTGTATCCAAAAATGCCACAAAAATGACATCATGAGCCAATGCTCATTTCCGGTCTCTATGTAGCCGGGTGCTCCTGATACTGTTATAAATGTCAGATTTCTCTGAAATTGCACATGTGTGTCCAAAATGGAGCAATGACCACAAAAATGACATCATGAGCCAATGTTCATTTCCGGGTGCTCCTGATACTGTTACAGATGTCAGATTTTTCTGAAATTGCACATGTGTGTCCAAAATGGAGCAATGAAAACAAAAATGATATCATGAGCTCATTTCCGGTCCCTGATCTTGGATCGTGGTGTTAAATGAAAGGTGTATGCAAAGGCTTTCCGGGTTCGAACCCAATACCGTGGTGTGCGAACGCGAAAGCAGATCAGTTTTGTGTCGGGAGCTGCAGATGTACAGTAATTGTGTATGGAGGCTTTGACCTAAGCTCATCCCAGTCTTGGGCTGATCTTGATAGGGGCTACAAGGAAAACGCCATGCTCTTTGGTTCAAACCGAAATCGTTGGCTTACGACCGCGAAAACGGACGATTTGTATGTCGGAACCTGCAGACATGCATCAATTTCATGGACATCTTTGCTTGAAGCTCACCCCAGTCTGCACCGATTCGAAACGCAAAGGTCCCGTGTTCTAACCGAAATTCCTGCCGTACGAAAACAGTCAAAATAGAAATGAAAAATCGGTACTCAAATCTGCAGACTATACATTTCGGCCCATTAAATGTGCATATAAGTTGTATATGCAGATAGCAGCTTTATTCTAGAAAGGATCGATTTATAAGAGGTGTCATAGGATTAACCCTTTCCCAGTCTATCCCTTATTTTTACGGGTCTGCAGCAGACGACTTTAGAAAACATTGTGAGAAATGGAGATATTGCTCAGAACGTGCAATTTCTCCTTTTCCCACAATGTTTTCTATCCCATCAGTAAAACAGGAGCCTTTTTTACTGTTTGGAATTTCTCGTCTGCAAATCCTGCTGCACACGACTTTAGAAAACATTGTGGGAAATGGAGAAATTGCACAGAACGTGCAAATTCTCCTTTTCCCACCATCTTTTCTAACCCATCACTAAACCAGGAGCCTTTTTTTACTGTTTTGAATTTCTCGTCTGCAAATCCTGCAGCAGACGACTTTAGAAAACAGGGTTAGGGTTAGGGTTAGGGTTAGTTCGGTTAGGGTTAGGCTTAAGTTAGGGTTAGTTAGGGAATAGGGTTTAGGGTTAGGGTTAGTTTTCGGGTTTGGGTTACGGTTAGTAGTGTTTAGAGTTAGACTTAGGGTTAGTAGGGTTAGGGTGTAGGTTAATGTAGGGTTAGTAAGGTTAGGCCTTGAATTAGTGTTAGTTTTTGAGTTTAGGGAAGAGGGTTAAGTTAGGGATAGTTAGGGTTAGGGTCAATTCGGTTAGGGTTAGGTTTAAGTTAGGGTTAGTTAGGGTTAGGTTTAGTTTAGGAAGATTTGGATTTGGGTTACGGTTAGTAGTGTTTAGAGTTAGACTTAGGGTTAGTAGGGTTAGGGTGTAGGTTAGTGTAGGGTTAGTAAGGTTAGGCCTTGAATTAGTGTTAGTTTTTGAGTTTAGGGTTAGGGTTAAGTTAGGGATAGTTAGGGAATAGGGAAGAGGGCTTTTGCGCGTTTTGCCCATAAAGTTTTGCCCAATCGCTCCTCCCACCTGTCAATCATTCTATTTGCTGGCCTCTGATTGGCTGTCCTTATATTACGGTTTAAGCTGAATATATGATTTGATTGGCTGTAGTTATATAACTACTGTTGAAGAATGATAAACCTGCGGTACATGTCTGTACTATATTCGTAGACATTGTTTGTTCAGATTTCTGTGCTGCTAGTCGATGCTCGTGTTTGGCACAGTTGTAGCCATTTTCTCCTGATGCATTATGCAAGTTTTGAATATGTTGTTCAAAAAATGTGTAAGACATGTAGTTTGTGGAGAATGTATGTCTTGTAGAAGTAAGAATGCATTGGATTCTTGGGTTGTGAGCCAATGCTCGTAGCTGGCACAAGGACAGCCGGAAGTGAAAAGTGCTGGGTGGAGTTAGGGTTAGGGTTTTAGGGTATAGGCGTTTTCATATTAAGAGTATAGGCGTTTTTACGAGGTTGTCCCATGTCCCAAAGAGTGATTTTTCATATTTATTTTGTGCAATGAGTTCAAATAATCAGTGTAGTATTTTTGGGTACTGAAATTGCATCTGTGTATCCAAAAATGCCACAAAAATGACATCATGAGCCAATGCTCATTTCCGGTCTCTATGTAGCCGGGTGCTCCTGATACTGTTATAAATGTCAGATTTCTCTGAAATTGCACATGTGTGTCCAAA
Source organism: Tridacna gigas (assembly GCA_945859785.2). Lineage (NCBI taxonomy): Eukaryota > Metazoa > Mollusca > Bivalvia > Cardiida > Cardiidae > Tridacna > Tridacna gigas. Next base: position 919,027 of record OX244033.2, read on the forward strand.
ATGGAGCAATGACCACAAAAATGACATCATGAGCCAATGTTCATTTCCGGGTGCTCCTGATACTGTTACAGATGTCAGATTTTTCTGAAATTGCACATGTGTGTCCAAAATGGAGCAATGAAAACAAAAATGATATCATGAGCTCATTTCCGGTCCCTGATCTTGGATCGTGGTGTTAAATGAAAGGTGTATGCAAAGGCTTTCCGGGTTCGAACCCAATACCGTGGTGTGCGAACGCGAAAGCAGATCAGTTTTGTGTCGGGAGCTGCAGATGTACAGTAATTGTGTATGGAGGCTTTGACCTAAGCTCATCCCAGTCTTGGGCTGATCTTGATAGGGGCTACAAGGAAAACGCCATGCTCTTTGGTTCAAACCGAAATCGTTGGCTTACGACCGCGAAAACGGACGATTTGTATGTCGGAACCTGCAGACATGCATCAATTTCATGGACATCTTTGCTTGAAGCTCACCCCAGTCTGCACCGATTCGAAACGCAAAGGTCCCGTGTTCTAACCGAAATTCCTGCCGTACGAAAACAGTCAAAATAGAAATGAAAAATCGGTACTCAAATCTGCAGACTATACATTTCGGCCCATTAAATGTGCATATAAGTTGTATATGCAGATAGCACCTTTATTCTAGAAAGGATCGATTTATAAGAGGTGTCATAGGATTAACCCTTTCCCAGTCTATCCCTTATTTTTACGGGTCTGCAGCAGACGACTTTAGAAAACATTGTGAGAAATGGAGATATTGCTCAGAACGTGCAATTTCTCCTTTTCCCACAATGTTTTCTATCCCATCAGTAAAACAGGAGCCTTTTTTACTGTTTGGAATTTCTCGTCTGCAAATCCTGCTGCACACGACTTTAGAAAACATTGTGGGAAATGGAGAAATTGCACAGAACGTGCAAATTCTCCTTTTCCCACCATCTTTTCTAACCCATCACTAAACCAGGAGCCTTTTTTTACTGTTTTGAATTTCTCGTCTGCAAATCCTGCAGCAGACGACTTTAGAAAACAGGGTTAGGGTTAGGGTTAGGGTTAGTTCGGTTAGGGTTAGGCTTAAGTTAGGGTTAGTTAGGGAATAGGGTTTAGGGTTAGGGTTAGTTTTCGGGTTTGGGTTACGGTTAGTAGTGTTTAGAGTTAGACTTAGGGTTAGTAGGGTTAGGGTGTAGGTTAATGTAGGGTTAGTAAGGTTAGGCCTTGAATTAGTGTTAGTTTTTGAGTTTAGGGAAGAGGGTTAAGTTAGGGATAGTTAGGGTTAGGGTCAATTCGGTTAGGGTTAGGTTTAAGTTAGGGTTAGTTAGGGTTAGGTTTAGTTTAGGAAGATTTGGATTTGGGTTACGGTTAGTAGTGTTTAGAGTTAGACTTAGGGGAAGAGGGCTTTTGCGCGTTTTGCCCATAAAGTTTTGCCCAATCGCTCCTCCCACCTGTCAATCATTCTATTTGCTGGCCTCTGATTGGCTGTCCTTATATTACGGTTTAAGCTGAATATATGATTTGATTGGCTGTAGTTATATAACTACTGTTGAAGAATGATAAACCTGCGGTACATGTCTGTACTATATTCGTAGACATTGTTTGTTCAGATTTCTGTGCTGCTAGTCGATGCTCGTGTTTGGCACAGTTGTAGCCATTTTCTCCTGATGCATTATGCAAGTTTTGAATATGTTGTTCAAAAAATGTGTAAGACATGTAGTTTGTGGAGAATGTATGTCTTGTAGAAGTAAGAATGCATTGGATTCTTGGGTTGTGAGCCAATGCTCGTAGCTGGCACAAGGACAGCCGGAAGTGAAAAGTGCTGGGTGGAGTTAGGGTTAGGGTTTTAGGGTATAGGCGTTTTCATATTAAGAGTATAGGCGTTTTTACGAGGTTGTCCCATGTCCCAAAGAGTGATTTTTCATATTTATTTTGTGCAATGAGTTCAAATAATCAGTGTAGTATTTTTGGGTACTGAAATTGCATCTGTGTATCCAAAAATGCCACAAAAATGACATCATGAGCCAATGCTCATTTCCGGTCTCTATGTAGCCGGGTGCTCCTGATACTGTTATAAATGTCAGATTTCTCTGAAATTGCACATGTGTGTCCAAAATGGAGCAATGACCACAAAAATGACATCATGAGCCAATGTTCATTTCCGGGTGCTCCTGATACTGTTACAGATGTCAGATTTTTCTGAAATTGCACATGTGTGTCCAAAATGGAGCAATGAAAACAAAAATGATATCATGAGCTCATTTCCGGTCCCTGATCTTGGATCGTGGTGTTAAATGAAAGGTGTATGCAAAGGCTTTCCGGGTTCGAACCCAATACCGTGGTGTGCGAACGCGAAAGCAGATCAGTTTTGTGTCGGGAGCTGCAGATGTACAGTAATTGTGTATGGAGGCTTTGACCTAAGCTCATCCCAGTCTTGGGCTGATCTTGATAGGGGCTACAAGGAAAACGCCATGCTCTTTGGTTCAAACCGAAATCGTTGGCTTACGACCGCGAAAACGGACGATTTGTATGTCGGAACCTGCAGACATGCATCAATTTCATGGACATCTTTGCTTGAAGCTCACCCCAGTCTGCACCGATTCGAAACGCAAAGGTCCCGTGTTCTAACCGAAATTCCTGCCGTACGAAAACAGTCAAAATAGAAATGAAAAATCGGTACTCAAATCTGCAGACTATACATTTCGGCCCATTAAATGTGCATATAAGTTGTATATGCAGATAGCAGCTTTATTCTAGAAAGGATCGATTTATAAGAGGTGTCATAGGATTAACCCTTTCCCAGTCTATCCCTTATTTTTACGGGTCTGCAGCAGACGACTTTAGAAAACATTGTGAGAAATGGAGATATTGCTCAGAACGTGCAATTTCTCCTTTTCCCACAATGTTTTCTATCCCATCAGTAAAACAGGAGCCTTTTTTACTGTTTGGAATTTCTCGTCTGCAAATCCTGCTGCACACGACTTTAGAAAACATTGTGGGAAATGGAGAAATTGCACAGAACGTGCAAATTCTCCTTTTCCCACCATCTTTTCTAACCCATCACTAAACCAGGAGCCTTTTTTTACTGTTTTGAATTTCTCGTCTGCAAATCCTGCAGCAGACGACTTTAGAAAACAGGGTTAGGGTTAGGGTTAGGGTTAGTTCGGTTAGGGTTAGGCTTAAGTTAGGGTTAGTTAGGGAATAGGGTTTAGGGTTAGGGTTAGTTTTCGGGTTTGGGTTACGGTTAGTAGTGTTTAGAGTTAGACTTAGGGTTAGTAGGGTTAGGGTGTAGGTTAATGTAGGGTTAGTAAGGTTAGGCCTTGAATTAGTGTTAGTTTTTGAGTTTAGGGAAGAGGGTTAAGTTAGGGATAGTTAGGGTTAGGGTCAATTCGGTTAGGGTTAGGTTTAAGTTAGGGTTAGTTAGGGTTAGGTTTAGTTTAGGAAGATTTGGATTTGGGTTACGGTTAGTAGTGTTTAGAGTTAGACTTAGGGTTAGTAGGGTTAGGGTGTAGGTTAGTGTAGGGTTAGTAAGGTTAGGCCTTGAATTAGTGTTAGTTTTTGAGTTTAGGGTTAGGGTTAAGTTAGGGATAGTTAGGGAATAGGGAAGAGGGCTTTTGCGCGTTTTGCCCATAAAGTTTTGCCCAATCGCTCCTCCCACCTGTCAATCATTCTATTTGCTGGCCTCTGATTGGCTGTCCTTATATTACGGTTTAAGCTGAATATATGATTTGATTGGCTGTAGTTATATAACTACTGTTGAAGAATGATAAACCTGCGGTACATGTCTGTACTATATTCGTAGACATTGTTTGTTCAGATTTCTGTGCTGCTAGTCGATGCTCGTGTTTGGCACAGTTGTAGCCATTTTCTCCTGATGCATTATGCAAGTTTTGAATATGTTGTTCAAAAAATGTGTAAGACATGTAGTTTGTGGAGAATGTATGTCTTGTAGAAGTAAGAATGCATTGGATTCTTGGGTTGTGAGCCAATGCTCGTAGCTGGCACAAGGACAGCCGGAAGTGAAAAGTGCTGGGTGGAGTTAGGGTTAGGGTTTTAGGGTATAGGCGTTTTCATATTAAGAGTATAGGCGTTTTTACGAGGTTGTCCCATGTCCCAAAGAGTGATTTTTCATATTTATTTTGTGCAATGAGTTCAAATAATCAGTGTAGTATTTTTGGGTACTGAAATTGCATCTGTGTATCCAAAAATGCCACAAAAATGACATCATGAGCCAATGCTCATTTCCGGTCTCTATGTAGCCGGGTGCTCCTGATACTGTTATAAATGTCAGATTTCTCTGAAATTGCACATGTGTGTCCAAAATGGAGCAATGACCACAAAAATGACATCATGAGCCAATGTTCATTTCCGGGTGCTCCTGATACTGTTACAGATGTCAGATTTTTCTGAAATTGCACATGTGTGTCCAAAATGGAGCAATGAAAACAAAAATGATATCATGAGCTCATTTCCGGTCCCTGATCTTGGATCGTGGTGTTAAATGAAAGGTGTATGCAAAGGCTTTCCGGGTTCGAACCCAATACCGTGGTGTGCGAACGCGAAAGCAGATCAGTTTTGTGTCGGGAGCTGCAGATGTACAGTAATTGTGTATGGAGGCTTTGACCTAAGCTCATCCCAGTCTTGGGCTGATCTTGATAGGGGCTACAAGGAAAACGCCATGCTCTTTGGTTCAAACCGAAATCGTTGGCTTACGACCGCGAAAACGGACGATTTGTATGTCGGAACCTGCAGACATGCATCAATTTCATGGACATCTTTGCTTGAAGCTCACCCCAGTCTGCACCGATTCGAAACGCAAAGGTCCCGTGTTCTAACCGAAATTCCTGCCGTACGAAAACAGTCAAAATAGAAATGAAAAATCGGTACTCAAATCTGCAGACTATACATTTCGGCCCATTAAATGTGCATATAAGTTGTATATGCAGATAGCACCTTTATTCTAGAAAGGATCGATTTATAAGAGGTGTCATAGGATTAACCCTTTCCCAGTCTATCCCTTATTTTTACGGGTCTGCAGCAGACGACTTTAGAAAACATTGTGAGAAATGGAGATATTGCTCAGAACGTGCAATTTCTCCTTTTCCCACAATGTTTTCTATCCCATCAGTAAAACAGGAGCCTTTTTTACTGTTTGGAATTTCTCGTCTGCAAATCCTGCTGCACACGACTTTAGAAAACATTGTGGGAAATGGAGAAATTGCACAGAACGTGCAAATTCTCCTTTTCCCACCATCTTTTCTAACCCATCACTAAACCAGGAGCCTTTTTTTACTGTTTTGAATTTCTCGTCTGCAAATCCTGCAGCAGACGACTTTAGAAAACAGGGTTAGGGTTAGGGTTAGGGTTAGTTCGGTTAGGGTTAGGCTTAAGTTAGGGTTAGTTAGGGAATAGGGTTTAGGGTTAGGGTTAGGGTTAGGGTTT